>JAEQBH010001156.1:0-210713 GCA_016808115.1 Tetrastigma voinierianum | reverse complement strand
GTACATCATAGGGATTCAAACCTAACGCGGAGATGCATAAACATAAATGATAATAAATGGCTACAATATAAGAATAAAGAGTGACAAATGTTTTACCTCTCAAAACTTTAACTCCAGCCGCCCTTCTTCAAAGATTTAGAGGTTTTGAAATACATCCCTTGAGTTGTCATCCTCAAGGAGTGTTTGGCAAGTGAGAAAATGCGAGAAAGGGAGAGAAAAATGGGAGAAAGTCACACCGGTAGGAAAGCTGAAAGCTTTGGAGCCAATTTTATTGATCGATGGATTCACTGCCTTTACAAATCTTGACTGAGGCTTATACGCACTTTCGTAGTCATGAATTACAAAAAGTGAAACAAAATTACATTGAGGGCAATTTTGGTACAAAACCATAAAAAGTAAATAAAAGTGGTTAACACAAAGAACCGGCAGTTGCGAAATTCTCGCAACCTGTTTAATTCGCAGTCATGGTACCCGCAACACTGCAAAATCTTTGCAATGCTCACTCTCCTTCTATATTTAGCTCTAGTTTCCTTCTTATTTGTACATGCAGCTTCGAGTTCGGCTCGGATTCTTCGTATTTGAATTGCCTCTAAGATAATGGTGTATTTTGCTTGCAAAACTATAAAAATATCCACAAAATATGGTCAGTAGTATAGTCGGGACCATAGTGTATCAATTAGGTTATTTAAGTTGATTAGTACACAAAATCGGCCTTCAAAACCTCAGAATGAACAGTGGCTCAAAACAAAGACTATTTGGGCACTAATCAGCAGCTAGTATGAATCTCGAATTGGAGCAATTTGATGTTAAGATTGCATTTCTGCATGATGATCTCAATGAAGAGATCCTTATGAAGCAACCATAAGGCTTCAAAGTGAAAGTGGAAGGAGAACATGGTCTGGCGTGATGTAAAGAAAAAGTCTATATGGACTTAAACAGGTGCCACGACAATGGTATAAGAAATTTGACTATTTCATGAGAGTTGAGTAAAAAGAGATCATGTATGCATCCTCTCAGTTTGATGGGTGTTCGAGATTTCCCCACGATGATAACTTCATCATTCTCGATATATGTCGATGCTAAGTGGCTCGGACAGGGTCGAATGCCGATATGATCTAGGAAGCGAAAATATAATTGTCAAAGACGCTTTGACATGAAGGATTTGGGCAATGCAAAGCGATATTGAAATGACATTCTACGTAGATAGGAAAGATGTAAATTGTGGTTGTCACAGAAAGATATATTTAACTGATGCCAGAAAGAAGTTCAAAGCCGCTCTACAATCACACTTTGCCGGCCATTTCAAGCTGAGTAAGAGACTCTATCCATCTACGAAGAAAGAAAAAGGCGAAATTTCAATCATTCCATACTTTATCACAACTGGGAAGTCCTGAAGGTATGCTATGGTGGCACGCCCAAACAGCATCTCATGCAATCGAGTTGTGCGCATTCCCAGGGAAATCTTGGCAAAGCACACTAGGAAGCAAAGTGAAATGGACCCTTTTAGGATATCTCAAAAATTCTCAAAGGTATGTTTAAGTTTGGGGATCATAACCATCTCTTGAAGGTTATACAGATTCTGATATAGATGGAGACCTAGATTGTAGAAAATCTACTTCTGGGTACTTATTTACATTTGTAAGGGGAGCTATATCATGGTAGTCAAAGCTACAAAAGTGTGTTTCACTATCTACTATAGAAGCAAAGTATATTGCAGCTACTGAAGCTGGAAAAGAAATGCTATGGATTTAAGTAGTTTTCCTGGGCAACCTGGATTTAAAATAGAAAGCACTACATAGTGTTACTGCATAGTCAAAGTGCTATGTATCAAGAAAACAATATGTATCATGCAAGGACGAACCACATAGATGTGAGATATCGTTGGATCAAGAAGGCAATTGAAGAACAATTGTCCCAAATAAGAAAGATCCAAATTGATGAGAGTATTGTTGATATGATGACGAAGGTCATTACAAAAGAAAAACTAGCATGATGTATCAAGAACACGGGCATGAGCTCTTACTAAGGAGTCAAGAAGACTCCCACCTCTATCACTGGTCAGATAGCTTTGAAGGGAGATTTGTGGGGTCCAAACCCCTAATGGCTGGAATTTTCAAATAACAACCTTTCCTTAGGAGAAATATTTCTCCATGTTGCCACCACGTCTCATATCCTATATTCGTATGGATGAGAATTGGTCATTGTTTTAGCCAATCAAATTGGTTTCATTTCAATCACGAAATCCATCCAAGGATCAAACCTCGCCTTATAACAGTTTCGAGGAACATAATCAAGTGGGTATTCTAGGAGATTAGAAAGAGTTTCAGAGATTATTCTTTCAATCATAGAGAGTTGAAAGGATTTGTGTGAAACAGTCGGGGTTATCACACCAGAGAGAGTGACAAGAAACATAGTACTTTGCAATCAAAGTATTGAGAGATAAAACTGAGATGATTATGAGCATATCCTGGGTGTGTGACATCTTGTACCAATTTCATCTCATAGTGGATTATTTTCTCAGATTTTCCCTATGGAGGTTTCCCCCATTCTGAGGGTTTTACCACGTTGTATCAGGTGTCATTATTATCTTCCCTTCTTATTCTCTGCAAATTGGCTTATCCATCCATCTACACTTTTATTTCCCTAAGGTTAGCATAGCCATCCATTTACTTCTTTTATTACATGGATTAGTTGAGCCTCCCAAACTGCTTATTTACATTTTCGTCGATTGGCATAGCCACCCAACTGTTGATTAATTTCTTGAAGATTTGGGTACGACTCAATTGTTTTATCTCAGGATTGGCCTCGCTTCACTCCAACATTTACAACAGATTAGCAAAGCCACCCAAATATTACTTGTTGTAATATTCCACAAGTCACTCACAATCCCAACAAGTCTATTCCACATCCATCAAGAGCAGTTCATGACTAAGAAACGTGAACTCATTCATTGCAATATGGAAGGATGACAACCCCAACTTCACATTACAATAGTAAACACTTCTCTTTCCCCTTGTAGGCCATTGCATGAACCGGAGAGATGGCGAGTTCCATGATCTTTCATCACCAATGGAACATCACCACTGATATTTATGAGTCCTCGTGGTCTTAACATGCCTAATAGAAATAGAAGTTTTGCACGGGGACTTTTTAAAGATGAATCCAATGGATCTATCATACTAAAAGGTAATGCTTAGAGAACCATGGATGTTTTGAGGTTCTCATATGGCTATTATATGTACTGGGGGCTTGTCTCCTATTCGGCATGTGCCAAGTCAAACTATATTCTTTGTTCATAACAAAATGAAAATCTACAGGTTCATGGTATTATGTTGAACCCTTCCTACTTTGGATCCGGAACCACTGCTGAGAGACTAGATCATCTACTCCCATCGTATATTGTAGGTACTTTTAGCTTAATCCATAAATTATTTTTTCCTGGCTATATCCCTCTTCTCTCTCTCTCTCTCTCTCTCTCTCTCTCTCTCTCTCTCTCTCTCTCTCTCTCTCTCTTCTTCTCTTCTCTCTTTCTCTCCCTTTGATATATAAATATATCATAGTAGAGAGACAAGCTTTCTTCTCTCCCTTGATATATATATATCAAGGGAGAGAGAGAGAGAGAAGAGGCCCACTGTGCATTTTTTAGGCGGTTTGGAGAACTAGGAATGACATTGTTTTCAAGAACGAAGTCTTTTCCTTACAAAAGTCAAAACATTTTGTTTCACATCTTCATTGGTAGGAGACCGTTGTTCGTGGACGGGTCCCAAGGACCTCAGCGCATTTTATTGATCGAGTGAGCGCACTGATTTGGGTGAGGTTTTGTACATATTCGTGATTTCTCTTGTAAGGGGGGCAGTTTCTTCTTTGTATCTGATTAGAGCCAAAAAAGTGCGCTATTTCGAGTCTTATCATCAGGTTTTCAGCGCTTTTATGTATTAATCAACCGAATTAACCCGATTTGCACATTGCTGTCCCGACCATTCCCATCGATTGCATTTTGTGGCTAATTTTGTAGTTTTTTGCAAGCTATTTATGCCAATTGTCGAGCCTAACCGCCAGACGTAGGAATTCGAGTGTGGAACTTAGCATTGCAGATAAGAAATAAGAAGGAAAGATGGGAGCGGTGGCGAAGAAAGCAGAGAAAGCAAAGAGAGCAATGGGGTGTACTACACCACCGTGCGTACTTCAGATTGTGCGGGTACTTCGCACTGCAAAATTTTCCTATGATTTTGACTTTTGGTTTTTTACCCTCTTTTCCCATTTTACCCTCCTCGCTTTAATGTCTTTGAGGGTATTTTGGTATTCTACCTTATTCGAGCCTCCTATATAAGCCTCAAACATTATAGAGATGTAGGATCGCTTTTGGCTCGGGTCGAAATACATAGCACTCGGGCGGTAAGCTTTCCCCGCCGGCTTCTCTTCTTTCATTTTCTTTGTTCCTTTATTTTCTTGGGTTGCTAAAAAACCCCTCGAGCATGACAACTCAAGGGATGATTGGCTAACCCTCTCCATCCTTGAAGAGAGTGGCCACGGGCTAGGTTTTGAGGTAAAATGACGGTTCATGTATTTAATGCAAGCATTTATGGGTATTTATGTCTCTATTTCTCATAATAGGTTTAAATCTCTTTGATGTAATTCTCGTTAACCTCGCACTTGGCAAGCTTTTAGTTCATGAATGTTTATTGCTAGATCCACTGAATTCATTAGTTGTCATTTATTAGTTAATGTAGGGTAGATTTAGAGATAGATTCACTACCCGAACATTTATGTCCAATAAATGCTATATTTCAAAAGGAAAATTATTAGGGTTCAATTTTGATAGCCAAATGAAGATCCGGTTCTGGAAATGACTATAGGTCATCCTATCCAACGCGAGGAAAAGGACCCGAGAACCTCTCATTTGCCCTAAGACCTCAACCCCAATAGCTCGATGCTTCAAGGAGTTCTTTTTCTTATTTTTCTTCATTTTATTTTCAGCCTGCAAACCACCATACACTATTGTTTTTATCAAACCCAAAAATCCAAACTGAAATTCACCATTTTGAATCACTGTAAATCATTTTGTGCGAAGAAAACTCATCCCATGTCCCAATCTCAGAGTCATTACATCACATAGTCGTTAATTACGTAGGAATTTAGGTTTATAGAAATTTTGTTGGATTCTCGCACACCTACCGCAAGACGAATCAATGGCAATTCACGGACAAGGCCTTTACTGCAAGTGAGAGAGGGCTGTTGAACTTGTAATTACTTCATCACAAGTGTTGGTGAATTATCCTTTTTATTTTCCTAGCGCTTCAACGTTAGGTTGATTTAAATTTCTTACACCGCCCGTATTTAATTTTTCTTTATTTATAGCTAACAGTAACCCTTCTAAGCAGCCCTGCTTTTGTTTTGTGTTGTGTCTTGAGTTGTTTTCACAGGAGTTTATGCACCATTGGGATAGAAACACGTGCCAGGCTATAGAGGATCGCGTTCTACAAGAACAAGGCTTTCGAAGTAAGCCCGAATACTGGTCAAACTGAGCTCCACTCAGGAACGCCAGAGCCAACAGGGCGCAGGGAACCCTAATGCCTACAGGTCAATGAGGGACCATATACACCCACCAAGGGTGAGTGCACCCTCATGTATTGTACCTCCTGCTGAGGATGTGATTGTCAGACCTTATCTTGTGCCCCTGCTCTCAACTTTCCATGGTATGGAAAATGAAAATCCATACACACATATCCGGGAGTTTGAGGAAGTTTGCACAACTTTCAAGGAGGGTGCGACCGATATGGAGCCGGTTGGAAAGCCTTCCTTTAACCCTCAAAGACAAGAGACCAAGATTTGGCTTAATTCTAAGGCCAAGAACTATCGTGAATTGGGCAGAATCGCAGTGCAGTTTTCAAGAAGTTCTTCAAAGGCAATACAGACCAATATCTTGAAGAGGTAGATTTATTAAGCATTTGCAACCCATGATAATGAGAAGTTCACCAATGCTTGAGAGGTATACATGGAGACCATCGCTGCGCCTCCCTCACCATGGTTTTCATACATGGATGCTAGTGAATCCCCTTTATGACGGATGTCCCCCGCTATGAAGCAAAGCTTGTTAGAAACCAGTGTGGAGGGGATTCTCGAGTAAAACTACACAAGCCATGGATTTTCTCTGTTATGTAAGAGGAAACCCTAAGGCATGGGGATGGTTCCAACCCTAGGGAAGCGTAAGAATGAGGCCCCGCATCCGCCTCAGTGGGAGGCATGTACCACCCCCGTACATGAATCAAGGGCGGCTATCCACCTCGCTAGGAAGGTGGAAGAATTGGAAGAAAATACATTAGGGCTCCAGTAATGATCAAGTCCTCTATAGGGCCAAGCTATGCTTCTGTCGCCAACTCGAGCATGTGGGTGAGCAAAGCATCCTACCATTCCGCCAGCAAGAGAGATACCCTTTGATAAGTGCCAATTTGATCGGGTCAGCGGAAACCTCCACCCAATGCTCATAGCAATGTACATATAATCCCCCAATTGAGGAAATCCAATTCTAATCTTCTCTTTGGAAGCCAAATCCCCTTCTTATATGCTCCCCTGTGCCAAACAATATTTGTTCTATCTCATCTCGACTGTACCTACCTCACTCATCCTCATCCCCCAAGTGAATGCAAGCTATTTTAAAATTTGAGCAAGGTGGTAGGTGATTTGGTGGAAGAGTATATGGAATCAATGTACAATCGCTCGTAGAATTGATAATGTGGAAAGCACCCTGAACAAAAGATAGATGGGCTCCAAAGTGATCTCAATCAGAAAATGGATAATCTACAGTATTCCATCACCAAGATTACCAATCTTCTAGAGGTATAGGAGAAAGGAAGATTCCCTGCCCAGACTCAGCCCAATTCTAGGGGAGTCCATGAGATAGGTTCTACCGTTACTCGCCCAAGGATGGATGAAGTAGGCGCTATCACCACTTGAGAGGTTGGTAGCTGCGGAAGCTGATCACCCAAGACCCAAACCTGTTGAGGAGACCAAGGAGAAGTGGAGCAAGAACATATAGTTATAAAAGAAGTTTCAATGAAGAAGAGCATGCCTCCCCCATTTCCTCAAGCATTAAAAGGTAAGAAAAAGGCCTCCAATTAGACTGAAATCTTAGAGGTGCTAAGGCAAGTGAAGGTCAATATCCCACTGCTAGACATGATTAAATAGGTTCCAGCGTATGCCAAATTTTTTAAAGGACTCGTGTGTACGCCAAGAGAGGGTCATGCATTTACAAGAAAGCCTTCCTAATGTAATGTGTCATGCCATCATTCGTAGCAAGACCCCTGAAATACAAGGATCCGTGATCTCACCATTTCCGCCAATGTGGAACTCGTATAGATAAAGCAATCGCTGGATTTGGTGGAGCCGCTGTCAACCTCGTCGCCTACTGGGTATACGCTGGGGCTAGGGTTGGGGGAGTTCAAGCCTACCAACATCACTCTATCCTTGGGCTGGTCGACAAAATCTCTAAGGGCATAGTTGAGGATGTTTTGGTGAAGGTGGACAAATTTTATTATCCTGACTTCGTAGTTCTCGATACGAGCCTGGGTGGGCGAGGGAACTAAACTCAAGCCCATCATAATTTGGAGGCCATTTTTTGCCACATCTAATGCCATAATCAATTGCCGGAATGGAGTCATGCAGCTCACATTTGGCAATATGACTTTCGAGCTCAACATCTTCCACCTAAGCAACAAGCACAAATCAATGGAAGAGCAAGAGCTAGATGAAGTCTACCTGATTAGCTCAAGTGCAGGAAAACATAGTGTTCACAAACTGTAGGAGGAATTGATGAAGAACAATGAAGAGTCTGATGGAGAATCCAGTGCCTCAGTCACTCCTCCAACACCACTGATTCCCCCAACACCACCAAAAGGCAGAGTGCTTAAAACAGCGTGGCCAGGCTCAAATCATGTACCACCACAGCAAACACGGAGGCATTCTCCTCCCTTGATCCACCATGAACCTAAGGGCAGCCCGAGTAGGAGTGGTTTCTACAAGAATTAGAAGCCACTCCAATTTTTAGAGTTTTATTTGTTTACTTTTAAGTTTAATTTATAGTTTTGCCATAATTTTCTTAATTTTAGATTTGTTTTTCAAAATTTTCCTCATTTTCAATCAAGATTACTCTCGCTAATTTTTGTATTTGCTTTTCAGTGTAGCGCACTCCTCCACCCTTCACAGCCTCGCCCCCACTTTGTTTTGATTTTCCCCTGCTTTATTTTGTTTTGTTTTATTTTATTTCGATTTATTTGGTTTTTCTCTTTAGATTTTCTCTAATTTTAAGTTAATCTTTGTTTCTAGCTTGTTTTTCATTTTTTTTTTGTATTTTTTTTTTCTGTGTTATTTTTCCTGTTTTTGTCAAATTTTTGAAGGAGATGATGCAGATACAGCGTAAAAGCCGAACTGTGAGTTTCGGCAAAGGTGCGAATTTTCGCACTCAACAAGGTTTCCCCATTTTGTTTCACTCCATAACTTTCTATCCAACCCGCTTTGGGTACTTGGTATCATTAGAAAGCTTAGAGAGTTTAGAATCCAAATATATCCAGAAAGAATACTTTTGAAATTATTATGAAGGTGTAATTTTCAAAATTCTCCAACTTGTCACTTTTTTCCTCTCTTTTCTTCTTCTAACTTGTTCATTTGAAGCCCAAACAGTAGAGGAATAAGGTGCTCTGCGGAAAGTTTGCGGAAGCTCCTATCTAAAAATGCGAGCACATTTCATCAGTAGATCACTTCCTCCCTTAAATTTATCCCATAGCCACATTGAGGACAAATGTTGAATCTCGGGCCGTGGGGAGAGTTAATAAGGAAGTGTTGTTTCATGTTTTCGAAAGCAAGTATATTTTGTTAAGTTTAATGACTTGCTATTTAGTTTCTGTATAGTTGTTTGTTTTGTTTGTGAAGTCATAGTTTGCTTTGAAAAGCTGAAAATATAGCCATTTATTTTTATATACATACTATAATAAATTCTACACTTTTAGTTTTCAAATCGCCCCATTTTTTTTTTTATGTTTTGCTTAGCTCAAGTAAAGGTGAAAAAAATTGAAACACTGTCCAATTCTTTTTATGTTAGATTGATTCCATGCCTAGTTGAGTGGATGATTAGTTGAATTCTTGTTAAGCTGACCTTTTCTTCCAATTCTAGCTAACCACACACTACGCATTAGATTTCAACAATAGGTCAAGAACCCGCTGCTGAACCTCCTAAACTTGCAAAACTCCACTCTAGTTTCATCGACTACCTTTAATAGGTTAAGGACCCCATGAAAGAAGGCCAATGCCTTCCAAAATAAAAAGAATTGAAAAGAAAAAGAAAAATAAAAGAAAAGAAAAGAAAAAAAAAGAAGATTGCAAATGTCACCAAACCCAAGCACTATTCGAGGGGTATATGACAAAAGTCTTTAAAGCCCGATGCCCTAAGCCAACTGGTTGGGAGCCACCGACTTAGTGCTCTACACGGGTGGATAAAGGAAGCTACAGTTTCAGAGCTACAGCCTCAAACGGCCTCTGAGTCCAGGTGAAACTCAAGAGCAGCGGCCGAAAGACTTTTATGACTCGGGTGCCCTAAGCCTTAATTGGTCAGGAGTCATCGGTGTATCCCCGCCATGGACCTTAGTGAGGCTCATTCCTTAGCATTGCACCCCTACAACACCAAAAAGAGTTGTGGAATAAGAGTGGGTCCTGATCTATTTAGGTCAAGCTAGTGTCCTGTGGTGGAGGCAGTAGTTTAGTTGGGGGGAGAGTGCAGTTTGGCAATTTATTGTTGAGAACTAATCAAACAAACACTTAGGTTTTGGTGGAAGTCTCTGGTTGATTCACCAAGAGGGAGGCTCTTTTGATACTCAATTTTGTATGACATTCATTCTCTCGAGATAGTTATTGGGTAAGGGTTTCAGTGATTCTCATCGAGGTTAGGCATTACACATCCACATACTTTTTTAAATACCATTTTTTGAGAACATAATTTTGTTATTATTTTGTTTGCTCTTTCTTTCTTTCTCTCATTGCTAAGGGACTAGTAATGTGTCGGTTGGGGGGAGTGATTAGTGCCCAAAAAGTGCTATTTTGAGCCCTATTTATTATAGGTTTTGAGCGCTTTTTGTGTACTAATCAACCGAATTAACCTGATTTGCACATTAAGGTCCCGGCTATTCTACTGATTGCATTTTGTGGCTAATTTTGTAGTTTTTACAAGCTATTTATGCCAAATTTGTTGAGTTGATCCAAGCACGTAGAATTCGAGTGGAACTTAGCATTGCAGATAAGAAATAAGAAGGAAAGATAGAGTAGAAGAAGAGCAGAGAAAGAAGTATAGAGCAGTGGGGTGCAAAATTTTTCAGCACCACTCCGTGCGGTACCGCACACGGCTATAGAGCAAGAGGGTAAAATTTTCGCACCTCGCAAAATTTTCTAGCATTTTACTTTTTGGTTTTTTTACCCCTTTTTCCCATTTTCTGCCTCCTTGTTTAATGCCCTTTGAGGGTATTTTATTCTACCCATTTGGGAGCCTCATATAAGCTCAAACATTGTAGAGAGACAGAGGATCTCTTTTGGGTTTGGTTGGAAATACAGAGCACCAAGTAAGCTCTCTCCCGCGCTTCTTCTCTCATTTTCTTTGTTTCCTTTATTTTTTCTCGATCACAAACACCCTCGAGGATGACAACCTCAAGGGATGATTATTAAACCCTCCATCCTTGAAGAGGAGGGCTACTTCGGCTAGGGTTTTTAGGCAAAATGACTCGTTCATGTATTTAATGCAAGCATTTATGGGTATTTATGTCTCTATTTCTCATAATAGGTTTAAATCTCTTTGATGTACCTTGGTTAACCTGTACTTGGCAAGCTTTTAGGGTTCAATGAATGCTTATTTCTAGATCCATTGAGATTCATTCGTTGTCATTTATTAGTTAATGTAGGGTAGATTTTTAGGAGATAGATTTTCACTGCCCGGGAACATTTATGTCCAATAAATGCTATATTTCAAAAGGAAAATTATTGTGGTCTCGCTTATAGCCAAATGAAGATCCGGTTCAGGAAATGACTATAGGTCATCCTTCCTAATGCGAGGAAAAGGACACGCAGGCTCCTGTGGACCCTCAACCAACCCTAGTAGCTCGACAATGCTAAGGAGTTCTTCTTTATTTTTCTTCATTTTATTTTCAGCTCCTGTGTTCTACACCCAGAGCCACTATACCGCAAAGTAGCTTTCCTATGGCAGTAGGAAATTTCAGTTTATAAATTCCTAAGCGATTCCAAGACACCTATAGCAAGACGACGCATCCCTTCCTAATACCTTTTTCGGCACCTCTTTTATTAGCCATATAGACGCATATATATATGCCCATAGTGAATTCTCCTATTGCTGATTATATTTGGTATGAATAATCTATGTAGATCAATAATATGCCTAATAGAAAATTTTAATTTTGTATATTTAAAATAACTTATTAAAAAAAATTGTATATTTAAAAACACTTGTTTTTTTTATTCATTCTCTTTTGCCTTCTGAATTATACAGGATACAGTATGTCATGTGCACGTAAAGGTCGAACAAGTCATTTCTTTCAAAAGAAGGCTTTGGAACATGCATTATCTTTTGTAAGTATCTTATTTTTCCCATGGACATTTCTATTTGTTGTTCCTCTTAGCTTCTACCTCCAATGTTCACATATCTAGAAATTTTATCATCTACGGTCCATGTTGGGTTTATCAAATAAGATGTGTAGGGTGTGTTTGGTTCCTGTTTTTGAAAACTGTTCTTGAGAACATTTTTTGAAAACACAAAGAACACCATTTTGGTGTTATTTGAAAACTGTTCGTTTTTGAATTTAGTATTTTATGTTCTCTCCTTATTTTTCAGAACAAAAATACTAGGAACTAAAAGTGTTCTTTATATTCTCTTTGTTCTCCTTGTTTTTCGGAACAAAAAAACAGTTTTAAAAAATGGTAAACAAATAGAATTGCAGTCACCTTCCTACTTTTGTTTTGTGACATTGGCCCTCATGCCAAAATTCAAATGCAATGTTTGATTTTATAAGAACAATCTCTTTTCAATTTGTTCCATGGTGCATATAAGATAAAATTAGTGTCTTCTACTGATCTATGTTCGCTAGGGTAGTGATTTTTAAGGACTTCAACATCAGAACACTAAGAAATTTAGGACCTGTTTGATTCTTGTTTTTGAAAACACAAAAAAAAAAAAACACTATTTTGGTGTTCTCTTACAAAAGTATTCTTGTTATTTAAATTTAGTATTTTCTATGTTGTCTCTATTTTTCCAAATAAAAACGTGTTCTCCCTCTGTTTTCCTTGTCCTTTTTGTTTTTGAGAATATTAAAAAAAAAAAAAAGAACCAAAGATACCATTACTAGGTTCTCTTCTATTGCAATTCCAGCAGTGGAGAGAGTTGTGTACAACACATGCTCCATCCACCAAATTGAAAATGAAGACATAATAAAATATGTTTTCGCCTTCGCATCACACGGGTTTTCAACTCGCAACACCATTTTGGTATGCCATCGTTAAATGTCGAATACATGTAAACACTTAGATTTTGGTGGAAGTTTCAAGTCGATTTCCTCGAAGGATACCTTTAAAACTTGATTTTGTGGCTGGTACCCTGATTACTCTCCCAAGATGGTTTTGGTGGTCTTGTGATTCATACCCAGGGTTAGACACATCGCCCACATACTTTGAGATACTATTCTTGGGTGTGGAATATAATTGGTCAGCTTCTCTCTTTCTTTCTCACATTGCTAAGGGACTAGCAATGTCTTTGCTAGAAGTGATTAATGCTCAAGTAGTTATTTTTTAACCCCATAGGTGATTTACACTTTTTGTGTACTAATCAACTTAAATAACCCAATTGGCACATTAAGGTCTCGGCTTTACTACTTATCACATTTTGTGACTATTTTTGTAGTTATACAAGCTAAATACGCCAACGTCATCGAGCTGACTCAAACATGAAGATCCAAGATGAACTCGGAGATGCGTGTCATAAGTCGGATGGAAATGGGAGCCACAAACTGAAGAGTAATTGACCATCGCAGAAATTTGCAAGTGCTGCGACCCTTGCAACTCGTAGAATTTTGCGTGCTATAAATTCTCGCAACCCGCTTCCTCGCTCCACTTTGACCTCCATTTGACCACCTTTTTGCAGCTTTTTCCTAAATTGCCCCTTTTGTGTTGTTGATAGTTTGTGACATTTTGTAATTTCCCTTAACTCGAAAATTTATATAAGCCCCTACCAAGGCTCAGACAAAGGATGATTCATTTTATGCACAATTTTGGTACCGAAAGCTTTCATTTCTCCCGCCGTGATTTTATCTCATTTTCTCTCCCTTTCTAACTTTTCACCATCCAAACACTCGAGGATGATAACTCGGCGACAAGCTACAACCCCCATCCTAAAGTTATGGCGCCACTGTGCCAAGGTTCCAGGTAAACTGTTGTTCTCCCTATTTTCAACGCATGTAGTTATTATCATTTATGCTTCTGTATCTCACCTCAGGTTTAAATCCTTTTGATGTACCCCGACAATAGTACTTGGCAGTTAGGTTCAAAGTGATACTTATTGCTGGGACCCACGAGGGCTCGCTTAGTTTTCAGCTTGGCTTTACCTCATAGGTTAGGTCAAAGAGTCAAGCATCGTTATGAAATATGAACACCAATAAATGTTGTATCTCAAGAAAAACTTTAGGGTTCGGGCTTTTTATAGCTAAACAAAGATCCGGCCTGAAATGACTATAGTCATCCTCCCCTAATGCGTAGGAAAAACTGGTGATCCTTTAGTCGCTTTAGAACCCCGCAAGCCCAAGTGGGCTCCGAGACTTCAAGGAGTTCTTTTACATTCTATTTCATTTTTGTTTGCGCTAAACCACCAATCATTAATCGCTTTATTAAAAAACTTTCAAACTGTAAAGTGAATTCACCATTTTACATTAATTGTAAATCATTTTGCGCGAAGAAAACCCATCCTTGTGCTCCCACCCCTGAATGCCATACCAGTAACATCTAGGCTATAGCAAAGAGGAAGGTATAGTTTACAACCTTTGTTGGCCCTGAGCTGCCTAGCTACACGCTACGTTAATCAAAATGGAGCCGCTGGTTTATGATGGTGCCTTAATGCAAGTAGAGAAGCGCTGAACCCAGGATCCTCATCAGCGTGTCGTGAATTCTAACCGCTTTTTGTCTCTACTTTTATTTCCCCTAGCAGTTCACTGCTGGGTTGATTTAATTTTTATACAGTCCATACATAGGATCTTCATTTTTAATTTTTGCTAACCTTAACCTTTTGTGTCTCTGCTTTTTGGTTGTCTGCCTGCGGTTAAGTCATCTACGCCTTATGCACCATTGGGACAGAATACCACAGGAGGATTGAAAGGGTCAAGGTTCCACTTGAACAGGTTGTGAAGTGACCTCAACACTAACCGATGGACCACCCGAGGAACAACAGCTACTGGGGGTTCAAAGGAACCCAAATGCATACGTAACAACGAGGGACCATATACACCTACCATATGAGCGCACCTCACGCATCGTGACCTCCCACCGAGGATGTGGAATGTCGTGCCTTATCTCAAGCCCTCGCCCTAACTTTCCACATGGAAGGAAATGAAAATCCATACACACACATCCAGGAGTTTAAGGAAGTTTGCATGACTTTCAAATGGGGCGTAACTGATATGGAATTGCTGAAATTGAAAGCCTTCCCCTTAACCCTGAAAGACAAGGCCAAGATTGGGCTCAACTCTCTGAGGCCGAGAACTATAAGGACTCGTGAGATATGCAAGTAGAATTTTTGAAGAAATTCCTCTCAAGACCATAAAACCAATAGTCCGAAGAGGGAAATTTACACCTCACGTACTCTAGAAAATGAGAAATTCTACCAAGCAGCTGAAAGGTACCTAGAGATCATCGCACCGCCTCACCATGGCTTTGATACTTAGATGCTGGTTAATCACTTCTACAATGGAATGTCCCCTGCTATGAAGCAATTGTTGGAGACTATGTGTGGAGGGGACCTCATGAGCAAAACAAATTCAGGAGTCATGGACTTCAACTACGTGGTCAGAGACATCCAAAGCATAGAACGAACTCAACCCTAGAGAGGTAGAGGATGCAGGACCAGCCCGCCAATTTAAGGGGAGGCATGTACTCAATCACAGAGGACATGGAGATGAAGGCAAAGCTATCCACCTTGACTAGAAGGTTGGAGGAGCTTGAAATGTAAAATCACAATGAGGTGCGAGTAGTGACTGAGGCATCTATGCCTAACAATCCTTGTTTCACTTGCCAATCCAATGAACACCAAGAGAGTACGCCCAACCGTCTTCAAGAAGTGGGATAGCATGGTAGAGCCTCCTCTCGGGAAGCTATAATGAATTTGAGCAAAGGGCTTGCAGTTACATATGTTGAACGCTCAAGCCAATCGTAGGATCAGATACAAATAAAGCAATCTAACAAGAAGATTGAGAACTCCACAGCCGATATTGCCCGTAAATTTAACAACTTGCAGTATTCAATTTCTAGATTAACTAACCGTACAGTTGTGTGCAAGAAAAGGAAAATTCTCCCGTGAGCTGCGCCTCAACTGTGGGAGCGCATCAATCGAGCTCTTCCCTGAACCACCTCCCGTGATAGATGAAGTCGCAGCTTCACTCCGAGAGTAGTAAGGAGGTTGAGTAGCCATCCTGCCAGCGTGGCTAGGCGACATGTGTTATAAAAGAAACTGAACCTGAGAAATTTGAGATTAAAGATGATGCAAAGAAAAGAAAAGCACCCCCCCACCTTCCTTGCTACCTAAAAGGCAAGAAAAGGCTATCAACCGTGCTGGAGATTCTAGGGGCGTTGAGGTAGGTGAAGGCCACATCCCTTTATTAGACATGATTAAAATTAAGTTCCCTACATATGCCAAATTCTTCAAAGGACTCAGGCATAGTGAAAGAGGGCTGAATGTTGGATAAGAAGGCCTTCCCGACAAAAACAAGTCGGTGAACACTCGGGACTCTCAGGTGGAAAAGGTACTACCTGGACTTAGGCCAATGTCACCTCGTCGCCCTATTCAATGTACAAGCAAATTGGCTCAGAGAACCTAAGCCCACTACCATCACATCGTCTCTGCAGCGCATAAATCCATAAAAATCCCTTAAGGGCACCGTGGGAGATGTTTTGATGTGTGAAATTCTAGTCATCCTATAGATTTTGTTGTGCTTGATACAGAACTAGTTGCAGTGAGAGCTAACTATGTGCCTATCATCCTGGGAAGACCATTCTTGGCCACCTCTAATGCGATCATCAATTTTCGAAATGGAGTTATGCAACTTACATTCGGGAACATGACTTTGGAGCTCAATATTTTCCATTTGAGCAAAACGCATATGCATAAAGGGAAGAGAGGTCCTAAGAGGGCATGCTTTAATTGACACTATTCTGTAGAAGAACAGCCGAGCAAAGAAGCAAAGAACATGATGTGCTAATTAAGGAGTCAGTTCGATCACTCGAAGAGTCAGCAGGAAATCCTGTGAACCCGTGGTCAGATATGGCTCAGGAAAAAGTCCTACTCGCTACAGAGGAAGACAAGGAAAAATGAGGAACCAATGAGCCTCAAAAGTTTGATCTCAAGCATCTACCTATGGAATTGAAGTATGCATATTTAGAAGAGAATGATCAATGCTTAGTTGTTATCTCTTCACTACTCAATGCCTCACAGGAGAGCAATCTGCTTGAGGTCCTCAAGAAGAACAAACAGGCTATTAGGTGGAAAATTTCTGATTTAAAGGGGATCAGCCCTTTGGTTTGCACCCATCACATTTACTTAGAAAAGGAAGCAAAGCCAGTAAGACAACCGTAGAGGAGATTGAATCCCCACATGCAAGAAGTGGTATCGCAGCGTGGGTTCTTAAATCAAGCATGCTTCTATCATTTAACTCATATTCGATAGTACCCAGTGAGTCCAACTTTCTAAGCGCTAAAAAGCCCAAGGTGAGCACAAAGGCACAATGAAAAAGGATAGGGAAGAGGTGCCCGCACCGCCTTACCACAGGCGTTGAGGGAAACATTGTAGAGGTTGAATTGTGCTGACAAGGAAAGATCACTTCCCATTACCCTTCATTAATCAGCTCCTTGAGAGAATTTCCGGGAACCCATTCTATTACTTCTTGGATGGTTACTCAAGCTACTTCCATATAGAAATCTCGACAGAAGACCAAGAGAAGACTACCTTCACCTGTCCATTTGGGACTTATGCTTATAGAAGAATGCCCTTTGGTCTATTCAATGCCCCTGCCACATTTCAAAGATGCATGCTCGTGATTTTAGTGATATGCATGGAGCTACTGAGGTCTACATGGATGACATCACTAGAGGCGCGGGGTAGTTTTTGAAGAATGCATGATCAACCTTGAACTTGTCCTGCATAGGTGCATTGAGAAAATTTTGGTGCTGAACTGGGAAAAATGCCATTTTATGGTAAACCAGGATTATGTTGGGACATATCATATCCAACAGGGGAATTGAGGTTGACAAGGAAAAAATTGAGTTAATTTCCAAATTTCCTTCCCCCACAAATGTGAAAACTATGAGACAATTCCTTGGACATGCAGGCTTCTACCGAAGGTTCATCAAAGACTTTTCAAAGATTTCAAAGCCTCTTTACAAGCTGCTGGAAAAGGATGCCGAATTTTCCTGGGATGGATATTGCCAAAGGAGCTTCAAGGAGCTCAAATCCTACTTAACCACTACACCAATAGTGAGGGCACATAACTGGCAGTTGCCCTTTGAAGTCATGTGTGATGCAAGGATCTCACATCTGGTGCAAGCCTTGAGCAAAGAGAGCAGGAAACTTATGTGGTTAATATGAAAGAAAAACTTTGAATGAGGCACAAAGGAATCACACCACAAACGGGAGAAAAGAGTTGTTGACAATGGTCTACGCCTTGGATAAATTTCGTGCATAGTTGGTGGGGTCGGACATCATAATTTTCACAGATCATTCAGCTTTGAAGTACCTCCTTACCAAGAAAGATGCCAAGGTTAGACTCATTAGATGGGTCCTCCTGCTCCAAGAATTCAACCTGCAGATCAAAGATAAAAAGGGAGTGGAAAATGTTGTGGCGGATCATCTTTCGAGACTAACCATAGCACACAACACCCACAATCGTCCAATCAATGATGAGTTTCCTGAGGAGTCCCTGCTACTAGTGGAAAATGCCCTATGGTATGTTTCACGCGGCACTCTCACAAATAAGAGAAAATACTAATTGACCTGAAGGTACAAGACAAGAAGTTCTTCTTTTGCAAAGATTCATTCCTTACTATTGGGAAGAGTCATTCTTGTTCAAATATTGTGTCGACGATAATTAGGAAAATGTGTGTCAAGTAAGAATGTTATGAATTCTCGGGCCACGCCATGAGAGTTGCATGTGGAGGTCATTTTGCTTCCCAGAAGACTACCCATGAAGGTACTCCAATCTGGGTTCTATTGGCCTTCTCTCTTCAAGGATGCCCATAACGTATGTCGTGAATGCGACAAATGCCAAAGACTAGGGAAGATCTCTCGCCATCACATGATGCCTCTAAACCTAATCTTAATGGTTGATTTATTCGATGTTTGGGGCATCGACTTTATGGGGCCATTTCCTTCTTCTTTTGGATATATATACATATTGGTGGGGGTTGACTATGTGTCTCGAAAGTGGGTCAAGCAGCCCAATGGGAGGTTCACTTTGCAACAAACCTTGAGAGCCTCCTAGCTAACATAGTTGTAAAGTACAAAAGTGGCCACCCCTTACCATCCTTAGACTAGCGGTCAAGCTGAGCTCACAACGCGGAAATCGTGTAAACCATATTGATGAAAGTTGTAAAATGACTGTAATTCAAATACGATTTTAAACACGTTTGACCAAGTTTGACTAAGTTTGACCAGGTTTGACCAACACTTAATATGTGGACCAAAGTTGACTTTTTCAAGAATGAATAGTTTTGGGTTTACTAAGACACCATTTCGTAGGCCTCGTCGATACGAGTTCATAGACTGGTCGAACGTCCAAATCCGACTTACGGATAAAAAGTTATAACCCCGGTAATTTCAAACAGCAGTGTTTTAACGGTGTCCAAACTGTCTTCAAAGTTTTACCCGAAAACGACCCTAGGCCCTATATAAACATAACTTTGGGTGCCAAATGAAACCCTAGCCCCCAAAGCACCATCTTGAGCTCCAAAACCCTAGGAAGAACTCTTCAAATCGTGAACACCCTGTAGGGTCATTTTTTACCATTTGCGAGCCGAGAAGTTTTAGACCAAAGGAGGAGACTCCGGCCACCCACCATGAACACATGCCGGCCTAGGAGGTGCGCCACCTCCTAACGACCACGCCGTGAGGGCCTCACTACGAGCCGCCAACGGGACGCCGCCCGACCGCCTACGGCGCAGAGGCGCGATCAGCGGGTCACCGGAAATTTCCCACTTTTCCGGCCATTTCAGGCCGACCCATACCTCCTTTCCACCATTTTTGGACCCTCTGAACTCATTTCCGTGGTCCCTTTTTGCATATTCCTCACCGTTTGAAGGTTACGACGAAAACAAAGTTGGCCGAAGGTTAGATCGAGTTTTCCGGCCACCATAGCAACTTTTGGACCAAGGTAATGGTACTGATGTGTTCCTAGTCTCTTGGGCTTTCCATTGATATGTGGTTTGTAAATTTTGGACGTCGTTTGGTTAGTTTTCCATTTTTAGGTTGTTTCGGGTAATTACCGAAGTTCGACTCGAAATAGAGTACCAATTGGTCAAGCTCTGGCAAATTGAAGTTGGATTAGTGAAATTGACGTTTTTATGAATTATCGGACGGTTCAATTTTGAGATATTAGCTCCTGGGGTGAAAAGCCCCACTTCGTACAGCCCAGGCACACCGCTGTGAATCGGACCGTCAGCCCAATTTGGATGGTTTCTTAGTTCTAAAAAGTTATTCTAAGGCCTTCTGGGCATCCCAATGTTGTTGGTTCGGCTTGTCGAGCTATGGTGTTTTATTTATATTACAGCGCTCACGCCGCCGAGACGATCATGTCGTGGTTGCGGATCGAGCGCCTATACCGCGGGAGTGGTTTACTTGTTTTTAAATGATTTGGGGTATTATGTTGATATATCTATTGTGATTAAATATTTACATATATACCGCTTTTGATCAAATGGTCAAGCTGCATACAAATGTGATTATCGGTCCTTATGTAAAACAAGTTATCATTTCATGAATTTTGTCAACATTTTAACCGTTCGAAGTCAGGATCAATTCGTGATGAGCCCGTGTATTTGGAATATTTTGGGTATCGTGGATTGAGGTTGTAAACCACCTTGGAAAATTATTGTTTTAAAAAAAAAGTATGGACTCGAGGATTTTGTGGGAATGATCAAGATATGGTATTGTTTGGAAAGTACATGAGCAAGGAAACGATTTTATTAGTCGCCAAGTGACGGCCGTCTACCCGAGGTTTATTGTGTTACATGATGGCCAATCCATCTCGGAGGTTTATTAGGTGCCAACGTGACGCTATGGCTTGACCCGAGGTTTATTAGGTGCCATGACGGCCGTGTTTCTACCCGAGGTTTATTAGTTACCGTGATGACCGGATTATCCCGAGGTTTATTAGTCGCTACGTGATGGCCTGGTCTACCCGAGGTTTATTAGTCGCCACGTGATGGCCTGGTCTACTGGAGCAGCTTAACAGACGCCACGCGGGATTCGGGCCGGTCTACCCGAGGTTTTATTAGTTGTCACGTGATGGACGGTAACCATTGTGTGTATTAGCTTTCGCCACCTGTCGTGAGGCTCCGCCATCGACCTGGCTTATGATGGGTATATGGTATGGTTCTCTGTTGATTGCTGAATATGGTATAACTATTTTAATACTTATGGTTATGGTGCATTTCATGGTTATTTTTATTACATGATGGCTACTCATGCTTTATGTTGGCTTTATGTTGTGTGCAGTTCTGATTATAGTTTTCTTAATATTGTGAAGCCGTTTAAATTGTTGAGCATGATTTTGCATATGTTAATTTTTGGGGTAAAGTCGGTTTTGTGAAATGTTTCAAACAGTGGAACCTTATAAAAGAGTGGACGGGGTGGTTTTAAGAGAAGAAATTTTCAAAAATAAAATGTTATTTTCCTTATAACTATGCCATCGAGATTTTATTATCTCATCATATTGTTTTTAACTGCTCCCTGCGCCCGCATACTGTAGGGCCTACTTCGCGCCTCAGATTCGATTATTAGCTCTCCCCGCCACAAATGCATTAATTATCGCATCTATCTATTTTGTTTTTGTCAGATTGACTTATTCATCTCTACTCAGACTCTAAATTCACAAATACTCTTAGAATGCTCCGATATTCGTAGATCGAACTTCTTTGCGGGTCCCATTCATATGTAGTGGGTCTTTATATATATTTGGGATATTAAATTAATGCATGTGTTTACTTCCTCCTTAAAGTGGAGTTCCAATCGTATCTCCCTAGGATCGTGATGTGTGGGATTCACTCAGCGGACCACCCGGGAAATCCTGGGAGGGTATCCAGGTCTGATCCTGTCAAAAGTAGTGAATTCCAATAGGAAAGACTGGTCTCTCAAACTACTGGACTCCTTATGGGCATACAGAACAGCCTTCAAGACCATTCTTGGAATGTCTCCCTATCGCCTAGTTCATATAAGCACACCGCTGTTGAGATCGAACATATGCACCTGCAAGCAATCAAAGTCGAACCTGGACTTGGGAAGAGCTGGCCTCAAGAGCTTCCTTGGTATCAATGAGTGAGAAGAGCAGAGAAATGATGCCTACTTGAACTCGAAGATTGCAAAGGACGGATTTAAGAAATGGCATGACCAGTTGATAACCCACAAAAATTTCAAGCAAGGAGACCAAGTGTCGTTTTACGACCAAGCCCACCTCTTCCGGCAAGCCTGTCAAGATGGACCTGGGCCTGACTGGCCATCCATCAAGCTTATCCCAAAGCGGGATAGTTGGACCATTAAATCCTGAAGGACAATAATTCAAAGTCACGGCCGTAGGCTCCAAGCTTTATGTGAATGGGGCTACAGCAGATGCGTGGAAGTCTCCTCCGACCCTCCATAAGTTCAACAGTTACCTCGGGCTGGCTTGGTCTCCACCGAGACCGAAATGCCACCTTACTTTGTGTTTGAATTTTATTTGTTTCATGTTTTTTAGTTGTAGCTAGTTCTAGTTGCAGTTTTTTACTTTCCTATGCTTAGATTCAAAGTAATTTTTCGTGTTCTGTCATAGAGTGAAGCACTCTTGGGAAAGCAGTGAGCTGAAGTTCTGTGAGGAGAAATTTTAGGGTGCGAAATTTCAAGAACCTACGAAATTTCGCAACCCGCAAATCCTTGGGCCGCCTCAACCTGCCTCTTCATCTTCCCCCCGCCGTTTGCCTCCCAACAACTCTTTTTAATTTCAGATCCTACCATTATTATCCCACAAGTTTTCTCATACTCTAGTTTTTAGTGCCCATTTATGGACACGAATTAGCTTCCTCACCTCCCTAAACCTCTATATAAACCCTTTTTCTTTTTCAATTTATTTCATTACCTATTCCCCAGAGGAGATTTCCTGAAAAAGAAAACCTCTCCGCCCTACCCATCACTACCTTAATCCAAGCATGGACAAGAGGAGGGCATAGCTCTAGCTACAGGCCTCGTGTGCAGCCTTCCTCCCTTCCTCCTGCCGACATCGTGCCACCTCCTGCTGGTCCTCCTG
Organism: Tetrastigma voinierianum; assembly: GCA_016808115.1. Classification (NCBI taxonomy): domain Eukaryota; kingdom Viridiplantae; phylum Streptophyta; class Magnoliopsida; order Vitales; family Vitaceae; genus Tetrastigma; species Tetrastigma voinierianum. The sequence continues at coordinate 187,926 of JAEQBH010001156.1, read as the reverse complement.
CCGCCGATCCCGTCACCGTCCCTACCACTGGTCTGGTCACTCTTGCTACTGCGGTTGTTGCTATTCAAGGTGCCCCTATCCCTACTGCCCCTGCCCCACGCAGGTATGAGATGCAGGTTGGGCCTACTCCTCCATCTCCCCCACACCCATAGCCATCTAAGAGGGCCCCGCCTCCAAAAAGGGCCAGCCCTGACTCCGGCCCATGTGAGTCATTCCAGCCTGCGGGGCCTGTGGAGCCTCAGTCCCCACCTCTTCAGCCACCGACTCTCTCCTGGATCTATCCCCGCTACGCCTTATCGAAGAACTATCATTATGGCCCCATTACAAAGAAATTCTGGATTGTAGTGCCAAAGAGTCGCATTAATGAGACCTTACGACATATCTGATTGGCGCCCTTCCCGAGCTCAAAGATTCCATGCGGTTTCTGGTGGGCAAATGGGTAATTTAGAACCTTCATGACCCCACGCCGGTTTATCTACCCAAGGGTGGTCATTGAGTTCTATCACACTATGAAATCCAGCCATCCTACTATCATCCACTTCTCTATTGATGGCCATGAGGGGACACTCCGGGCCTCAGACATAGCAGCTACATTTAAGTCTCCCTGGGGCTTTCCGCTAACTGGGCTCGAGTATGACAAAGGGCCCCTGCTCGGGAGCATGGCTCCCATTCCTTTAGCCAGTAGACACAAACAAAGAGGATCTATCCTACCTGTAGAGCGCCTCTCCAAGTATGTTTTATTGACCACGTATTGTGGTCTAATTTATTTCCACTTCAGCATCTGGTACAGAGGAGATGAGCCATTCTCGAGGCTCTCTATCACATCTCTGAAGGCTTTTGGTTAAGCCCATCCGAGGTCATCATGACCTCCTTGTTTCACTTCGAGGACAAGGTCCACACCGGCACAGCTGAACCCCAATCTGTGCTGTTCATAAACCTCCGGTTCCCAAGGCTACTCCGCCAAGTGTCGAGCATCTCGTTATCCCGCCGAGCCCGACTAGAGCCGCCGCCGAGGATTACAAGGCCATTTACCTATCGATAGTGGCAGATTTTACCCCCGTGCTCATCACCCTCCCACCCCCAGACTCATGGGGATGAGCCGCAGATGACCATCCCCCAAAGGCTCAACACCCTCCAAGGCCTCCAACTCCTTCGCATTGCTCGACCCGCACATCAAGACCACCAATGCGCATTCCGCCATCCCCGATTTCCCGGGCGGCCATGGATGCGTCAAGACCTCGTCGCCACGTAGGTATCTTTGGGTCGCCCACATGGGCCTAGCTAAGATGGTGACACACGACGCAGGTCGCCGTGAAATGTGACCACCGCGCTCGTACGTACAACGCCCATCCAGCATTCCTGCAGTCACCCGGCCTACCTCCAATCTCTCCATCAAGTTGCCTTCAGCTTCTTCATCTCAATTCTCTAGTAAAATAATTGCCCCTTACTCATCCGGAAGACTCCCTACAAATCTTCACTTGACCTGTCATAAAGAGCATTAGATACTCCTCCAGCTTCATCAGCAGCTCCTCAGCCTACCCAAGATGAGGACAAGATCCCACCAACTGAACACCATTGAATAGGTAGCACTTCCTTCCCTAGCTTTCCAATCCGAGCCCCATCGGCGACACAATGCAAATACTGGTCGTGTGTGTATGGTTAATAAGGAAGTGGCTTTCTTACATTTTATTGTTTTTACTACTATTTTGAGCAAGTCCATTTTGTGTCAGACGTGGTCAATGCAATTTCTCAGTGGAAGTCAGAAGTTTCTTTGTGTGCCAAAGCTACAGTTATATCTCTTTTTATATACATACCATACAACTTACAATTACAGTTTCAAAAATTGCATCCATTTTTTTTATTGCCTAGCTTTCGATAAGAAAAGTTGAAACATTGTCCAATTCTGTTGATTTTATATTAGTTCCATGCTTAATTGGGTGAATAATCAGTTAAATTCTTATTGCTTTCAACCTTTTTTTCCCACCTCAAACTAACCACACACTGTGCATTACTAGGCTCAACAATAAGTCGAGAAACCGCTCAGCCTCCTAAACCCCCGCAGTGTCCGCCTGGGCACTCACCACCTTTAAAAGGTTAGGACCCCTTTGAATAAAAAGACCAATGAGTCTTTCGAAAAAAAAAAAGAATATAAAGAAAAGAAAAAGAAAAGAAAATTTGTGAAGCTTTGCCTTGAAACCCGAGCACAGTCCGAGGGGTGCGGCGAAGTCTTAAAACCTCTAAGTGCTCAGAAATAACTGGCTGGGAGTCGCCGACTTTGTCGCCTGCTATAATGGGTGGATGGGGTGAGGTTTAGCAAGTTGTGGTGCTGAAGTCTCGAACTCATTGTAGCTCGAGTGAAACTCAAGAGGCTTCAAGGCTGAAAAATCCTGGCGACTCGATGCCCTAAGCCTTAATCAAGCTGGGAGCCATCTGCGGATCCCCGTTACATGGACTTCCTCGTGGAAGTCAATTTCAAAGATTGCACCCCTATAACACAAAAAGAATTATGGAATAAGTCCCGGTCCCCATCTATTTTAGACTGGTTAGTTTGCTAGGCTCGACACTAGCCATGTCGGGGGAGAGTCAATTTCAGCGCATCACCGCTGAAAGCTAATCAAACTAACACTTAGGTTTTGGTGGAAATTCCAGGTTGATCCTCTAGAGAAGGAGGCTCTTTTGATACTTAGTTCTGCATGGCATTCATTCTTTCAAAGATGGTTATTGGGCAGGTTTTAGTGATTCTTATTGAGGGGTGAGCATTACCCATTCACATTCTTTTTTTTCTTTTTTTTTTTTAAATACCTTTTTTTTTTTTTTTTTGTAAACATAATTTTGATGTTGTTTTGTTTGCTCTCTCTTTCTTTCATTACTAAGGGACTAGTAATGTGCCGGTTGGGGGGAGTGATTAGTGCCCAAATAGTGCTATTTTAAACCCTGTTTATAGCAGGTTTTGAGGACTTTTTGTGTACTAATCAACTTAATTAACCCGATTGACACATTAAGGTCCTAGCTATACTACTGATCACATTTTTGGCTAATGTTGTAGTTTTTGCAAGCTAACCTCACCAAAATTGTTGAGTCAGCTCGATCATGAAGAATCCAAGTCGAACTCGTAACCGTTGTGCCGAAACTAGAAGAAAAGACAAGTAAAAGCGTAAGAAAAATGAGCGCCAGGCTACGACTTTGTCATAATTTTCGCAACACTGCGAAACTAGTTCACCATTTTTTTTGACCCGTTTGACTCCTTTTTGACCAATTTTTGTATTTTTCCTGAATTACCCTTCATGTAATAGTGGGTAGTTCATATATTTTTGTAATTTTGCTTGTCCTAGGCAAGAGATATGTTCCTGTGACAAACATCACATACAAGCTTGATAATTAATACTTAGGCGGAATTTTCCTGCCTCTTCACTTTCTCTCATTTTCTCTCATTTTCTTGCCTGCCAAACACCCTCTGAGGATGACAAATCAAAGGATGAGTGGCTAAACCCCCTTCATCCTTGAAGAGGAGGGCTACTGGGCTAGAATATGAGGTAACTGAGGTTTTTCATGTTTTTAACGCATGCATTTATTGACATCTACGACTTTGTCTTTCACACTAGGTTCAAACCCCTTTGATGCACCTTGAATGACCAATACTTGGCAATCTTTTAGGGTTCAGTGGATGCTTATTGCTAGATCCACTGAGATTCTAGTTGTCATTTATTAGTCATCGTAAGATGGGCCGGCGGAGGTAGGGTTTCTCACTCATCCTCTCGAGGGCGTTAATGCTCAATAAATGTCATCTCTCAAAAGGAAAATTACTAGGGTTTAGGTTTTATAGCTAAATGAAGATCTGGTTCGGGAAATGACTATAGGTCATCCTCCCCAACGCGAGGAAATGAACCCATAAACCCCTCAGTCACCCTAGGAACCCAAACCCAATAGCCTGATGCTTCAAGGAGTTCTCTTTTATACTTTCACTTTATTTTCAGCCACCACCAAAATCCACCGTTTTTACAAAACTCCCAAATCCAAATCAAGTTTACCATTTTGCACCAACTATTAATCACCTACAGGAAGAAAACCCATCCCTGTGTTCGACCCTAGAACCACTATACAGCAGTAGCCATGCTACAGCAGTAGGAGGAATTAGGTTATACCTTTGCTGATTTAGACAACCGTGCATCACCGAATCGCCTTAGCACCTTGTAAAAAAATATAATACAAAATAAAAGAAAACTGAAGTATACAAAATTCAAATAATAAACAAATCAAACCAAGAAAAGAAAAGAAAATTTTCACTCAAATTAGCTAACTTCTCTTTTGCCAAAATATCAATCCAAAATAAACCGTACCTTCCACACAACCGCCAAAACTTTGTTCGCGAATTCACGCGAAGCACTCATCAGGTCTCCAGATTATGGAACACATTTTGACCTAATAAGTCCATATATCATCCCACAGGGAATGTGTGGTTTTAGCGAGGATTGAGTACCCCAACTACTGAAGCCGTTCACTATTTGAGCGACTATAGGGTAGGTGGAACAAGGTTTTAAAAACAAAATAAAATAAAACAAAGTAGGGTATAATCAATGTCCACTCACAAGGAATGGAGTGATATTGGGGATAAAACTCAAGGAAATATTCTAGGGTTTATTGTCTCCATTGCTACATTTATGCTTTATATTCATTAAGCATTGATTAAGAACCTATTAATCAAGGATGTCCAAAAGTGAATCCGATATAAGGTGCCTACACTGTCTCCCCCTCAATTTCTCTCACACTAACTCCTATTCTCCTTCTTCTGTCCATCTTGGTCATTAAATGCAAAGGCAGTTCTTTCCTCGGGAATCCTATTGGTCTCCTATCGATCCATACAATAGGACTACCCGGACTATGTTTGGGTCGATCACCTCTCGGTCCATACGATCCTTACATAATGCCTAGATGGTGCTACTCCAAATGAAATCCATCTAGTACTAGACATTCCTAATTTCCTAGACTTCTTTGATTAGGTTAACTAGTATTTCATTTAACTAATTTACACCTTAAGAGACCCAGGACTATATTTTAGTATGTAATCCAAGCGCCCAAGGATGCCCCATTATTGTGGGATCAAAGACCCAACTCTCGGCATGGATTAATTAGTTAAAATCGTAATAATCCTAAGAACTACACCAACTAACATACACAAGCATGAATTCACAAAACCATTCTAATATATATATATATATATATACCATGCATCAACTTCAAGCAATCAACCCTAGAGGATGTTCAGCTACTCATTACAACCAAGTAATCCAACAAAATCATATTTAAGGTAAATATAATAATGAAAGATTTACAACTAGAGTAGACTTTAGAGATATAAAACAAATGGAATGTGAAATTCGTCCCCAACTCTACACCACCGCTGCAATAGCTCCTCTAATGAGCTAGATCTTCAATATCAGCTCAAAAAAAAAGTGGAAATGAAACAAAAACTAAACTTAAAATGGCTCAAGAAGAAAGGAGGAAAAAGAAACCCTAAAAGGGTGTTCCCTCTCCCAAAAATCCCAACCCTAACGAAGTCTATAAAACATATATTTATAGGCAAATGGAAAATGGGCCTTTAAAAGGGCTAAAAATCGTCAAAATGTCATTTGCAAGGCTCCAACGCCCTTCGCCTTGGAAACCAAGAGCTCTCTTGTTTGCATGGCTCGCCCGTTTTGGCGAGGCCTTGCTATAACATATAATGGCTTCGCTACGCAGGAACACCTTCTAACTTCAAATGATCATAACTCTCAGCCGGCCTCCAAATGAAATGATTTCGGGTCTCTACTGAAAGCTAAGAGATAGTAGAATCTATCAATATTAAGCTTAGAGTCATTGGATTCATTAGGTAGACTGAAAATGCACAAACGTTGAGGGTTGGTGCATGTGGTGCTTTGGAAAATCCTTTCTCAACTTCACAAGGTCGTATCTTTTTCGTTCGAACTCCGAATTGGGTGATCTTGGACTCGTTGGAAAGCTTAAGAAGTGTAGAATCCATTTATATCAAGCTTGAAGCCATGGGAGGTCATGGTAAAACCCATAAATTCATCTTTTTAGTGCTCTTTATACTCTCTTTGCTTCAAAACGTTCCTAAAGCCTTAAGAGATAAAATTAAGCATTAAAGCTATTAAAAACACCATAAAAGTATATGATTGATATGTGATTAATGGTATAAAAGAATGTATGAAAAGCACCTATCAGCGCATGATGTCTCGGGTTTTTGAACCTCTGCTAGGAAAGACAATGGCGGTTTATATCGATGACATCCTGGTAAAGTCTAAGGCCCGAAGGGATCACTTGAATCATTTGAAGAAAGCATTCACCTTACTTTGATGGCATCCGCTGCGAACAACCCTCGCTAAATGCGCTGCCGGGGTAAAGCTTAGGCAGCTGGGGCTTCTAGTCAAACTAAAAGGATCGATAATTCAAGGCATATCTATGCTATTTTTCAGATGAAGCCCCCAACGATGAAGAAGGAGATACAGTCTCTCACCGAGCGATTGGCAGCCCTGAACAGGTTTATCTTGTGATACTCAAACAGTTTGCAGCCTTTCTTCAAGGCATTGAAAGAAACAAATGCAAAGGGCTAGGGGCAGAGTGCAATAAGGCCTTTCGGACCATAAAGGAATACATTGCTTCCCCCCTGTCACTCTCCCGTTAGTCGAAGGGGAAGAACTCTATATATACTTGTCTTCCTTGGGGAGTGCATTCAGTGCCGCTCTAGTAAGGTTGGATTCAAAAAAGAGGCAAAGGCCAGTTTATTTTGTTAGCAAAGTGCTCTCTGAAGTCGAAGTCAGGTACTCAGATTTTGAGCGAGTGGCACTAGCTCTCAGAATGGTAGCAAAGAAACTTCAGCCATATTTTCAAGCTCACACCATAATGGTGCTCACGAGCTCACTTATCAGGCCATAATCCACAAACCGAACACATTCGGGAGACTAATAAAGTGGGTGGTGGAATTGAGCGAGTTCGACATACAGTATTGGTCCAAAACTGCTATCAAGGGGCAGGTGTTGGCCGACTTCATTGTGGAGAGGTTACAAGTGCGAAAGCAGGAGGTGGATAACGAAAAATAGGTACTCGAAACTGATGGGTCATCCCTAGCTCAAGGCGGAGGCATTGGGATAATCCTGAAGTCATCTGACGGGTCGGTCGTCGCACAAGCAATCAAACTCACCTTTATAGTCTCTAACAATGAAGCCGAATACGAGGCATTCATATTAGGGTTAATGGTTGCAAAGTATCCCTCAATAGCGCATGTAAAGAACTTCTGCGGTGACTCTAACCAGTGGTAGCACAATTGCGGGGAGAGTACGAGGCTAAGCATAAGAGAATGGAACAATATCTGCAGATAGGTAAGCCTATGATGGCTTCATTTAAACGCATCGAGGTAATGCACTTCCCCAGGATTGAAAATCAAATGGCGCACGCCAAGCACCGGAAACTGCTTTGCACCCGCAAGTAACGCCGGTGGCTGCCGCCATGGATCAAACCATCCATATAGGCACAAAGGTCGTGCGGCCATAGATCAATAGGCCGGACCATCTTGGATGATGCCTATCGCAAAGTATCTGTCGCATGGAACACTGCTTGAGAACCGAGCCGAGGCTATCAAGGTAAATGCCCGAGCAACAAGATACTCTCTCATAGACAGAATGTTGTATAGGTTGCGCAACGGAGAGGCCGAGAAGGTCATTGAGCAAGTTCACTATGGCATATGTGGAATGCACATCGACTCTGTGCCACCGAATTATAACGCAAGGTTACTATTAGCCAACGATGAGGTAGGAATCTCAAGAGTTTGTGCACAAGTGTGATGTGTGCCAAAGTTTGAAATGTCATTCATGTTCTAGCCGAAGAACTTCATTCTGTGACAAGCCCGTGGCCTTTCTATAAGTTGGGGATAGATATTATGGGACCTCTACCTTTAGTTACGGGGCAACGGAAATTCATGTTAGTTGCTACTGATTACTTCACCAAGTGGGTGGATCCTGAGGCCTATGTGTTGGTCATGGCAACACATCTCATCAAGTTTGTGCAAAAGAACATAGTGTGTAGGTTTGGGTTTCCTTATTTTCTAGTCTTGCATAATGGGTGTAGTTCATTAGTCGCCCAAAGAATTCTCTTGTACCGAGTACAGGATCAAGAATGTCTTTTCATCACCTCGATAGCCCTAATCAAATGGGCAGGCCGAGGTCACTAACAAAACACTGCTCGGGTACTTGAAAAAGCGCTTAACCAAGAAAAAAGGAAAATGGGTAGGCGAGTTACTAATAGCCCTCGCCCATCGAACAACCTGCAGCTAATGTGGGAGAAACCATAAGCCCCGGCCTTTTAGCGCCGAGGTCAGACATCGACGACCAACTCAACTTACTCCTCTCTAACAATCCACTCGAACTCCTACATGCTCTAAAGGAGCTTGAGGAAAAAAGGGAACAAGTCGCCATTTGAATGGTCGGTACTAGCACCGAGTCAGCCGCGTATATGTGGCTCGTCTGCTTCCAAAGGCGTTTAACAACAAAGGTGAGCTCATCCTTCGACAAACCTTCGAAGAAGGGAAATTCCAACCAAACTGGGAAGGACCCTATGTTATCGCCGACGACAGACATTAAGGCCCATATAGAATACAGTCACCAAGGGGGAGGGGGGATGGAGCCTCAACCTTGGAACTCTCTATATCTAAAAAAGTATTTCCAATAGATTTAATTGCAATGTAAAATAAATATTTACACTGTGGGGATGTTAAATGAAAGTTTTTGCATAGTAGCTCTTGTTGTAAACTTCCATCGTTTAGCCTGGTATTCAGGCTACCTCCTTAAGACGTTTTCCATGAGATGAGCCTAGTACTCGGGCAACCTCCTTGAGATGAGCCTAGTACTCGGGCAGCCTCCTTGAGATGATCTCCATGGGATGAGCCTAGTACTCGAGAAACCTCCTTGAGATGTTCTCCATGAGATGAGCCCAATACTCGAGCAACCTCAAGATGTTCTCCATGAGATGAGCCTAGTACTGCGCCTTCCTCAGATGCCCATGGGATGAGCCTAGTACTTCTGGACAATCTCCCCAGACGCTCTCCATGAGAAGAGCCCAGTACTCAGGCAACCTCCCTTGAGATGATCTCCATGGGATGAGCCCAATGTACTCGGGCAACTCCCTTGAGATGTTCTCCATGAGATGAGCCCAATACTCGGCAACTCCCTTGAGATGTTCTCCATGAGATGAGCCCAGTACTCGAGCGATCTCCTTGAAGATGTTCCTTATGAGATGTTCATGTGCTCCTGAGGCCCTCGAGATGATCTCCATGGATAAGCCCAAACCCGGCAGCTCCTGAAATGTTCTCCATGATATGATGCCTTAGGCGGTTGGCCCTTGACGGTCCTCAGCCTCAGGCAGCATAAGTCCCTACAGGCCTCCTTAAGATGTTCTCCAAAAGATGTCGCGCACCTGGCCCTTTGGCCTCGAACGACCCAATAGTTTAGTGTCATTCCAACTACAATGGCTTGAAATGACGCTAGGGAGACTAGTGGAGTGGGATAAGTCCTAGGACACATGCCATGCAATTAGAGTTTATTGGGAGCCAAGCTTAGACCCGATTGAGGACCTAACCTAGTTACAAGCATTTGAGCCCAAGCAGAGAAGGATAGAAGGGCAGATGCCAACTCAAGAATGAAGATGCGACCACATCGGGAACAGGCAAGCGAGCTACCTCGGAAAACCAGCTCGGGCATGAAGATAAAGAGAACGATGTGAAACAAAGGACTTCACCCAAAACGCTTCATGAGGACCTAGATGGGTTTGGAGATCAACCAAGGCGATACAGTTGATACGACGGCATACAGGAGCTCGTAGTCATAATCACTCATGAACACGCCATATGGAGCCAACTCTACTGTAGCACTCAAGTGTAACATGGGAGCCTGTCAACCACCTACCTATACTCAAGTGCTATACAAATCACCACCTAATGATCTCCAACTCCTACCAGTACAATCCGACACTTGGCCACCAGGATGACCTATTAAAGGGGTACTCATCACACCAAAAAGGGGATTGAAAACTTTTTAATTGCGGGAAAGAGGCTCTGATAAGATTGGTCAAAGACTCCTCCCCTTCAGTCTCCCTGTTTTTGAAGGCTTTAAGTAATGTTTTAGCAAGATACTGTCTTTCAATTAACATAATCACATATTCATTAACAATTATTGCTTCTTCTTTTTTTTACATAAACTTTCAGCTGAACATCTGGTTCAAACAAATCGAGGACAAAGAGGGCTTCTTCATTGCTCTATCTGTCGGAAAAGCATTATACCAGAAGCTTGGAACAGTCAATCAAGGTGAAACCTGGTAAAAGAAATATGATTATGAACTATTCTAAATGTGTGATACCATTTCCTTACACTAGGTTGTCCAAATTGTTGATACATCCTCATATGAGACTGAGGACTTCCAACAAATAAAACCCCAGACTATAAAATGCTTTTCTTTGCCTATTATTAGGAAAAATCCCTTTAATCTATCTGTTTCCCCGTTGTTGATTCAGTTTCCTTTAATTGTCTTCTGCTTTTGAAGAGAAACAATGTCTATCATTCATAAGCAAAGATACTTCATTGATATTGTAGTCGAGACTGAGACTACATTCATGCTTTGATAGAGAAAACCTCACACAAGAAAGCACACACGATACAAATCCACAGGGATTCATAAGCATGAATCTAACCCATCACAATCACATTTTTATTTTTATTTACCATAAACAAACCACAACCCAACACCACCACACTCCCCCCCCCCCCCGGAAAAAAAGGCTTTCCAACATCCCAAACATCTTAGGCGATTTTCACCTCAATGGTCTTAGGCTTCTTAGGCTCCGGCGGCGGCAGCTTCTCAATGGTCACCGTCAACACTCCGTCTTGACAAACCGCAGAGATCTTATCTGTGTTCGCATTCTCCGGCAGCACAAACTTCCTCATAAACTTCCCGACCCTCCTCTCCATCCTCAAGTACTTGGCGGCGCCTTCCTTCTCCTCCTCGCGCCTCCTTCCCCGCTGATCACCAGCACATTGTCGTCCTCCACCTGAACCTTGATGTCGCCGGACTTCAGCCCCGGCATGTCGATTACGAAGGCGTAGGAGTTCGGATACTCCATCACGTCCGCCGGCGTCGCAGCCATGGCCTTGGCGTCGCGGACGTATGTGCGGGTGGGGGCGCTGACGGACTTGTCGGAGTCGTCGGCGGCGGCGGCTTCGAGCATGTGGTGGAGGGCTGAGAAGAGTGGAGCGTCGAAGCCCATCATCTTCAAATCCATGTTGAATTTCAGAGAACTTAGTAGAAGAGTGTTTTCTGACGATTTTAGAAATATTCGCAGGCGATGGTTTTTATAGGAGATAGCTTTGAAGTAGAGGAAGGTTCTGGAAGGAGGAATTCGAGGTTCTTGATTTTTCTTCAGCGGTTCCAGATGTTAATGGAAGTTTCTTTAAATGACTAAAATGCCCTTTTGCCTTTTCCTTCATATAGAATTCTTATTAACGCGATTATTCTAAATTTTCTATAAATATTTTTAAGATAATTATTTTGTCATTTTTTTGTTAAAAGTGATTTTACTGTTGTAATATAGCTACTGAATAGATATATAAAAAGAAGTCATTTTACCGAATTTCTTAATTATTAATGATTTAACATATTATATTTTAAAACTTTTTATTTTTTTATATTTATTATATTCCCTGGCCAAATTAATCCATATTTGGACCTGAACCTAGACTCTTCCCTTTTTATGTCAAAACTCTTGATCACTTGAATTATGTGTGTTACTGACTTTAAAAACCTTTATGTGACGCCCAAAACCGTGCGTGCAGATCCGGGCCGACCATCCGTCAACCTCGCGGAACACCCAACGTCGCGACCCGACATCTCTCACGGAAAAATCTGGGCAGAGTCTCATTTATACGGGGAGTTCTACCCAAATACAACACCCGTATATAACCCCGTCCTAATATACAAATCGACCACACAAGGCCTCATATACAACTATACCGCAGCAAACTAATTCTCGAATTCCTAAGATTATACTCACAACATATATCCCAACTATCCAATATAATCCATCACATTTAAAGAAAACGGCCACTTGGGCTCCATAAACAATACTCATAAAACATTCAACCTAACACCCCGTCTCCGAGAGGGTGTACTAGACGCTGTGAATCGTAGTCAAGACCAGGGAGCGACTTCCTTAATTATTTTAGCCAGCCATAATGTAATTTTTGAAAATCGTTTAAAAGGAAATTATGCTTTTAAATAATCAAAGCAGACTTTTGCCACCATGAAAAGTTATGTGCGAAAGATAATTAACTGTGCTTAAATAAGAAAATAATAATAATAAATCGTGAAAATACTCCGGTGAAACTGGAAATTCTCTAGATCTCGGATGACGAAACGGACTGCGCCGTTAAATTCTCTCGCGAAATCTAGTAACCCAGGAAAGCTCTGCTAAATCCCGGCATACCTAATATTTTTACCTAATTTCTGCGCGACGGCCAGAAATGAATAAACCCGAAAACTGGATTTTAGAAAATCTCGAAAAATAGCAAATATTTGAAAAGAATATTCATCAGATAAATAAAATTTTCGATAAAAACGGGACCATGAAATAATGTAAATTATTTATCTAAATAATAATAATAATAATTGTTAAAAACGAAAATAAAAAGGATAAAATAAAAAAAGTGGCTAGAATGTTCGGGAGAGATCCAGAGAGAGGCGGGATTTTTTTATTTTTCTTCTTTGCTTCTCTTCGTGATTCACTCGAACGACCGTTAGACGCTCGTCGGTACAGAGGCGCAAAAATTGGTATATCACAATAGGTTTCACGCGACAGTGCATTCAATATCTTAAATTTCTTTTCTCAAACTTTAAAAGGTAGAAATTTTGCTCTTATTTCTCGTTATTTCCTGCCCTAAAGGTTATGTGGAATGGTTTGAAATTTTCTTGTAGACCGCCAAAGTGTCGCACCCAGTCCCAAAATTTTTAGACTGAGTTTAGAATTTTGTGAATTTTCAGGATCAGAAACGACAATGTGGTCTAATTTCGACTGCTTTTTGACAAGTTCAGGTTGAAATTTCAGGAGATACTTGACAAAGCTCTGGATAGCACTTTTCTTAAATGTTTCGGGTATTTTGCACTATACGGAAAGTCCCTTGAGTCAAAAGTTGATTAAAACAGATAGTTTTATGGGGCATTTATAATGTGTATGGACATTTCGTCAATTTCACATCATATTATCAACACGTCCATATCGACAGGACTAGCACGTAAAGCTCTCGCTGTAATCGGGTTCGTTCGATATAAGCATTTCAAAGTTCTCAGACATGCTTTATGGTTAAAACGCCGAACCGAGGGCATTTTCGTGAATTTGAATGAATTGTGTAGGCGATTTGAGCATCCGACGAGAATCTAGGGAGTGCTTCATAAGATTCAAAGTGAAATTAGCGAGAAAAAGAAGATTTCAAAATCATTTTCTAAAACGAAAAGCTCATGAACACCATAATTTCAGAAGCGTTTCAAAATATAGATGAGCAAAGCCTTTTTACTCTCCCAATTGTTATACTCGCTATAAAAGTTTGATTTCGTGATTTAAGAAATGCTTTTGCCTGTTTAGCAAAACCCTAGATGGCACACTCATTCCTACGATGTATTTTGATTAAGTGCATGGTAATAAAGAAGGATATATTACGACTAACTATATCAAGCTGGGTCGGCAATCAAAGTTAGATCTAGTATATATTTATATACGAAGCCGCCTCCCACATTCGAGTATATAGTTAGCGCCAATGACTTAGTACATAGCATGAGGTGTTGGTTCCGAGGTTCCATCACCGAGCATTTGGCCCCGAGGTTCCATTATGCTATATAGATCCCGCCGCGGTTCACTTACCATCTTAACCGGTAGTGTTCCGAGGTTCACTTCTACCGATGCTGTGTCTGGAGGTTCCGAGGCATCACTTAGTGGTATTTTTAAATGGGCCACAAAGTGGTTGTACTTGATTTATGTGATAGCACTTTTCGGGATATTAACCACCATCGAAATGCTGCCAGCTATAATTAGTTGCATCAGCCACACAGTAAATAGTTTCAACAAACAGAAATAGTTTTCGTACGCTTAAACGGTTTTCATAAAGAAAACTCGCTCTACAACGCTTTACAACCATTTCGTATTATTTTCATGGGCTGGGAGGTACAAACAGCTATACGGCATTTAGAACTTATAGTACTCCACTCGAGCCCCGCTTTGGCCTGGCGCTCTTTTAAAATAATTTTTCAAAGTGTGTGTTGAAGCCGAAGACCTTCCGTAATCCTCCGCCTTAGACGATGTGTCAGGATTATATATAAGATAAGGAAAATTAAAATCCAGTAAAGTTAAAATGTGGCATTTTGTATATGTAAATATCTTTTTGTAAAATATGCATCATGATTTTGAGAAAAACAAGTCATGGGCGTAAACTTATATCGGATTGGATCCTTATCTTTATATTTGATGAGGACCGCAGGTCCTTTTATCATTTATACTGGACATTCTGGAAAACATCGAGGTATACTGTTTTATACACAGTGGATTTTGTATTTTGGGCTTGACCACTGTGCAGTCGTTATGCTGCCGGATTTTCGCTAAATCTAAAGGTGATTTTGATAGAAAAGTGAAAAAATTTTTATAACCCACGCTTCCAAATACGTCTGCCAGCTTTAACGGCTTAGCTTCATGGTAACTCTTGTCAATGAGCGAGCTCACGGAGGTTACCGGGAGCTGCGCCATTTCCCGCCACTAGAAGCGGGGGTCCTGGTTGGCTAACTTGGTATCAGAGCGCTTTAGGCGATAGTTCGCCCGCTTCGCACGCTTCCACAAGATTTCTATAGAATTATTTTTTTATAATGATTTTGCTATCAAGAACCTATATTGTTTTTCTAAACCTCGTACGCATCAGATATTGAAAAGTGTCATCGAATCTTTTAATTTTGAAATTCACAAAGATATGTCCAAAGGACGGTCGTAGAGGTCGATCTAGGACTTCCGTGACCGAGGCACCACCGCAGAGATGGCGTCGAGCACACCCTAGATCGAAAATGCTTCACGAATCGCCCCCAAAGATAACTTTTCAACGAGGGTCGCACCTGTGGCGGTACTGACGATGGATCGGGCCATACAGACACATAAAGAGCCACCGCCAAGCACGGAGCCTCCGAAGAGCAGAGGGCATGATAGAACGCGCCTAAAATTAGCTAAAACTTATGATGGTACCTGGCGACCCAGGCAAAGATACTCTATGGCTAGACAGGTTAGTGAAATTTATACAAAGTGACGGTGTTCGATGAGCAGAAGTCCTCTTTCGTGGTTCTGATGGCGATTTAGGGCCAAGGACCCGGTGGGAGGCCATTAAGAGGAGATACCCTACGTAGAGTCACTTGGGACCGCCTCCGATGCATATTTACATGTGATGTGATTTACCCGTGAGTTATCGGATGCAAAAATAAGAATTCCTTCAAAGTTGGGAGCAACACATCCCCGATAAAGGATGTATCACATGAGCAGAGGTTTTCGAACTCGTGAAATTGGTGCCTAAGTGATACAGAAAATGAGGAACATAAGTGTAAGCGATTCATGGTCAGGCTTGAACGGCGCACTAAAGTTCATCTAGCCTGCATCCTGCAAAAATAACTTTGAGAGCCGGGTCGAGGCCTGACTAAGGGTAGAAAGGACAGCCGCTTCTAACTCGGGGGGGCGCCAGATGCAAGAAGAGAGGTGCTCCCAAAGACTAGTCGGCCTGAAAAAGACCACACTAAGAGGAAAGAAAGGAAAGAAGTGGACCGCCTGGGTAGGCTCGCAGACGAGGAGCAAGATTTTCCAGCTGTGGATCCGTCGATTACCAGCAGCCTCAGGAGGTGGTAGATCTCGTGATCATCCTTTCCATTATGCCCTACATGTCGAGGAGGCATCTCTGAGCGCAGATGAATATGACAGATGCTTCCATTGGGCGCGTGAAGGTCACTTTTATCCGAGACTCGTCTTACGCTTAGTAGGCCAAGAGATTCCTCCTCGAGGTAGGTACAAGATCCACCCCAGCACTACCGGGTCCCAAACAGCTCGGTAGGGCTGTCTGCAGCAGAGGTGGCGCACAAAGACCTGGTAGAGGTCGCGGTAGGGGTGCAGGAGGCGTAGGCACACCCCGATTAGCCATTCGCAGTGGTACACTCTCCGTTCTGCATTTACAAATACACGCAGAGGGCGTATGCATCACCGCATCGCACATCGGTATGATTTTAGTTTACGATCATGATGCATACATTGAAAATCAGGAGCCACTGATTCATTTATTTCGCACATTCCACGAGAGGCACCCGCATAGAGTCCCAAATTTCGCGATGGTCGGGGAGCAGAGCCTGCACTCCAATGCTGGGATACTATGACATCCGAAAGGATACCTGTGTAGTAGATTGGTGGATCCGCACAAGGAGCTCTCAGACTTGATAGTGTTGTATCCATGATTTCGATATAATTCGGGTATGGACTCCGGTTATCCAGCATAGAGCACCTTAGATTGCTATAAGAAAGAAGTAAGATTGTCTGCCGTAGGAACCAAAGTGATATTTCTGGGGAATCAAGAGAGATCGCCTCTAGTCTCATTAATGCCATGACCGCATCGAAAAATGCTTCTAAAGGTCGCAGTGGTTATTTTGGCATTTGGTAGTGGATAGGAGACAAGAGGGGGACACGGCTGGAAGACATCCCATAGTCAAAGAGTTCCCATGTCTTTCCTGCATGATATTTCTCGTGTTTACCCCAGATAGAGAAATCGAAGTTCATATTGAACTAGTTCCAGGACTGAGCTAATATCCATTCCTCCATACATAATGGGGCCAATAGAGTTGAAAGAATTGAAGGCACAATCGAGGAATTGCTAAGCAAAGGTTTTATCTCGACCTAGTACCACCGTTTGGGAGCTCCAGCTCTCTTCAGAAAGAAGAGCACAGCTTTACGGCTGTATTGTATCTATGACAAACGAATCGAAGTACAATACGCAACCAAGATCCGCTCCCTCGTATAGGCATTTATTCGACCAACAGATGGATCTCTGGTATATTCTAAGATTGACCTAAGGTCATACCATCACCAGGTCCGAGAGAATGATGTTTCTAAGACTCCGCTTCCTTCTCAGATCGTGATACCTACACTAAGTGAGTCTCTAAAGGATGCCATTCGACGACTAATGCCCCAACCAAGGTTTCATGGATTTGATGAACAATGTGGTGTTCAAATCTCGTATTTAGATAAGTTTGTGATCGTGATTCATTGGTTTAATGATTCTAGTGTAATCGGGCAGCTCGCAGGAACATGCGTAGCATCTTCTGAAGCGTGATCAAGTAGATTCCTTAGAGAGCCGCCGCTTATAATGTTTTTCGTTTAGTAAGTGCGCTTTATTGGACAGCAGCTTCGGGTCACGCGTCATTTCACAAGGTATTAGCGTGATCCTCGGCATCGTTATAGTGAACCTGAAGCCGCCTACAAATGTTTCAAGTTCGCAGCTTCGATCGACAAAGTTATTATTATGAAATTGCCGATGATTTTCGAAGAGCATAACACCGTCACCAACGACAAAAGGATCGTAAATTCGAAAGTGGTCGACACCGCCAAAGATAGTTTCGAGGAGCCGAGACGTAGATTGACGGCTACCCAAAGATTAGCACTACCGTCAGAAAGGGATCGTTATGTGGTATATGTTGATGCCTCCGC
Source organism: Tetrastigma voinierianum (assembly GCA_016808115.1). NCBI lineage: Eukaryota > Viridiplantae > Streptophyta > Magnoliopsida > Vitales > Vitaceae > Tetrastigma > Tetrastigma voinierianum. The sequence continues at coordinate 170,129 of JAEQBH010001156.1, read as the reverse complement.
ATAAGGGTTGTGGTGTGCCTGACGCAGTGGATGGTAGAGTGATAGCTTATGCTTCCCGCCGCTGCACGAGCGTAACTACCCAACCCATGATTTGTAAACTAGCAGCGCGTTTTCGCTCTAAAGATCCGAGACATTATTCATACTGTCTCTCGTCGATATTTACCGATCATAAGAGCCTCAATATATCTTTACTCGTAGAGCTTAACTTAAGGCAATACGGCAGGGTCGAGTTGATTAAGGATTATGATCAGACGATGTAGTAACATCCAGTGGAAGGCCAATGTAGTGTCGATGTGCCTTGTCGAAAACCCTAGGGTTCCTATGCTTGTCCGCATACAAGATATCCCATCGTTGATGTAGTTGAGATCTGGGAGTCTGGGCCAGTGTGTAGCCGATACAGTGGACATTGTCAGCATCATTTTATGTCGTCCTTTCCTCGTGGATCTGATCAAGGAAGGTCAAAAGGTTCGTAGATGCGATTAAGTTGAGGGCGAGATTTGAGGGTGGTAGGAAACCGTAGTTCCGTGATCGTAGACGACATGGCACAGTTAGAGGGAATCGAATGTGTGTACCTGAAATAGGAACTAAAAGGGAAATCATGGAAGAGGCTCACTCTCTTCAAGATATGCCATGCACCTCGGTAGCACCAAGATGTATCATAATCAGGGAGCATTATTGGTGGAAGGGCATGAAAAAGGAAACGCAGATTGCATCCGCATGCCCAACCCGTCGCCAGTAAAGGCAGCACCGTAAGCCCCTCGCAGAAAGATACGTACCCCCTTCCGATTCCTGTATGGAAGCCGGATAAGATTAGCCATGGATTTTGTTACCGGCTTCCGAGAACTCGAGACAATGATGCCATATGGGCGATAGTGGGATAGACTAACAAAATCAGCGTGCATTTTCTCCTCCCGCCACAAGGATGACCCGTCAATAAGTCACAAAATTATACGCGGGAGGAGATAGTTAGATTGCATGGTGTCTTCATCGATAGTTCTCTGCATCGAGACCCCGCATTCACATCCGCATTTCGTCCATTTTACAGATACCATGGGACTCGGGATTGCACTTTAGCACGCTTCCATCCCGACCGATGGTCGTACGTAGAGAACTATTCGGGACGTTAGAGGGATATGCTTAGAGCATGTGCAAGGGAAGTCGGGATACACGTATTTATCTCCCCGATGGAGTTCGCCTGCACAACGCTTATCAATCCAAAGATAGGCATGGCTCCATTTGAAGCATCACGCCTGAAGTGTCGTATCCCGCATGTTGGGACGGCGTAGGAGAGAGGAACCGATAGGCCTGCAGTTAGCACAGATTACCTTAGATAAGTGATCCGCAGTGATTGTCCTGAGACGGCACTCCAAGATAGCCGTAGACAAAGATGTAAAAGTTATGCGGACAAACGCCGTAGGGATCTACAGTTTAAAGTGGGCGATAGAGTCTTTCTCAAAGTTTCCCCTTGGAAAGGTGTCCTCAGATTTGGAAGACGCGGAAAGCTGAGGCCCAGATACATAGGGCCATATGAGATTATTTCCAGAGTGGGACCAAAGAGGGCATATGGGATAGACCCTTCCCTCCGTAGTCACCTAAGGTTCATAATGTGTTTCATGATCCATGCTCCGCAAGTACATTCCAGCATCCCTCCCATGTACTCGCAGATCGCCCGCCTGAACTAAAGGTATAATTTGACCTATAAGGAGCAGCCAATACGATAGATCGCAGAGAAAGCATTTGCGAATAAGGTCATTCCGTTAGTCAAAGTTTTATGGGGAATCATGGGATTAAAAAGGCTACACGGGAGTCGAGGCTCCGATGCGCAAATAATATCCTCGCCTGTTCACCGATTCAAGGTATCCTCGTTATATTAGTTTTGTTCCATTTCGAAGACGAAATGTTCTTAAGGAGGTAGGATTTGTAACACCCCGGTCCCAGAGAGGGGTACTGTATGTAACCGTAAGTGCACCAATGACTTCCTTAATTATTTTAGTGCCATAATAGAATTTTTGAAAATTGGTTTAAGGGTGAAATTATAAAGTTTTCAAATAATTGTGGCACTTTTACAATTAAGGAAAGTGGAGGGGGTGAAAGTATAATTAATGGAAGTTTAAATAGTAAAATAATAATAATAAATCAAGAAAAATACTCGCTGCGAAACTCGAAAAATTCTCTTAGAGATTCTGGATTTACCTAAACGGATCGCTACCGCTAAATTGCCTCGCGAAATCTAGTAACCTTATGAAAGCTTCGTTAAATCGGCACAAATAATATTTGCATTTAATTTGCGCGATTTATTAGAAATAAAACTCAAAACTAGATTTTGTGAAAATTCGAAAAAAATAGCAAATATTTAAAGAATATTCAATTAGGATAAATAAAATTCTTCGGGACAAAATGGATTCAATAAATAATAGAAATTATTTATCTAAATAATAATAATAATAATTAAAGAAAAGAAAAAAAACGAAAAATAAAAAAAAAGGATAAAAATCAAAAAAGGCGAGGACGTTCGAGAGGATCGTAGAGAGAGGCGATTTTTTTTTATTTGCTTCTCTTTCAGATTCACTTGAAATCGGATCGTAGACGCTCGTCGGCACAAGGGCAAATTGGTATACGCGTAAGAAAGCCACGTGATAGGTACCAATATCTTAGCCTTTTCAAACTTTAAAGGTAGAAATTTTGCTCATTTGTGTTATTTCCTGCCTAAAGGTTATGTAATGGCTTGAAATTTTCTTAGAGACTCACAAAGGTCGTAGAATCTTTATCCCAAAATTTTTGTGACTGGAAATTTTTGCACTTTTGTGAATTTTTGACCATGTTTCTGACAATGTATTGAATTTCTGAATCGTTTTGGACAAGTCTGTGTTGAAATTTCGTGAGTATAGCCTATAAGTCTGATAGAATTTTCGTAAATGTTTCGGCATTTTGTGACTATTATGGAAAGTCCCTTAAGTCAAAAAAAGTCGACTCAAAACAGATAGTTTTATGGGGCATTTAATGTAATGGACATTTTCGTCAATTTCACATCATATTATCGATGTCCATATCGAATAGGACTAGCACGTAAGGTTTTGTTAGAATCGAAGTTCGTTCGATATAGTTACTTTGAAAGACCTGTATATGTTTTATGGTTAAAACGCCGGGAATCGAGGGCATTTTCGTAATTCAATGAATTGTGTAGGCGCATTTGAGCATCCGACGAGAATCTAGAGTGCTTGACAAGATTTGAAAAAATTAGTGGAGAAAAGGTGAGTACTCAAAATCATTTTCTAAAACGAAAGTGTTTAAATTACAATTTTGTAAAGTGCTTGAAAATATAGATTTATTAAGCATTTTTTTTTTACTCCCACCAATAGTACTCAATATAAAGTTTGATTTCAAAGATTTAAGAAAACGCTTTTGCCTGGTTTAGCAAAAAACCCCTCAGACGCACCACTCGCTCTGGGCCGATGGCTTCGATCGTGCATGGTACGTTAGCGGGATATTATGACTCAACTATATTGCTCGGGTCGGCAATCGTGTTAGATCTAAGATATTTTTATAAATGAAATGTATTCTCTCGCACATTCGAGGTATATAGTTAGCTACTGACTGGGCAAGATGAGCTGGCGAGGTGTTGGTTCCGAGGTCCCATCACCGGCATTTTGTTCCGAGGTTCCATTATGTGCTATATAGGATCCCGCCGTGTTCACCCGACCATCTTAACGGTAGTTGGGTTCCGAGGTTCCGAGGCATCACTTCTATGGTATTTCAGAAATGGGCCACATGGTTGTACTTGGATTTATAGTATAGCACTTTCAGATATTATTCACCACTCGAAACAGTCAAATAGAATTAGTTTTCGTAATCGCTCACAGTTATAAAACAAGTTAACAAGCCAGAATAGTTTTCTAACAATGTAAATGGTTTCTACAAGAAACTCGCTTTCTCATAAACAGCTTTTACAACCATTTCCTCTGCATTATTTTCATAGCTGGGAGGTACAAACAGCAGACAAATGGGATTTAGGAATTTATAGCATTTCACTGAGCCCGTTCGTCTACGTCTGCTTTTTAAAATAATTTTTCAAAAGTGGTGTTGAAGCCGAAGACCTTCCGTAACTTTCTGCCTTAGACGATGTGTTGTGATTATATATAAGATAAGGTGTAAATTAAAACTAGTAAAAGTTAAAATGTGGCATTTGTATATGTAAATATCTTTTGTAAAATATGCATGCATGATTTTGAGAAACAGTCAAGGATAAACTTATATTGATCGATCCTATCTGAGAGCTTTCATGAGGACCGGGAGGTCCTTTATTGTTATAGTCGGGACATTCGAAAACATCGAGTGTGTATATTGTTTTATACGGTGTGGATTTTGTATTTTACTGACCACCGTGCGCCGTTATGTCGGATTTTCGCTAAATCTAAAGCAAATTTTGATAAAAGTGAAAATTTTATAAACTCCACGTTTTCCAAATACAGCCAGCAGCTTTAACGTTTAGCTTCATGGTAACTCGTCACGAGCGAGCTTGGCTCTGAGGTTACTGAGTCACAAGAGATTTCCGTCACTAGGAAGGGGGTTTGTCATCAACTATATATCATACTACAAGAGTTAATGATCTACTCTTTTATACAACACATATAGTTAAAATGAAAAACACTTAATACATGCAAAAACCATCAAAGCCACATTCCTAGCTTTCTTCTAAATGGCCTTTATGATGAACCATCTCCCTCGGGATGCCCCTCAGACCAGAAAATAGTATCCTCTATTGCAGGAGCTGATACTGGGTGAAGGAATCACCCTAAGGGCTACTCTCCACCTAAGTGCATATGCAATGTTCCAGCAAACATTACACCAAGCAAACGTGACGATCCTACTTGAATGTCTAACTTATCAACTCATACCCCGAGTCCTCACTCGACTCCCACACTTACCTAGTTCGTGAAGGAGTTCATTATGTTTATTCGTTTCTCAGGACAACCCCTCCAAATGGTATATATCAACTGGGCCGCCTCCGACGATTGATATTATGTGTATGGACTACCTCCGATGTATATCAATCAATGACCGACGATTGATATTTTATTTGACTACCCTCCGATATTCATTATTTTTAGACAACCCTCCGAACCATTCTCTCAAGAATTACCCGCTGCACTACTCCTATCGGGCCCTGTGGTGCCCCAAAGGTGGCTATGGAATGGCCGATGCCAATTCCATTTCAATTCTATAACACATGCAAATATATAATCATGCATATATTCACATAATTTAAATCACATGTCATGTAATTTCACCATCAATTACATCAAAATTAGCACACGGCTAACGATCAAACACTTAGCAACTCTATTTGAATTATCACCAAACACATTATTTCACAAAAATTATTTTAGAACACTATTCTCTGAATAGTGAAACCCTAAGCACATTCCCTAAGAAATCATCAATCATCGGTTCACTTAGTGAACTCGAATTTCACGCTCATTTTCGGCCTTATACACATCAAAGCATGCATTAACATATAATGCACAATTAATAACCCAATTCGGGGCTTGTGGATCAGTCGCACTATCTGGGTTTCAAAATTATAAATACCCATTCCAAGGTTTGGACCGATCAAACGTCCCTCACGGCCCTCATTCAACTCAAACATTAACAAAGGGCTTAAATAAAGATAAACCCAAGTGGGGAGAAACCCCTACCTCCTGAGTTTGACGAAACTCCCTAAAACGGAGCCCACGTAGCCTCTCCGCGTGTGAACTTTCTTCATTCTAAAGAATTCCGACCTGGCCATAAGTCAGCCTAATATTCTAGAGAGAAGTGACACTCTCTCACTCTAAAAACGCCATTTCAAACCCTCTACAAGTCCTCTGCTTCTTTTCACGTTTTTTGCCTTGTATTTCAATTGGAGAAGACAAGTACTATTCACTTTTGTCTTTTTCTTACTTAAACAATTCCAAAAATGACATTTATGTCCTTCTTTTCCCAGTTTTGACATTCGGCACTATCTCGGCCGTCCATTCTCATCCTTTCTCTACTCATACCACTTATGGCACATGAGTACATGTTATATGTGACTTTCGTCGCATCGGAAAAATCGCTTACTAAGACCTGCCGATGCCTCGAAAAACGTGTCAACTTCGACTGTCTCGGAATTCGACGAAATTGACGCGTTAGTTGATTTCGCTGAGACGCATTCCAACTATGGAAACTGCTTGGCCATCCGAGATCCGTGAGAATAAATTTCGGATTTTTAACCGAATTACAATTCTCAGAATCAAATTACGATTGGGCTCTTTCCGTAAATCGAATTTCTGGTCTTACATTTTATGTTAAAAGTATTTTCTAGAATTATTAGACTTTAATTTAAGATTTTTTTTTCAGAGAGAATTTAAGCTTAATTTTAAAGGCCATAAAAACAATTTCTAATGTTTGGGCTGTTAAAGAAAAAAATTAGGTTTTGAAAAATATATTTTAAGGAATTTGAATGATTAATTCAAATGACGGATAGGTAAACGTTATGTGTTAGTTTTTATCAAATAATATATACTAAAAAATAATATCATAATCGCCTTTTTAATTAAGAATTAGTTACATAAATGAGATGATGTATAAAATTAAATAAATGATGTTTCAAATTTTCTCATTTACATTATCAGATATTTTTTACATTTATTCGCTTATCATATTGTAATATATATATTTTTTTTCATATGGAGTATCAAACCTGATACTTTCCTATGACTGTCCAACCTTTAATCACTGAAATCAAATTTCATTGATAATAATAAAATTACTTAAACAGTTTTAATTATGTGAAAGAACAATATTACTCTTTCTAATTAAGGTTTTTACATTATATTTTTTTTATGTGAAATAAAAATTGATAAAATTATCTATCTACTTTTTAAAAAGGTTTTTCTTAAAAAATAAAGATGACATTTTTAAGAAAACAACTTTTTATTATTTTTTATCAAATGAATTGGTTTAAAAGGAACAAAAACAAAAATTATTTACAAATCTAACCCCTTACTTTTATAACCTTAAAATATACCAACTTTAAAAAATTACCCCTCAATGTGTCTTTCCACACCATCCCCAAATTCAGCATTTCTCTCTTGTTTTCTTCTGGCTTTTCATTCATTCAAGTTTTATCCCTTCCAAACCTTCAAAATTACGAACTTGAGTTCTCAATTTCTTCATTTATCACTTAAAAAGTGAGGCCCCAAATCCCAAGGGTCCCGTTGACAACCGTCAACTCACGAAAACCTGAGGATATCGAGTGCCCCGATATCACACTCACATGTCTCATATTGTCGAGACCCATTCTTGCATATTCAATCCACAATATACAAAAATACATGATAGACAATAATCAGTCTCTTTACAGTCCCTTTGATATAAAAAAGGTGTACATGTTTTGATTCTACTCAAATATAATATAAAACAAAAACAAAATAAAACAAAACAAAGTTGTGTCCAGCTCTCATCTCATATGCGGTCCCATATGCGAGTCAGCCGCCTGCACTAGACCTGTACGTGAAAGGAGGATCCCACAATGGGGTGAGCAAAGCTCAATAGTGATAATCTTCTACAAGGGTTACTCCCCACCTAAGTGCTCATGCAGTGATCAAACCAACCCATACACGTCCAAGTGAAAATGTTTACATGAATGTCGTATGTCATGCATGGAATGTCTTCATTCCCATATCCTGAATCACTCACCGACTCCCTCACACGTGTCTATGCCAAGTGTGACAAACCAGTCTTTGGTGTTTCACTCAATGACCCTTTTTTTTCCAAAACAAAAGCTTTTTGTTTTTAAAACTTATAACCCAATGGACAAACCCCTAATGTTCATTTGATTTTATCAAATCTCGCGCATGCATGATTTATGAGCCATGGATTGGTTTACACCGTAGGACGCCGCACGCCTTCCGATTACTCAGACGAACTTTCACCACCTGATCATCTCTACCAATAAATCGGGTCTCAACGTTGGGGGATCACCCCATCTTGCTACAATCTGAACGCATCGATATATATATATATATATTTTTTTTTTTTCTTTTTTCTCTTTTTTTTTTTACCTTTATGAGTCTCAATCGACGCCGTCCCATTTTGGAAGCTCACCACATTCACCAAGAATGGTGAATTATCCGTCGCACCCACACCCGACTCGACGCGATGTTACCGTGCATATGCAATGCTAATGTCATTTTAATTTCTCATGCTACATGTATGATGCACACTACATGAACCATTCTCATCAGTTGTACTTCATGTCAATTACCATGCTCACCACACATTCACCAAGAATGGTGAATTAACTGTTTCTATGCACCCACACCCAACTCGACGCGATGTTACCGTGCATATGCAATGCTAATGTCATTTTAATTTCTCATGCTACATGTATGATGCACACTACATGAACCATTCTCATCAGTTGTACTTCATGTCAATTACCATGCTCACCACACATTCACCAAGAATGGTGAATTAATCGTTTCACAGACCCACACCCCACTCGACGCGACAAGTACCGCATATGCAATGCTAATGTAATTTTTATTTCTCATGCTACATTTATGATGCACACTACATGAACAATTCTCATCAGTTGTACTTCATGTCAATTACCATGCAACATATATCGCAAGAATATAAATTTGCGAATATAAATTCCATATATATATATATATATATATATATCAAGCATTATTACATCCATCAATCCACATGACCAAACAGTTTATGTTATACAACCTCCTTAGGCTAACTCATGGCAATTCCTACCCAATACACATCAGACGCAACATATTTCATAGTTAATTGATTTGAAAACCATATTCACATCGACACAACCAAGCGACCTGCACACTTGGTGCAAAACATAGGTTTCAGCAAGGTTATGATCACCCACTGTCCTCCACATGAACATAGCTGGAATCTTGACTCAATGGGCTTTCCATAGAGTCAAAGAACACTCGAAATGGAGTTCGGACGAAGAAGTTATGATCGCTCAAGTCGAGGCCTCACGACAATGCACCAAATCAGACAGACTTTCTCCTAGCTCCACAGACCCAAATGACTCATCTAACCGAACTGATTCAGTCAAATAGAGTTAGCCGAACAGACCTAGCCGAACAAACCTAGCCAGACAAACCTAGCAGGAAAAACCTAGCCGGACAAACCTTGCACTTAGACTGTTCCAGTAAACGTAATTCATAACTCACTATAGAGGTCCACCTGTAATCCAAAGCCTAACATCAAGTTCACTAATGCAGCTACAATCTACCTGAAGGACACATGGCCAATTTCCCTTTATTTCCCACCCAAAAACCAGTCCTAAAGTCCGGATAATGCATAGGATCAAACTAGGGCAGCTTCCTATAGTTCAAAATGTAACCAAACATCCCCCTTGGGGCAAAACACAACCACACTGCCCTTAAGATAGAAAATAACCAAAGTAGGAGAAAACCTACCTCTTGAAGTTTGTCGAAACTTCCCATCTCTGGCCCCATCATGAAATTTCCTGCCATCAGGTGAAGGACTTTCCTGTCACTAAACCCATGGTCCAATCGTCTTAGGGCTCCAGAGAGAAGGTAGAGCCTCTCTCTCTACTTTCTTATTCTCTCCCTTTTCCCTTTCTTTTCTTTTTCTCTTTCTACCGAATTGTTTGGTCTAAAGTCAAGTGGGATGTTCTCTCTTGCCATGTGTCACTCTCTTATTGGCTCCCTTGGATTTCCTTATCTTCTTATCCAAAACTTTGGATTTCCTTCCTATCAAGTGGTGACACATGTCACACATGGATCCCACTTAGACTTGTGTTTGACTTTCTCTCCATTTGACACGTGGCTCAATGTGAACCCTCCAAGCGAGTGCCAAGTGTCACTCGTTACTCTCTAAGTGTTCCTCGGAAAACACGAAATCTAACCTGCCCTTAATTCGACTTAAATTCGACGTGAGGCCTGGGATTTCGCGAGATGATTCCAACAGTGGAATTCATTTCGTCATCCAAGATCTAGAAAAATTTTGGATTTTCAACTTAAATTACCGTTTTACCCTTTCTTAGAAAATTGAATTTTCTCGGGTTTTACATTCTTCCCCTTTTAAAAGAATTTCGTCCCGAAATTCCACGCACATTCACATTACTCGCATGCATATGCAATGTGCACTATCTCATGCATGTAACCAGCCGCTTACACTACTAAACGACTAAACCGCTGCACCTTCATCCTTAAACAAAAAGGGAATAGGTAGTCTCGTGACGTGTCCTCACACTTCACATCGCCCTCCACTTCTCAAGGTCGCTTGGCCAACACTCACTAGCCTCACGGTCTTGCACCGCAAAAACTGATCCCGACTATCCAAGATACGCACTGGTCCCTCCTCGAAGGTCTCAACTGTGTCAACAATAATCTTTCCCCGATCCACTCCACTCGCATGAGCCGGATCCGAGTATACTTCCGGGCTATGAGACGTGAACACCTCATGAACACCAAAGAATATTGAAGCAGAATGTCAACCGATATCGCTATCAGGCCCACCCTCGAAAGGCATTCTGCGGTCCGATGAACCTTGGCGAAAGCTTTCCCCGCTTGCAAAACCTAACCACTCCTCTCTTAGACATCACCTTCAAGAAGACGTGATCACCCACTTCGAACTCTAGAGGTCGACTCGCCATCTGGGCGCAGCTCTCTACCGACTCTAAGCAAATGAAGACGCCGCCAGATCTAACCACTGAGGAGAGCCCGACACTGGCCCAGCGGATATCCTTCCCACCTCTCGCTTCAGCAATAAAAGACTGCACGCCTCCCATACAAAGCTTCATAGGGTGCCATTTGTATACTCGCCTGATATCTGTTGTTGTAAGCGAATTCCACTAAGGGTAAGTGCTTCTCCTAGCTACCCATATGATCCAGGACGCATGCTCGCAACATGTCCTCTAAAATCTATATGGTCCTCTCCGACTGACTATCTATCTGAGGATGAAATGCAATGCTCATAGTCAACTGCGTCCCCATGGCCTTTTGAAAGCTCTTCTAAAAGTGTGTCGTAAATCTAGGATCTCTATGCGACCCTATGGACACTAGCACTCCATGTAGCCAGACAATCTCTCGGATATACATCCGGCAGAATTCCTCCAGTGTGAAGGTCATCTGCATGGCTAGAAAATCTGCCAACTTAGTCAGCAGGTCCACTATTACCCATACCGCATCATGCCTCTACGATGTCCGTGGCAAGTGGGTCACAAAATCCATCGTGACATGCTCATCACTCAACAATTCCGAATGGCCGGAGTAGCCCCATTGTTTTCAAGGCTCAAATTTAACTCGTCGACACGCAAGGCATCGCTAAACAAAGTCCTCGACGTGTTCCTTCATCCCGCTCCAAGAAGGCTGGCGATGAAGATAATCTGTGACATCTCCCCGCGCTACCCGATGCACAAAGAAATCAGAGCAATGGAACTCCCGAGGATCTCCTCTCAAACTGGCTAACCTGGGAACCACTACTCCATCCTCTATACCAAGACTACCATCTCGTGGTTGAAGGGCTCATCTTCGCTAGCCTGTATCTGATTTATACTCAGTCCCCGATGGACACTATCTCGCTTTCTCCCGCCTCTTTGGGACTCAATAGAGACGGCGTAGCTACCAAACTCCCCAAAGTACCCTAAGCCTGCTCGCTATACTTTAGTCCAAACTGTCCCACAGTCTCGAGCATCTGCCACTCCCGAGAAGCTATACTAGCCAATGCTCCCCGTGACTTTTGATTGAGTGCATCAACCACCACATTTGCCTTACCAGGATGGTAATGAAAAGTGAAGTCGTAACTTTCAGAACCCATCTACCGCGCTACCATGTTGAGGTCCCACAAGCAGGAAGATATAACCCGGGACTTTTCAGGGTCCGAATACACCCCCAAACTGCTCGTCAGATAGTATGGCACAAAATCTCAAGGCGAAGAAGACTACGGCCACCAACTCCATGTCGCAGGTAGGTAGTTTTGACCCATGATTCTTCAACTGATGGGAACCATAAGCTACTACCCTCCCAGACTTCATTAGAACGCATTCAAGTCCTACTTCAAGGCTACAATACATCAGGTACTTCACTTCTGGGACTATCGTCAGAGTCAAGTAAGCCTCCTCTTCACCCTCGAATGTCTTCTGGCTGGATACATAAAAGTGCATAATTATATAGGGTTTTAAGCCCTCAAATTTCATGTTTTGCTTTCATTTTGTGTAGAATAGGTGCTTTTGACCTTTTTCTACCATTTTTATGCGTGTAGGCTGCCTCAATGTCCTGTGCACATTTTCCTGAAGCGCTTAGTTCCAAAGAACAATCAGAGATTATCGCTTGGTTTCGATTGCGTACGCCGCCGTCTGAGGCCCGAGGTAGTGTTCTAAAGTGAAGAGGCAAGAGGTGAGGGCGCGGGTACCGATACCAATTAATCCGGCATCTGCACTCACACAATAAAGAGAAGCAATGAGGAAGGGTACCGGCATTTCAAATATGGTAAATCTGCATCAAAAGCGCCACAGTAGATCAAGTAGACTCGTACCGATACCATACTAACTGGTACCGGTACCAACATGCGATCTTTGCAGTAGTTGAGTCGAATTTTGATCTTGTTGCAAGGGCATGCTCGTCTTTCAATCCCCACTTCGAGATCACTAATGAGGATCGTGATTTAAGCTCCAATTTAGGCGTAAAAGAGGGAGTTCGGATTCTAGGGTTTTGGCTCTAACCTTTGGAGTGTTTTCTCATATTTTTCTAGGGCTTCCTAGAGTAAAGTAATGAGTTTTCTTCTGATTTTGAGTTTTTTTAAGCATTTGTAATCTTCGCTATTTTATAAACTTGCGTTCATTGAGAGACTTTGCGCTTTTTTATATCTCAACCTTGCAATTGAAGGTTATTTCAATTCACGCTTACTATTAGTGTTCCAACAATTATGAATCAATTCTCGCCTAATGGAGTTCTAAACTCTCCATGATAGGGTTCTAAATAGTGGAAACTCACCCCTCTCAAGGTAACAACCTCAATCCTCTTTGTATTTCAATGGGATTTGTATGATATTAAACACTTGTGAAAATTTTTATAAAACCTTAGTTTGGCATCTTCTTGACAAAGTGTGAACGAGATATTCTTGGTACACGTTGTGCTTGATCTCAAATGCAAACTAAGAGTCCAAACAAATCGTCTGAGCAAGCGTTGGTATCATTCAATTATTCTTTGTCTTACAAAAGCTTTTAAAGCTAAATCCTCCATCAAAGACCATTCATCAATGGCTCCTGGGATGATTGTAGTTGGTGAGGTGGGTGTTACCTAGTTGGTGGTGAGCGGAAACCTTAGGATCCTATCATTCACCCTTCTAGTTTTACAATAGTCTAAGTCAATCGGTTAATAAATCAACTAACTAAAACCTAAATTTTACTTTAACGACATTCATTAGGATAGCAATCCTAAGGGTCATCTAGAAATCACCCTGAAATGCACTGTGGACTCCCACAAGAGTATAATGCTTGACGACATCAATTCCTACGCTTGGGAATAATATCAACACATGAAATAGACGAAGCATTTTTGGCGTCATTGTCAGGAGTGAGAAGGGCCTAGTTTCGATCCAGAGAGAGTTAGTGGGTAATTTGCAATCGCATTGCAAATCCTGGGTGACATTCTCTAAATTTTTTTTTCTTTTTAATTTCAGAGATAATATAAGTGGATACCTGTCTAGTTGGGGTAATATTGGTGCATGTCGATTTTGGCTTGTGAAGAGCAACGCCGACTTGTAAGAGTTATACTTCCAAGACATCCTGAAGAGTCCACAGTAAGACGTTTGTTTCAAGAGAACCCTAACCCTCAAATGAAACATTCCGGGAATCAGCAAACTCTTTTGAATCCAAATGACCAAGGGTTACTTGGTAACCCACAAAGACCCTATGAACCTCCACGATAAGGATATGGTGTTGCACCGCCGACAACCCCAGCGGCAAGAGGGGGAAATGTTAATTTTCAGCAAAATCAATATCGAGCTCCCCTTGCCCCTTTACCCAATGTGGAAAGAACCCTTCGAGAGATTCCGCAACCTCAAAGAACCATAATAAACTCATGTATTCACCTACCTGCAGAGGCAAACTAATTCCTTATGAAATCAGAGATGATTCGTCTTCTCCATGTTTACCAAGGGGTCGATTTTGAAAACCCCTACTCATTCATGAGAGATTTTGAGGATGTTTGCAGTGCTTTCCTTTCCACAAGATCGCCCCTCCATATAATTTGTATGGTTTTATTCCCATTCTCGGAAGGAAAAGGCCAAAATATGGTTTCACTTTCTTGCTCCAAATTCAATCTTTACTTAGGAAAACATGCAAAATGAATTTCTGAATAAATTCTTCCCTCCCGCACGTACTAATGCACTCATGTGAGCAATCCAAAACTTTTCTGAAAAACCAGGAGAACCTTTTGCTATTGTATGGGAAAGATATAAGGACCTCCTCCACGCTCTCCCTCACCATGGTTTGGATGTTGGACAAATTGTTGCATATTTTCACCAAGGATTGTCCCTGAATAACAAACAATACATCCAAATGATGTGTGCAGGAGAGTTCTATGAGAAAAGAGCCAAGGAGGCGATGCAATTTTTTTATACAATAGCATAAAATGCTCGAACTTGGGAGACTAATACCTCCCTAGATCCTGCTAAAGTGCATAGTACACCTACAGGAGGAGGAATACATCACTTAAGAGAGAATGATAACTCCGCAGTTTAAAATAGCCAATTTAACTAGGAAGCTGAGGCCATCGAATCAAAAAGGTGAAGGAGGTGACCGCTGCACTCCATGTAATCTTCTGCCTATGGGACTGGAGCTGAGAGCCATGCATCATTTGTGATGACCTCACTCATTCAACCATTAACTGCCTTAACCTTCCTCAAGTCAAGGGAGCAATCCAAATAGTGCAAGCTAATGCTCTTAATTACTAAAGGAAGCCCTTCAATTCTCCATACTCTAAACTTATAATCCAGGGTGGGGTAAGCACCCGAATTTTAGTTGGAAGAATAAGGGAGGCCAAAACCAATTGCCAAATAACCAAGGCCAGAACTTCCAAAACCAAGGTTTTTCAAATCAAGCCCCTCAATTTCAAAATCAAGGTCCTCAAGGATTTCCTTCGAATCCTAACCAAGGTTTCCACCCCTCTTCTCAAGGGAGTCAAAACCAATAGCTTTACCAACCTCCACATAAGAGAAGTTTGGAGGACATTGTGACATAGTTCGTTTCAAAGTAACAATCCACTAACACTCGAATTTTTAACCGCTCTTTAAATGATGTGAGATCCCAAATCACTAAGTTGACATCTTCTATGGGCAATTTCCAACAAGAAAAAGGGAAACTCCCTTCTCAAACCATCCAAACCCCCATCAAAATAGTGTTGGAATCTCAAGTCCAAACGATGTAACCTTAAACAGAAGGTCGCCACCACTCTTCAAAGTGGAAATCAATTCGATAAACCATTCAAATTCCAAAGAATCGTCCCAAAGAAAACAACAAAAGATGTGCAAAATGAACTACTAAGGGATGATGAGGTGTCTAACAAGCCTCATGTTCCTAGAACATATGTTGTTGATGTTGAGCTAGAAAAAGATAAAACTTTGATGTCCCTCCTGCTCCATACCCTAATAGGTTAAGAGCCCCTAAGAAAGTGAACAATCACTCTGAAATCTATGAGTTGTTCAAACAGGTTAAGGTAAACATCCTCTTGGATGCCATTGCTAGTTCCTATCATATGCCAAGTTTTCAAAGACTTGTGCATGGTGAAAAGAGTTAGGTGTCAACAAGGGATGCATTCACGATCGAACAACCCACCTCCTCGATTAGGAACAACTCTCGCTCCCAAAATACAAAGTGTAAAGATCAGAAGCTTCCACCATTTCCATAGTGGTGGAAATTCAAATTGACATGCCTGGACCTGGGAGCAAGTGTTAATTTGTTTCCATACTCAAAGATATGTTGAACTAGGGTTGTGAGCCGCTAGAACTAACTAATATCACCCTTCAAATAGTCGACCGTGAAGGGTGAAACTTCCTGTGAGGGATAATGAAGGATGTATCGGGTGCAAGTAGATAAGTTCTACTTCCTCGTGGATTTTGTTGTTCTCGACACTCAACCTGTGGTGAATCAAGGGACTCGCCTAATGATTCTTGGTAGGGCCATTCTCAAGCCACCCGCCAATGCCATGATACACTGTAGGGGAGGACTCATGACGTTATCTTTTGGCAACATGATTGTTAATTTGAATATCTTCAATGTTATGAAGGAGATAGGGGATGATGAGGACGTCTGTGAGGTAAATATGATAGAATATGTCATGTAACTTATGTAGATCATGTTCTCTCATATGATGACCCCTCTCAAGTCTTCAATTAATAAGCCTAAGTTATTGAGGAGGTAACCACATCTGGACTGGAGTTTTCAGACCATAATCGAGCTACGCTGAAGTAATGGAAGCCGCATGGGCCGGCAACCCGATTTGAAAAAATTGCCACCAATCAGACAAAGTATTACCTTCTAAGAGAAACCACCTAAGCTTCGAGTTGAAACCCTTACCATCGCATCTCAAATATGCATTCACGGGGTAAGAAACTTTCCCGGTAATCATATCCTCCTGCAGTCGATCAAGAGAATAAACTAAGATATCAGAACCTGGGCAAAATCACGCATAGGATGGACAATTGCGTATATTAAGGGAATTAGCCCCTTGATTTTCACACAATGTGGATTCACTTGAAGAGGGATGTCAAACCCTCTGCATACAACCACAACGAAGGATTAACCTACCATGAAAGAAGTTGTCAAGAGAGGTCTGAATTACTGGATGTAAGTGTTATTTACTCCCATCACAGATAAGAGGGTCACCAACCCAAGTAGTCTCTAAGAAATATAACAACGTGGTAGCAACGGAACACAATGAGCTAATTCCCACTGTCACCACTGCTGGAGGTGTGCATGTAATTATAGAAACTTAATGTCGGGCACTAGGAAAGATCATTTCCCCACCTTGTGGATCAAATGTTAGAGAGAGTCATGGTGTTACGAATTCTATTGTTTTAGATGGGTACCTAAGGTATAATCAAATTGAGATAGCCCCAGAAGATCAAGAGAAAACCACGCTTTGCTGTTTTCAGCGATTTGCCTCTAGGAAAATGCCCCACGACTATGTAATGCACCGAACCTTCCAATATGTAATGATGGGGATTTTTAGTGATATGATAGAACATATTTTAGAGATTTTCATGGATGATTCCTCTATTTTTGGAGATTCATATGAGGGATGTCTGGAGAATTTAAGGAAAGTATTGGAAAGGTGTCAGGAGAATAATTTCCCTAGTGTCGAATCGGTGAAGTGTCACTCATAGTACATTGCTGGATTTAGGACACATAAAGGTCGTAGAGAAGGAATAGAGGTAGATAAATGATTAATGCCCAAAAAGTGCTATTTTGAACCCTATTCAAGATGTTTTGGGTGCTTTTGCGACCAACTACATCAATTAAGCCAATTGACGGCGAGGGTCCAATTTAGTACCACCGATGCCATTTCGAGTTTGTTTTCGTAATTTCAGTCTTTGCGTACTCTCAGTTAATTTTAGTTCAAACTGATGTGAAGATATTTACCGAATAATCGAAGATTCACGATGTCTTCATCCATTAAAAATGAGGGAAGGTGAAGTGGAATTTTGAAGGAAAGTGGGATGCGTGAGAAAAAGGAGGATGCAGCGGAAGGTATAATCCCAGAATTCTCATTATGATTGCGAGTACTGGCAAGATTGTGTACCAAGCAAATCATAGCTTAAAATTTCGCATCCTGTCAACAGAATTTTCGCTTAAAGCAATAAATTTCCTGCTAGCTAGCCGAAATCCCACTGCCTAGCTTAAATCCCAATTTCGCTATTCAATACCGGGCCTGCGAAGTTAGCTGGGGCTTCGCAGCCACTAAATTATCATGATGCAGCTAAACTTCACTCAAGATTCAGAGAATTTACTTAGTTATGGCCGCCAGTTAATGAAATTCTTCGGGCCATGCCAGCGAAACCCCCGCATAGCTTAAACTGCGCCCTCGTGTTTTCGGGAATTTTCGATGCCAAACGACCATCCCGGCTTTTGGTATTACCATTTTAGCCCTTATGTAATTTCATATGTTAGGTATTTTGGTAGTTTCACACTTTGGGTTGTACTATATAAACCCCCACAAACTTGTAACCCTAAGAAATTTTTCATTTTATAAAGTTTCCCCTTGTATCTTTCATTTTAGTATGTTTCATTTGCTTCCTTTCTCTCTCCTCTTTTCTATTTTCTAGGTTGCCAAACATGCCCTTGAGGATGACAAAATTCCCAGGATGCTTGGCTGCCTCAGCTTTGGAAGGAGTAGAGGTGGCTAGCTTGGTTGGGGTTGTCGTTGTGCTGTCCTTATGTTATAATGATACAAGCATCAGATTATGGTTCCATACCTTCCAAACTAGGTTTAATGCCATTTAATGTTGTTCCTTGGTCAATACTTGCTATGCTTCTTTAGGTTCAAGGTGATGCTAATGCTAGATGCACCGATATCCTTTAGATGTGCCATTTACGAGCCACTTAAATGAGGTTAAATGCTAGGTTTTAAACTCACACACTTTTTAATGCTTAGTACTTGGTTTGACTCAAATAGGAGTGGTTCTAGGGTTAGGTTTTATAGTTAAACAAAGATCCGGTTTTGCTTGACTATAGGTCATTTGCCCTAATGCGAGGAACTGAGACACCTTATCACTTCATGTTATCGAGCTTAGTGACCCAAGCTCAAAGTTACCATTTCACACTTCACTTTAAACCATTACGCTTATTCAAAGGAATATACAACCCCCACTGCTTTTAACAAAAATCCGAAATCCAACGAAAAGCCTCACCATTTTCCAAACATCACAGAATCATTCATAGATGAAAACCATCCTGGGTTCCACTTAGACCGCTTTGTCGTAATAAATTGACTACGACAAAGAGAAGGAACTAAGGATACAAATATTGTTGATTCTGAATCACCCTACCGTGGCACGAATCAATAAAGCAAAAGTTGAGTTGATCTCCAACTTACCCACCCCTAAGTGTGTCAAGGATATACGGTCATTCTTAGGTCATGCAGGATTTTATAGCAGATTCATAAGAGATTTTAAGTACATAGTTCGCCCTTTCAGGCACTTGAGCCATGGCGATGTCACTTTTTGAATATCACAGGATGTGAGGCGGCTCTTTGATAACCGAAAAACTATGTTAGTTTCACTCCCACTGCGCGATCTCCTAATCGGGACCTCTCGAGATCATGTGTGAAGCTGCTGATTGCGCCAAGGCCGTCTTAAAAAGGTGCGGAAGATAAAAAAGACGGGGATCTATTATGCTAGCAAGACTCTAGATTCCATCAATCTAATTACACAACTACGGAAAAGAGTTTCGGGTTGTAGTCTTTGCCTAGAAAAGTTCAGTCTTACATCGAGGTCTCCCAACCACTTTCACCGATCACGCAAATACATCGCTTCTGCTGTGATACTGCTTCCTCGCTTGACTAGGTGGATTCTACTCCGTCAAGAATTTAACTGACCATTAAGATACAGAGCTGAGGGGGCAGAGCTGACCACGTGTCTCGGTTAGTTTCGGAGACAACTTCTTAAGGTCTACCCATAGCGACACTTTCCCCCGATGAGCAACTTCGCTTCACCACTACTCCATGGTATGCAACATATAAACTATCTAGTGACAAGACAAATTCCATCCCAATGGACCCTAAAGAAGGAGGAAATTCTTTAGTGGTTAAAAATACTACTTTGATGATCCTCACTTGCTTAAATACCGCCCCGGTCACGAGAAGCGTGTGTATCCAATGATGATCAAATTGGGGTACTCACCTTCTGTCACTCTAAAGCTTGTGGGGGGCATTTCTCCGCAAGAAAAACAACGGACAAAATCCTACAAGCAGGTTTTATTAGCCCACTATTTTTAAAGATTGCTTTGACGCCAAACGCGGATCGGGTGCCAACAATTACAGGATCACAAAAGAAACATGATGCTTTACTCCTATTTTAATTATCGAGATCTTCGGCTGCCAACACTTTACGGGCTTTTCTCATGTGTGGGTACCTTTACATTTTATTGCAGTTGATTATGTTTCTAAGTGGGTGGAGGCCATTCCAATGAGAACTAATGACCACAAGGTTGTTTTGAAATTTTTGAAAGAACATATTTTTCTCGCTTTGGAGTGCCTCGTGCAATCATTAGTGATGGTGGGCTCCATTTTTATAATCGACCCTTTGAAAATTTGTTAAAAAGCATAGAGTCACACAATAAAATTTCCACGATACCACCCATGCATCAATGGTCTAAGCCGAACTAGCCAATAGGAGATCAAACATTGGAAAAACCATGAACTTAATCGCAAGGATTGGTCGCCACTAACCGACGCCTTGTACCGCATCGCCGCATTTCCGCTTTGGTATACCTCCATAGGCTAGTTTATGGCAAGGAATGTCATCTCCTGCTGAAATGGAGCACAGAGTTATCGCCATTAAAACTCTTAATTTTGATTTGGCTAAAGCAGGTAAACAGAGATTGATGTAAATGAACGAGCTTGATGAATTGAGGCGTGAATCGTATGAGAGCTCGAGAATCTACAAAGAGAGGCTAAAGCTCTTCCATGATAAGAACATTGTAAGGAATACCTTTGAACCTCACTAAAGGTATCATGAATGCCTCTCGCTTGCACATCTTTCCGTAAACTCCATTCCTAGATGGATCGACCCTTTATCGCCAAGGTCGTTAATTCGTATGGCGCAAGAGAGATTGAGAACTTAAATGGGAAAATATTTAAGTCAATGGTCAACTCAGCCATTTAGAGCACACTCCACAGAGTGTAGTGAGGAACTGGTAGATCCGCTCTATCGGGATGTTTCTTCAACGTAATCTCTGTCCTACCCTTTTGTATATAGTTTTTCTTTTCCTTTTCTTGCATTTCTTTACGCCTTATTCCTTTAGTCTGTATTTTTATTTTTCATAAAGGAGAGTCCAACCCTTATGTAACCAGTATTTTTTGCCCTCTCTTATCGTCTATGAGGTGTATCTATCAATGCATTGAGGGCAATGCTTATTTCCATGGTGGGGGTGGGCATACACTAGTGGTTAGAGCCATCTAAGTGCATGCTATTTGGTTTAATTCAGTGTTCTTAAGGAGCTAAATGCATGCAATTTTTTCGATTTTCGGCTCTTTTGAGTATGGTACTGACCTTGATGCATGTAGCCGCATGATCTTATGTATGCACCCATATAGTTTCATCGCATATACAACAAGCATGCACAAAACTTTTTTCATATTTGGGACCATATCGACTCCAATTCATTTCTATTCTCTAGAGTCAATTCACTAGTATCATTCTCATTCATAAATTACACAAGTCATCGATTTCCCCTGGGTCCCAAGCTCATTTTTGCTTGTTATCGTAGTTTATACTTTTTTAGCATTCCTTGTCAACTACATGCATCTTATTCTTAAGGAACATACATACGTAGTTGAAAGATGATTTTAGCCATATTTTCTCTTTAAACTTCTAAATCATACTAAGTCAACCTTTTTGCACCCTTTGTCAGTTTCGAAGGCTGCCTGCTCGAACCTAGGATTTTGATCACGTGGAGTAAGGATGACTCCAAGGTAAGCGTGAAGGTGCCAAGAGAGTGTAGTACACAATTCAACAAGCATAAGTCAGTTTGGAGGGGGTTTGAAGAAGTGCAAGAAGCGAGAGTATAGTGAAATCCAAAATGTAGAGAATTCTGGAAATTTTTGTAAAGTGGTACCGGAACCACTATAATTGGTAAATTTATAACAAGGCCGAAAAACAAGGCAGCATGAATTGGTACCCAGACCACTTACCGGGGTACCCTGCATCTATTATGAAAAAAGTGGTACAGAACTGGGTACCGATACCACACTTACCGGTACCGAAAAAATGGTAGTAGCGGTCTTGTACGGTACCACACTTACGTGCCGATACCAATCAGAAAAATATACGATGCACTTTTGAATGCAAATACACACTTCTTGATGCTTGAAATGCATACCATGCATGAATAGGTCATTTGAAGAGGTTTTTTTTCATATTTTTTTTTTAACCCTTCTGTATTTCCTCGGCTCTATATAAGAGAAACCCTAACCCTAACTTCTCTTCACACCAAAGCAAACCTTAAGTCAAACAGTTCCTCAAGTTTCTTCATCAACCTGACCAGGGGCATCAACAGTTCTTCGCACTCGGAGTTTGAAAGTGTTGGAACCGTGTGGGTAAGTGATTCTCATCCCCAAGCTAGAGCAATCTAACTGATTTTCCACTATGGTTAGCATGGATTATTTTGGTTGGCTTTGGGTTGTGGCTTTATGCTTTTGGTTGGCTAAGGCATCTGCTATGAACAGTATGGGAAGGAAAGTTTTGAATGATTTGGAAAGGGTGAGTCCAATTGTGCTAGAGATGGGTTGTTGGGAGACTTTTTTGTGTGTATGGGCTGTTCTTGCAATATTCGCTATCGTGGCTATATCTATGGCGAGATCAAAGAACACAAGGAAAGGAAAGGCCACCAGCTCTTCTATAGAGCGGCGGGTGGCAGAAGCGAAGGTCGATGCGCCCGGATTGAAGGGAAAAGGAAAGCGGAAAGGTCCTTTATCAAAGAGTGAGGAAGAGAGTGAGAGCGAAGACGAAGAAATTGAGGCTATGTTTGCTTAATCCTCATAATTCGAGAGAGAAAGGTGGGTCCAGTCAGTTGAAAAACAAGGTTTCCACTGTGAGTGGGTAATGAAAATTGAAACGTTTCTGTTTACCCACCCCATTCGTGTCGTTATTCAGGATCATAATTTGCAATTTGTCGGTGAGGAAGTAAAAGGCTATCTGCCGTCCATTGTCAGGGAATTTTATTCCAACTTGAAGAGGTGAATGTGGATTCCCTTTTGGAGACCACAATCTCCAAGAAGCAACTAATGGTTAGCCTTATTTCGATCACTAAGTCATTTGCATTATGATCGCCCTACGCACACTTGACGGTATACCCGCTCGGGGCTATTACGAGTTTGATGCTAATCTGTTCGTAAATACCATGTGCACCCGATACCCATGGGGGGTTTTGTGTGTAAGGAGTTCACCCCGGGGAAATTAAAGCCTAAGTATGCATTGATGAATAAGGTCATTCACAATATGATTGGGCCGAAGGGAAAGGAGAAGTTACAAAGCAAGGAAGAAATTCAGTTTCTGTATGAGGTAATGAATGGGAAAATTATTGACTATGCTTTGGTAATATGGTGTATAATGAGGATTTCGAGGTCCTGACTAAGAGCAGGCACATCCTTCAGGCCTTAGTTACAAATTTTATGGAAGCTAATGGGATAAGGGGTTCTAGTAGAGAAAAAAGAGCTTGTCCTAGGCTGGGGCCCATCACAAACAAGACAAAAGCAAAAAGCCGAGCCGCTTCCATAAGGCCTCGGTCATTTTATCCCCATAGTTTATTTAAGGCCATCATCATCGTCGGCTCTTAGTTCGATGAGTACATCTCCCTTAAAGAGGATTGGAGCGTATAATCAAAGGATGCATCCTGGGGAAGTAGAAGCAGTTGGACCACAGGCTCTCCAGGCTTGAGATTCACATCCTACAAGGAGAGTCCGTTGTTGTAGACGACCCTCCTCCTGATTTGGAAGGGGATTCTGACGAGCTGGATGATTGTGTAGATGAAGATGCATTCTCCTCGGCTAGAGAGGAAGAGGATGAAGAGTAGTGGTATATTGGGTTAGAATAGGGTGGTGTTAGCAATTAGGTAGAGACCTCAGCCATGTCATGCCAACACCCATCTTGTTTCTGTAAACCCTATTTGTGTAACCTATGGTCATTACAAGCTTAAAAGACCTTTTGATTTTAGTTATGTAGTAGGGTGTTCCTTATTATTGGCTTCTATGCGTATTAGCTTGCTTGGTTATGGCGAAATGTTTACGATTTAATGAAGTTCATTCGGTTTAGTGATTTCATTGTATATTGAATCATGATCCCTTATGAGATTCTCTTTTTTGTAACAGTTTGTTGTTTTGTCCATTACATTTAAGACTGTTGGTGCTCATTTAAGTTCAGGTGGCTGCATACTCTGTCAGGTTATAGCACTATGTTCATATTTTCTCTTTTGGGAATCTTGCAATGCTTGACTACTCCTTAGCGCATTTTGTTGAACCTCATAGTCGGTAGGCGTTACTAGTTCAAATCTTGCTAGGGACTAGCAAGATGTAGGTTGGGGGTGTGTTGGATACATAAAAGTACGAATATTATATAGGGTTTTAAGCCCCTCAGCTCATGTTTTTCTTTTATCTTGTGTAGAATAAGTGCTTTTGACCTTTTTAACCGTTTTTATGCTTGTGCAGGTTGTTCGATGTCCCGTGCACATTTTCGTAGCGGTTTGGTTCCAAAGAACAACTGTAGATCATCATCGTCAATTACAGACGATGTCGGGAGAGCCTTGGAAGGTGGTTCCTAAGAGTGAAGAGGGAGGCAAGCTGTGGAGGGCGGTGGTACCGGTACCACAAGGCGAGTACCGGTACCCGCATGCGTGAAGTAATTGGAGCGGTGATGCCGGTACCCAGATATAGTGTCTGGGTACCCCAGGTGTTGAGTTATCCCTTTGCACTTTTGGTACCGGTACCACGTAAGCTGTGCTCGGTACCAACATGCAATCTTTATAGTAGTTGAGTGGAATTTCGATCTTGGTGCAAGGGCACGCTCAGTCTTTGATCCCCATGAGATCCTTAATAGGGTTATTATTTAAGCCCCGCTAGGAGTAGAAAATAGGGAGTTCGGATTCTAGGGTTTTGGCTGTAACCTTTGAGTTTTTTCTCATTTTTTCTAGGGAGCACCACAGAGTAGGTGAGTTTTCTTAGATTTTGAGTTTTTAAGCATTTGTAATCTTTGAATTGGTTTTATAACTTGGTGTTCATTGAGAGACTTTGCGTTTTTTATATCTCAACCTTGCAATTGAAGTGTTATTTCTCAATTCACATTTACTATTAGTGTTCCAGCAATTATAAATCAATTCTTAGCTTTAATGGAGGTCTAAACCTCCATGATAGGAGTTAGCAGTGGAAACTCACCCCGCCCGAGTATGACCTCGATCCACTCTTTTACATTGTATTAGGATTTGTATGATATTAAACACTTGCGAAAACTCTTATAAAATCTTTGTTTAGCATCTTCTTGATATGATGTGAAATTCTCTGGTACGTGCGATCTCAAATGACTAAGTCGTTGACAATCGTCGAAGAACATTAGCAGTATCGTTCAATTTATTCTTTGTCTTTGGCACAGCTTTAAGTTAATCCCCATCAGACCATTCATCAATGGCTCCTAGATGAGATTATAAGTGAGAGGTGGGTGTTACCTAGTTGGTGGTGAGCGGAAACCTTAGGATCCTATCATTCGCCCTTCTAGTTTTAAAATAGTCTAAGTCAATCGGTTAATAAATCAATCAATCAAAACCCCCCAGATTTTACTTTAATCGCACATTCATTAGATAGCATTCCCTAAGGATCATCTAGGAAACCACTCCCTGTGGAAATGACTTGCATGGACTTCCATATGTATAATGTGGCGACATCGGTTCCTCACGGCTTAGGAATAATAACAACACACGAAATAGGCAGGCGCCTTCTCTCGTGGTCATTCCACTTTCGAACTTGACCTCCTTCCCGAGGTCGATCTTGTCGCCAGGTGATGCTAGTCGGAGAAATCCTCGATGAGCCTCCTATAGTAACCTGCCCGATCGAAAGCTATGCGCTGTCTCGAAGGCGACTTTGTAAAAGCTCGACTCATCACAACCTCGACCTTCTCGGGGTCAGCGGCACGCCTAAAGGCGATATTCGTGCCCCGATAATCTCGCATATTAAGCGAAACTAACGCTACGGCCGCGGCGTGCGGTTGATAGTCTCTCGAGTTGTGAAACGACCACCAGCGATGATCACCATGCTCCTCCTCGACGGGGAGTATATGAAATGTCGTCCACAAAGAGACCCACGACAAGCGATCCGAGATAGAGGTGGGAATACCTATGCATACTTGAGATCCATGAAGGCCCGTTAGCACATTCATTCGTCCGAGAGCGGCATCCTTAGTGAACTCAAGAAGTGCCGTCGTCATCACCAAATGTTATTGTCTTAGGGATACACCTCCCCAACCCTCAATTGATGGTAACGTGCGAAAATTACATCTTGGAGTAGACTCACGCTCCTCTCAAGCCCGATCAAACAAGTTAATCCTCGGCAATGGATATGTCGATTCTTGATTGTAACCACGTTCAAGCGTCGATGAGTGATGCACGATCAGGTCTTTGATTGGTGTCGAAAAGTCTTTATTTTGAGCCACTATTTATTATAGGTTTTGAGCACTTTTTGTGTACTAATCGGCGTAATTAACGATTTGCACATTAAAGGTCCACGCTATTTCGCGATCGCATTTTGTGGCTAATTTTTGTAGTTTTGCAAGATAATCGAGGCCAAAATTATCGAGTCAATTCAAACCTGAGAGCAGGTTGAACTCATGGGTTGGATCAGATCTAGAAGGGAAAGGAGAAAAAAGTGAAGAAAATGGAGCACTTGAGATTGCATCATCGCTGATAACATTCATGCCTCAGTACTTTGTTCACCACTTTTGCTCTTTGTTCGCTTCCTGCTACCATTCTTTGGCATACTCTTTTGGTTTCTTAACTTTTTTTCGCCCCCATTGTAATAAGTTTTGCAAGGTTATTTTTATAATTTTGTAAAGGGGCTTTGACTACAAAATCCCTAAGACCAGACACTGTTAGGGTATTGCTTAATTAATAAACTTTGGGCGTAGAAGCTTTCGGCCCGTTTTTTTTCCGGTTTTCTCATTTTTCTTCTTTCTCTCCCTTCTCTCTCATTTTCTCGGCACTTTCTGGGTAGCCAAACACCCTCCGAGGATGACAACTCAGAGGATGAGCGGCTAAAACCCTTTTCGTAAGGTGGAAGGCCAGCACAGGCGAGGATCTCGAGAGACGGCGAGGTTTTCCATTTTTTAACGGAGGTATTTTCTACTGTTTATGGTTGATCAAGCGTGAGCTTTAATCCCTTTAGGTTGCTTTGAATGATTAGTATTTGATAAGATTTTGGGTTCATTGGATGCTTATTGGTAGATCCATTGACATCCGTTAGTTATCACTCTATGGGTTATTGAAGGTGATTGAGGATATTTTATTTTCCCCCAATTTTAGGTTTGATCCCTTCGGTTCAACGTAAATAGCCAATACTTGAGTAGCTTTAGGGTTCATTTGTATACTTCTTGTTAGATCTGGTGACATCTATTAAGTTATCATTTATTAGCTGTTGGAAAGTGAATGTAACACCCCAAAATATACCCTAGTAGTTTTCGGACTTGTTTAGGGTATATTAAAAGTTAAATGGAATTTTTCGGAAATAAAATAAGAGACCCGGAATTAATAATAAAGACAAGGGTAAAGTGGTCATTTACCACTTGAGGACATAAAAGGCATAAATCAATAAGTTTTATATGCAATTTGGGATTTGAGAAGATTAGGGGCAAATGAGAATGGCATAAGTTGAATTGCCTGAAAGAAATTTAAGGACTATATGAGAATAAATGGAAACTTCACTTGCAAAATGGGTTTGAGGGCCAAACAAGGCCTAAGAGATATTTTTTGGATTTAAGACAAAAATTGGTCTCATTTGGGGGAAAGAAAAAAAACGTAGGGGAAAGAAGAGAGGAAGAGGAAGAGAAGAAGAGAGAAGAAGAGGAGGAGGAGATCAGCGAGTATGGAATCTAACCTTGGGTAGGGATTTCTTTTATGGAGTCTAAAGTTTGTATGAATTTCCATGCTATTGGATGGTTATTAGTTGTCCCAAACTGAGGTTTGTTAAGTTCATCCTAACCAAATAGAGTATTGAAATTAGAGTTGGTAAAACTCTAAATGGCACTAGATAGTTATAGAATCACTCCCTTTGAGGTTGGATTCATGGTTAATTGTATGTAATGGGTTGGGGTTTAAGAACAAACTAACAAATCTCTATGTTTGGGTCATGTATGGGTTGTGACCCTATTAGAATTGTTTTGGAAGGATTTCATGATATTTTTTGAAATAGATAAGTATTGAAGAAAGAGGAATTGGTAAAAGAAAAGGGATTCTGAGAGAAATATGGAATGATTTTGATGTGTGTAGAAAGTATAGGAGTGATCTATGGATGAAAGTGCATGAAAAATGGGAGAAAATACACATTCTGGGCAATTTTCAGTGACATGTACCGGTACACCCTAAACATGTACAGGTACATGTTAGGTTCTGGTCATTTTGGGCTGACATGCTGGAAGTCTGATCGGGTTATGCGTACATGTGATCTTTCTGTTTCTGTTTCAACCAGTCTTTGTATTTTAGCCATAACTTTCTCATTTCTAATTCGATTTGAGTGATTCAAGTGGAAAATTAAAATAGATTTCTGGAAAATAACATATAGAAATGAAAAATATAATCTGATTCCCAGGCGCTCTAAATTGGCCCCGAAATTCACTCAAAATGGGGTATGTGCAAGCCCAGTCTGTTTCAATTTTGATCATAGAGTAATTAGGGTTGTTGGGACGTATCTTGAAGTTTTAATTATCAGGTGGGGGTGATTCCAGTTCGAGGAGAACCCTTAGCACCTAGGTTCAAATGAACCTAAAGAACCGGTCGAATTATGAAGTTAAGCCTCCTGAAAAAAAATAAAGAAATTGGATTTAATTTCTTTGTGTCTGTCCAGGAGTAAGCCAGAGCTAATTTGGCATGAAAATGCCATAGCTTTTCGTTCGGATGATTCGATTGGAATGATTAAATTCCCCAGAAAAGTAGGCATCGAGGACAAGAATACATGAACGATGTGTGAATACATCAGCATTCCTGTATAAGTATATGAAATATGAAAATGAACTGAAACATGAACATGAACATGAAAACAATATGTCATGAACACAGAATGTGATTAAGATACATTAAGTTATGAACCTTATGATCATATGATCCAAGTGGGGCTATGTACAGCCAAGTGCATTTCGATTTGATCATAGAGTAGTAGGGTTGTTTCGGACAGTATCTTGAGTTCGGTGTAGATTAGGGTGATTCGGTTCGAGGAGAACTCTTAGCACCTTAGCTTCAAATGAATCTGAGAACCAGGGTCAGGTATGAAGTTAAGCCTCTGAAAAAAATAAGAAATTGGACATTTCTAGTGAATCAGGGTAAACCGACTAGTTTGGCAGAAAATGCCATAACTTTCGTTGGATGATTCAGTGGAATGAGGATTCGATTTCTAAGAAAGTAAGGCATCGAGGGACAAGAATACATGAACGATGTGTGAATACATCAGCATTCCTGTATAAGTATATGAAATATGAAAATGAACTGAAACATGAACATGAACATTGAAAGCAATATGTCATGAACACAGAATGTGATTAAGATACATTAGGATTTATGAAAGACATATGATCACGCCCAGTCAAAGTGGTATGCGAAGCGGAGTCTGTTTCGAGTTTTGCGATCATAGTGGTCAGGGTTGTTTCGAGGACGTATCTTGAGTTTGATTGCTCGATTAGGGTGATTCGGTTCGAGGAGAACCCTTCGCACTGCTTCAAATGAATACAAAGAACCAGGGTCAGGTATGAAGTTAAGCCTCCTGAAAAAAATAAGAAATTGATTTGTTTTACAGTGTAATCCAGAATGGCCAGGCTAGTTTGGCAAGAAAATGCCATAACTGATTCGGATGATTCAATTGGAATGATTCAGTGCTAAGAAAAGTAGACGCATCGAAGGCAAGGGAATACATGAGCGATGTGTGAATACATCAGCATTCTGTATAAGTATATGAAATATGAAAATGAGCGAAACATGAACATGAACGCATGAAAGCAATATGTGAACACGAGAATGTGATTAAGATACATTAGGATTTATGAAAGACATATGATCATATGACTACCTAGGACACAGTGGAATGAGTGGAGTTCTGTGAGGTACTCACGGCCTCTGTCTGATTAGTGCTCACGGCCTCTGATTAATGCCCGGTACTCGATTGGATGCTACGACCTCCTGTTCGATGCCAGTACTCTGATTAGTGCTACGGCACTCTGTTCGATGCCCGGTACTTCGATTGATCATTCGCGGCACTCTGTTGATGCCCGGTACTCTTTGCTTTGTCTTCTGACCCTCGATGCGTATTGTACCTTCGGGTACTTATTGTATTTAGATCCTACTCATTTCTTATGATTGGTCGAGGTAGTGGCTTGATTATATGTGATGACTACAAATAAAGAATAAGGGTAAAGATCTGAGATGTACCTGCAGCCTTATGTTTTTGTAGTACCCTCTGGGTACTCCTGTATCCCCGATTAATCTACTAGTGAGCCGCTACGGGTACTCAGTGTCAGTAAAATAAGTATATTATGTTACTCCCAGACACTCTCGTATCAAGATAAAAACAGTATAAGTCCGATGGTACCTCGGATACTCTGTATCGATAAAATAAGTATAGTCAGTGTTTCAAAGGTACTCCCGTATCAAATATTAAGCAGTATAACTCTCTTGAATATGGCTCGATATAAGCGATAAATCCATTTGTTTTGGATATTCAAGTCTGTATGAATCAGGTATATATGCATTATGATCTTCTTTTTATTGTATTTAATGCCCGTATCATTATATATCTGTATAAGTCGTCACATTCCGACTTATTATGCCACTCTGGGTACCTTCGCACATGAATAAGATCTGAAATACAAGAATAAGTTTTGTAATACTAGTATAAGATCCGTAAGACAAGGATATGCTCTGTAGTACAATTACAAGATACAAAGTATCTCTGTATAAATATAGGATTACGAAGAAGTACCTCGTGTACTCCACGTATTTGATTGTTCATATTCCTAAGTCATCATATCTGATCAATCAGCTGTAGTACTACGGGTATCTCCATGTAAGCTGGGATAAGGATAAAACAATTGTGCTTAAGTATAAAATATTAATTATAATATAGAAGTTGATATAAGAACCAAAATTATTCGTCTCTTCGGGACATTTGAACCAAGTAGTACTTCTGGGTACTTAGTATAGAATAAAGTTCGCGATATGATTATCACGTTAAGTAATATCTACGCCCAGTACTACGGTACCTCCCGAACAAGTGTAAATATAATGAGTATAGAAATTATAAACCCTATGTTATAAGTATCGGCCTTGTAGTACCTAAGGTATCTCTCGGCCAAGGATAAGGATTACGTAACTCCTACAGGGAGTCAGATAACTTCTGATCATTATAAGTATAGAAGTTACGGAATAAGATAAGTTACGTAACTCCTCTGAAGTCCCGAATATACATAAGTCACATTTATAAGTATAAGTTCTAGTAGGAGATGGGTTACATGCTCCCTCAGTCAGATAAACATAAGTCACAATTATAAGTATAATTAAGATAAAGGATAGGATTACTGTAGCTCTAAAGTCCCCGAATAAACATAAGTTTGTTATAAGTATAAGTTACGAATAAGGATAAGTTACGTAACTCCTACGAAGTCCAGAATAAACTATCAATTACATTATAAGTATAAGTTACAGACCAGGGATGATCTGTAGCTCCTACGGGAGTCCCGAATAAACATAAGTTTGTGATAAGCATAAGTTCACATAAGAATAGCTTTGTAACTCCTCACGGAATCAGAATAAGCGTAAACTGTTATAAGAAAGTACTCGTATAAGTTCTCTGTATAATTATGAAATTTATATTATACATTATTGTTAATCAAAATTTAAGTAATGTATATAGAATTAAGTGAGAAATTGGCCCGACCCGATTGGAGCTAACTCGGTCATGAAGTGGTATTTGAGCAATTAAATTATTGGCGAAAAAACCTGGCAATTTGGCCAGGCTGGTAAAGCTATTAGTCACTGCCTTGAAAAGACATTTTGCCAGTGAGGCCCGGTTTTAAGGGGCGGGGCGGGCTATTAAAATTTGGCGAAAAGCCGGGCTGATTTTGGCCGGCCGGTTTGGCCGACCGCTGTTGGCCGACCCGGCCCGGCCCAGATTGCCACCTCTGTCTCAATATATGCATAAGACATATGTTCCGCTGGCGTAAAGCTTAGCACGGGTTTTAATCCGTGTAGGTCTGAGGAGAAGACATCGAAGACTTGGCCTCTGGTGGCCGACACATATGAGGTTCACTACATGTGGGTTACGTGCTCACGATGCGTAAATGTAAAAAAACAGTTTTGTATTTGTAAATGGGACTCGATAAATGTGTATAGATTTTGATGGACACCACTCCCGTGGTAGTTCTTTTGATATATATATATGATATTTTGATTCTGTTATAAGATGTGGGCCATACCCACAGGTATAAGTTCGGCTTTGAAAGAAAAAAAAAATTAGGTAAAGAGTCCCAGTTCGGTCTCGTACCCTGAACTCGGTTCGGATCATGTCGAATTCGAGGGCCAGGAAATGGAGTGTGGCTTGATGAATCAGGTGATGTTATTCAGCATCCGAGACCATCGATGGGAAGGCAAATGCCAATTTTCAAAGATAATTATTTAAGGTCAGCTTTTGCGCTAAATGAAGAACTGGCCTGGGAGATGACTATAGTCATCCTCCCCAACGAGAGGAAAGGACCTCTAGAGAACCCTTCACGCCTCAGACCAAATTTCAATGACCTAACACTGCAAGGAATTCTATTTTACAATTTTCTTTACTTATTTTATTTTTAATCTGCAACCATCCAACTCCCTTGTTTTTAACAACAGCCTTAAAATCCAAATTGAATTCACCATTTTGGCCTTCACTGTAAATCATTCAGGTGAAGAAAAACTCATCCCGTGTTCGACCTCAGAGCCACTATACTGCAAGAGCTTTGCCATTGCAAAGAGGAGAAATTTAGGCTTATAAATTTGTTGATTCCAATACACCTACTCGGCACGAATCGCTTCGTCTTCTTCTTGCAAATAGAACCAGAGCGCCCCATGATGAAGTGCTCGGTCTAATGAATCCTACGCCCAAAGAACTCCTCAGATTCGACCCTGAAGTTCGCAACTCAACTTCAGGCTATCCATATGCGGAAGTCATCGAGATTGGCGCACGTGTTAGTGGTGTAACTCGATACATTGAGCTCAAGCACCTCTACAGAGGTAATCCCAGTACCTCATCCGAAAAGACATCCTTATACTCGCAGACTACCTAAGGAAGATCTAAGTCCTGTCTCACCTCGTCCTCCAA
This sequence comes from Tetrastigma voinierianum, assembly GCA_016808115.1. Taxonomy (NCBI): domain Eukaryota; kingdom Viridiplantae; phylum Streptophyta; class Magnoliopsida; order Vitales; family Vitaceae; genus Tetrastigma; species Tetrastigma voinierianum. The sequence goes on along the minus strand of JAEQBH010001156.1, from coordinate 136,794 downwards.
CGTAAGGCTTGCTAAACAACCCATCAACTGTCTGTGCCATCTGGAATCATACATGGTCTGGGGCAAAGCATCGTGGTTGTCCCCCTGAAACATAACACAAGTACCGTCCTATGTGTAAGCGGTAACCCTCATACACTCATAATCGATGACGACTCGGTATGCCGTCATCTAGTCCATCCCAAGGATGACATCGAAGTCTGACATGCCCATGACCCTTAGGTCCACAGTGAGTAGAATCCCAGAGATCTCTAACTCACAATCCCGACATATCTGATCAACACTCACCCAAGTTCCTAGGCAAGAATTTACATACACTACGTTTCTAAGGTTTCCACCTCTAAGCCCCAAACATCGACACTAGATGCAATAATAAGCATGAATATGATGCATCTAAATTTAAACGACACTCTGAGAGCGTGATATCGCATTTCAGATAATGCATCGTTTAGCAAGCTCGCCTGACATAATACTTTGATTCTGCCTTTAGGATGGACCTCGGGTTCCTCATGCAGCTCAAGTCGGCAACAACCCGTGAGCTTTACTCATCTCGCCCTGGCTCATGGAAGTCCCACGCAAGCTTGCCTGACCTCAACCCATCCCCTCAGTCCACGCGGGCCTGCCTCACAATTCAATAGGTGCTTGTGCCACCGAACTGACACACCCGCCCTCGCCCACGCCGGGGTAAAGAGGAACGAATCGCTGGCCGATGAGTCCCACCCATGATCGGGACCGTGGTGTCCCAAGCTCCCGATCTCTCGCTCACGACAATCCCGGCCTAAAATGTCCGGGCTGGTGGCAAAGGAACACGCTCCCGCCTCTGCACCGCCAAGAGCTCCGAAGTGTCTCCCACCCCGGGATGATCACCTGGCTCGCCCCCGTGGTCAGCGGCCCCGTTCGGGTCCGCGCCAAGCATGAGCTCCTCGACTGGAGCCAAGAAAGTCGCTCTCCTCAGGCTACTACTACAGCGCCTCTACATCCTTCCCGCCACCAGTCGAGAACAATGACCCATCACCATCGATCCCTCCTCCCTTGAGCCTGAGGAAGGTGCCTTTAAATCTCCGGAGGTTACTCAACCCTCTCGTTCCCGCAGCACTACCAGGCGATGGTGGCGTGCACACCTCGCCCGCATAAGGGCAGCGGTGTGCACACCACAGCCTCACGGCGTTTGTGCGATCATCAACGGCCGGTGGTGGTTGGTTGTTGTCCCGTCCACCACCTCCACGTCCACTTTCTCGATTTGTCATCTACACATGTCCAATAGAAAATTGAGATTTCTTCTCTTTTTTTTTTCTTTTTTTTTTTTCCAACCTAACCAGTAGTGCATATGCCACTACTAATAAACCTAGTCATCATGTACTAACCCGTTCATCCCATTTTTCCTTAGTGGTATTGTAGACCCTCAATTTTGTGCCTCAACACTTACATTTTATCCTATGGGTGTCATACTCATCTATCGTTCTCATATGGCACCGTTAGGGCCCCATTTAACTCCAGTTTGGCTTTCAAGCCTCAAGTGGGCTTTGCATGTGGTCCATCGAGCGCAGATTAGCTCACTTCTGAAAGGTCATCATGGAGATTTTTTTAATCGCATTGCGACATAGGAAGCAAGTAGCCCCGAGGTTTTAGGCCTCAATTGGAGTTTATCGAGTATGTCAAATCTGCAGCACCCGAGCTTGTTCCCGATCAGATTCTTTATGCCCGACCCTAATCGTGCGCCATTTATTTTTTTGGATTCCTTATTCAACAAGGAGGTTTCGTTAAAAATTCATAATTTTTCAATCATTTAACCAATCATTGATCTGGTTCTTCTGGGCAATACGATACAACAATGTTTTCAAGGATTTTAGCGAGCACTCCTCCAAGCTCGACCTCATATCTCTCATCCGAACTTAGAATTATTCACCATTTTTTTTGTTGGTCTCCTTATTCTTCAGGGAACGCTCTTGCAAAATTTCATAATTTTCCTCAACCATCTCGACCGGTTGGAATCTGCTCAACAGTTCATCTAGGCGCCTTTGGGTGGGAGTAGTCGTTTTGTGATTTTGGAGCCCAAATCCCATATGGATCGTGCCCATATGCTTCAGATCGATCTTGGACAGTATTTTGGGTCCATGTTGGGCTTTGTCTTGAGTTACATGCAGCCCACCATGAATCCATGTGGATACTTGGTGGTGAAGCAAGCTGAAAACTTAAGAGAGACAACTTACATGGGGAATTGGTGAGGGGAGTTATTGGGGAGTGTGGCTTCAAGGCTAATGGAGCTCTTTCCAGAGTTTGAAGGTGGAAAACACCAAGTGGGCTCAGAGGCTGAGGTGGGAATCAATATAAAATGAGAGAAAAGATCATAGTGTAAGAGACCTTTGGCACTTTTTTTCGGCCTGACACATTTTCTAATTTTTTTTTTTTTCAGATGCTTAGCTTTGAATTTTTTTTCTACATTTTGTGGAAGAGGTAAGAACTAGACCCTTGTTGCACTCTATTTCATATCTTCTTCCCTTTGCTCTGATCCTTGAATAAAATTTATTTTTTATCTTGGCTGGCCCAAGCACAGTTTGTTAGGTAAGGCAATGGTCTAAGGCAAGTTTTCAATATGTGAAGGCTCATCGTCTTCTCAGGCATGCCTTCATTTTGATTATCTCATGAGACCTTCAAGGTATGCATGGTGATGATGACTATGGGGACTTCCTTAGGTGTCATTCCTTTGAATTGAATGGTACGGTTTTCACGCTCATACCTGGGAACAGGTTCAACAATTTCTGCTGGGCAACCCCGATTTTAGAAAACACAACGGATTGTTTCAATTGGTTCTCACTCATCCAATCGGAGTATCATGCACCGTTTGTTTTTTTAGTTTTCTTATTCTTTAAGGAATTTTTAACCAAATTTGAGGATTTTCCTCAACCATTTGAACCGGTTTTCACGCTCATACGTGGGAATTGGTTCGTGTTATACTGGCAGCCCTCATGAAAACACAACGTTTGCTCTCAGCTTGGCTCACTCATCCGAAGCCGAGAATCATGCACTTTTTTTTTTTTAGTTTCCTTAGTCGTTAAGGAATCTTCTGACCAAATTGAGGTTTTTCCTCAACCGGATGAACTTGGCCGTGAAACGGACTAAATCAATTCATTAGGTTCGGTTTTCAAATAGCAATTTGGTACTTTGCTTTGTTTGTGTCGATTCTCACTCATTCTATGGTCGGAATCGCACTGCTTTTTTTTCGATTCCTAACTCTATGAGGAAGGTCTTGAAAATTTTAGAACTTCTCAACCCCGCTGGACTGTCGGGGAAACCGAACTAAATCAGCCATTAGGTTCATTTTCCTAAACAAAGATAGCTGGGTCAGGCATTGAGTTAGATGAGCAGGTTCTTGATTATTAGTTGAATGTAGGTGTGTGATTGCAAGGTTGTCTCTTGTCTCCTTGGGATTGGTTTGATCCTTTGGCATTGCATCTACGAATGGTTACTTGCCATTCCAAATTGTGGTTCGAGATTTTGCAATGGTACGACTTTCTAGGAATAGTGGTTGTATGTGGAGGTTTTATGTAGTTGAATTTTCAGCTAGGTTCATGGGATTTAGGTAGCTGAATTTCAGTTTGGTTCTAGGGATCTAGGTGGCTGCATTTCTTATAAATTAGTGAATCCCATGGTCTTCATTTTAATAAAATGGGGTGGCTTGGTTGCAGCCCTCGTTTTAGAACACTTTGTCGTGTTTCAGTTGGTTCTCACTCATTCAGGCTCAGAATCATGCACCGTTTATTTTGTTAGATTCCTTACTGTATGAGGAATTTTCTGACAAAGTTTCAAAAATTTTCTCAATCATTTGGACTTGTTGAGAACCGGTTCAACCGGTCAGGTAAGACAAACTAAATTGTGCCTCCATTTAGGCATGTTTCAAGCTCCATATGGCGTGCTCCCATTTGCTCTAAGGAACTCAGGGCTTCGCTTAGGTCTAAGTTCGCCTCGTTTGAATGTACAGGTAGGGCAATGGGATTGGTGGCATGGTTTGGTTTGTGGATTTAGAACAAAGCAAAGCAAGCAAACCACTTACTTCATTTCAGCTTCCTTCCTTCTTGGTATGTGGGATCCGATATTTGGTTTTAAATGCATGATGTATGATGTAATATTTGCTCCTACCTATTCTCGCAGCTCGCATGGTTAAGGGACCCTCAGCACGTGCTCGGGCGCTGGCATTGTATTCACATGTACATGGTGTTCGATTCTGACATTGGTGGTGCATTTGATTTACTGATCGACTCTTACGCAAAGACTTAAATATAATCACAGGTACACACCCATTGTTTTGATTAGTTGAGTGTTTATGTTAGATACTGAGTAGGTTGGTGTGATTCGAGTCATCTATGCAGCCTAGAGGCCGCTTTGATTCGACCATATGCTCCCCACATACCCGATTCAATTAGTATAGAACGAGTTCGGCCCAGAGGGGTGCTAATTGCATGAGGTGACGACCCTTCCTAAGGATTAAAAGAAATCATCAGAACCCACAAGAACCTCCCACCAAGCTCACTCGACCAACAAGTTACCATGAAGCTTAAGCTGCTAACCTGCTGAAACCGTATTTGGAAAACGTGGTTATAAAATTCTTCACATTTCTATCAAAATCACACCTTTTAGATTTAGCTTAAAAATTCAAAAGATAACGATCGCACTAAGTGGTTAAGCCTCCAAAATAAAAATCAATTCCGTATAAAACAATATACACTCCCAATGTTTTCCAAATGTCCAACTACAACAATAAAGGACCTCTTGTCCTCATCAAAATATAAGATAAGGATCAATCAACCATAATTTTTATCGCAACTTGTTTTTCTCAAAACCATGCATGCATATTTTACAAAAGATATTTACATATACAAAATGCCATTTTAACTTTACTACTTTTACTTTACACCTTATCTTATATATAATCAGAACACATTGGCCTAAAGACTAAGGATCCGTGAAAGGTCTTTCTTGCCTTCAGCACCTCGCACCTGAAAAATTATTTTAAAACATAAACTCGTGAGCCAAACGGCTCAAAATGAAGACTATAAAGCTCTAAATATCGGTTGTCAGCTGTTTGTACCTCCTAATATGAAAATCATAAATGGTTGTAAAATCATGGCAGAAAAATCGGTTTTTAAGTATGAAACCATTTCAAAACTATTCAAAATTATTTCGTTTGTTGAAACTGCTTTCACATTAAAATCAAGTCGAAATCCACTTCACACAAATCGTTTCTGAAACTAGTTTCACAAGAAACGCCGCGGTGGTTAATATCAGCGCTATATCAAATCAAGCACAACCATCGTGGCTCCATTTCAACACCTTTATCGCGATGCTCTAACCTCTAATCGCATCGATAGTGAACCTCGAACACTACCCGGCCAATATGGTCCTGCGAATGCGGGCGATCTATATAGCATAATGGAACCTGTGATTAAAATGCTCGTGACGAACCCGAACCAACACCTCATCGCCATGTACTAAGTCAGCGCGCTAACTATATACCCCGAATGTGCAGAGGGTGACTCACTATATAAATATATACTAGATCTAACCCCCAATTGCCGACCAGGCAATATAGTTAGTCATAATATCCCATAACCTTGCCATGCACAATCCGAAATACATCTGACTGGAAACTAAGCTATGCCATCTAGGGGTTTTGCTAAACCGTACAAACCGTTTTCAACATCGAAATCAAACTTTTCCCACGAGTATAACAAGGAGGTAACAAAAATGCTTTTATAAATTTATATTTTCAAAGCACTTACAAACTTGTAATTTAAACACTTTCGCTTCGTAAAAGGATTTCCTTTGAGTACTCACCTTTCTAATTCACCCTTTTCAAATCTTGTCAAACACTCTAGATTCTCGTCGGATGCTCAAATTGCCTACACAATCCATACAAAGTACGAAAATTCCCGCCCAACGCTTTAACCATAAAATACAGACTAAAGTGACTATATCGAACGAACTTCGATTCTAACACAAACTTACGCGGTTAGTCCCACTGATTAAGGACATCGATAATATATTTGAAATTGACTAAAATGTCCCTACACATTAAATGTCCTATAAAACTATCTGTTTTAGTCAATTTTTTGACTCAAGAGACTTTCCAGAGTCTAAAACACCGAAACATTTCTGAAAATTATGTCCGACCTGTCTGACTACACTCCTGAAATTTCAACTCGAACTCCGTCCGAAAACAAATCCCCCACCCAGCCCCCGACTGTCCGAACACGCCTCAAAAATCTAAACCCGCCTAAAATTTTGGGACTAAGTTACACTTTGCTTGTCTTAAAATTGTCATTATATAACATTTGCGTCGAATAACACAAGATAAAATTTCCTACCTTTAAATTCTGACAAAGGCTAAGATATTGGCAGTAGCCCTTCAAGGTAGGGTCCAACTTTTGCCTTCCTCGTCCGATGAAACTCTACTACCGATTTTCAAACTGAAAAAGAACGAAGAGAAGAAAATAATAAAAAATCTCTCTCCAATTGCTCCTCTCCCGTCACTCACTTCAGCTTTTTATTCTTCTTTATTTCGTTTCTTTTCTAATTATTATTTTTATTATTATTATTATTATTTTCATATATAATTTCTATTGCCTTATTCGGGTCCATTTCTATCCCGAAAAATTTTATTTCTTTTCAGTTCACTTATTTTAAATGAACTTTGAATCAAACCATTTTCTGACTTCCGAGATTTTTGTAAAAATCTCATCCCTGAAGTCACTAACGATTTATCACCTAAAAATTCGTAAAATATTCTTACTGTCTCAGAATTCGACGAAACTTTTCTAGGTCACTAGATTTCACGAGACGAATTTAACGGAGCAAACATTCTCTCATCCGAGACCTGTAGAATTTTCTAGGCTTCCCTGAACCATTTTGGTAATTTATTATTATTATTATCCTTTTAAAATTCCATAATTGGAATTTCACCCCTCCACTTTCCTTAATTGCAAAAGTGCCACAATTCTTTGAAAACTTTACAATTTTATCCTTAATAACAACTTCCAAAATTCTATTATGGCACTAAAATAATTAAGGAAGCCCTTGGTGCACATACGGTTACACATACCGTACACCCTCTCGGGACGGGGCGTTACAAATCCTCCCTCCTTTAGAACATTTCGTCCTCGAAATGAACAAACTAACACAAAGAGGATACCTTAATCCGAAACAATCGGCGATATCGACTACATCTCAGCCTCCACTTAAGTGTAGCCTCTTATCTGGCATGATTGATTAGTGCCCAAAAAGGCTATTTAAGCCTCATTTATTATAGGTTTTGAGTGCTTTTGTGTACTAATCATTCTAATCAATTTACCCGATTTGCCATTGCTGTCCCTACTATTTTAATGATCGCATTTTGTGGCAAATTTTGCAGTTTTTGCGAGCTAATTATGCCAAAATTGTTGAGTCGATCCAAGCACGAAGAATTCAAGTCAAACTCAACATTGCAGATCAAAGATCAGAAGGAAAGAAGAGCAAAATGTGAAGAAAAACACCACTGCAGAAAGCCCCGCGAGCACCGCTCCTGCCTCCAAAGACTGCTCCTCCCGTCGCCTGCTCCTACTTTTCACGCTACACCCCGTTTGCTTTTGCTTGGTCTTTTTTCCATTTTACTCCCGTAATAACCTTCCGATTTTGGTTTCTTAGAACTTCTTACACCGAGCATCTATATAAGTCTCGCCAGGCTAAATCAATGCACTGACTTTGATATACAAGAAGCGGGAGGCGCTTTCCGCAGCCTTCCTTTCCTTTTTCTTTCCTTTTCTTTTCCATTTTCTCGGCTATTATTGAACACTCTCCGAGGATGACAACCTGCAGGATGTTCGGTTAGACCTCTTCCTCCTTGAAGAGGATCGTCATATTAGGTGTGGAGGTAACTCACTTGCCTCGTTTTTGACCCGCACGATTTATGGTTGTTTGTGTTCCCGCTTTCACTTTCTAGGCAAATCTCTTAAGCATGCCTTCTTTAATGTACATTTGGTAAGCTTTTGGGTTCAATGGATACTTACCAGATCCATTGAGGCTCGCTAGTTGTCTCCTCGTTAGTTATCGTGGGATTGTGGTTTTTGAGAGATGTGTTTTCACCTAGAACATTTATTCCCATTTAAATGCTATTTTCAAAAGGAAAATCATAGGTTTAGTTTTCAAATCTAAATGAAGATCCGTTCGAAATGACTATATGTCATGCTCCCCAAACGCGAGGAAAATACCCAGGACATGTGGTTACCTGAAGCCCTAAACCAGTGGCCTAACACTCTGCGGCCCTATTTTACTTTTTTTCTCGCTTTAGTTTCAAATAAAGGAACACCCAAAACCCCTCGTTTTTACCAAACCTTAAAATCCAAATTTAATTCACCAATTTTTCCTTCACTATTAGTCATTTGTACGAAGAAAACTCATCCCCTCGTTGCTCTCGACCTTAGACTCACTATACCGTTGTGCAGCTTCACTACTTCGCAAAGAGGAGACAGGATATGGGCCTTTTGTTGATTCCTGATCACCTTTATCGCACGAATCAATGATTCCCCCATAAAACTGACTAACGGAATGACCTTATTCCGCAAAAATTCGATCTTGCACCACATCCGCATTGCCGCCCTTTATAGAACAAATTATCCTTTAGTTCTAATTACGATCTCGAAAGCATGGGAGGGATTCGAATGCTTTGCGGAGCATGATACATGAAACACATTATGAACCTTAGACAACTCTGGAGGAAGGTCTAATCTATATGCTACTGGTCCCACTCTGGCAATAATCTCATATGGCCCTATGTATCTAGCCTCAGCTTTCCGTCTTCCAAATCTGAGAACACCTTTCCAAGGGGAAATCTGAGGAAGACCCCTATCGCCCACCTTAAATCAGATATCCCTACGGCGCTTGTTCTTCAGATAACTTTCCGTCTGTCCCTGGCTATCTCGGAAGTCTATCTCGACAATCTGGATCGTATCTAAGGTAATCTGCACTAACTATGGGCCTCTCCTCTCTCCTACTTCATCCCAGCATACGGGAGTACGACACTTCCGAGCCATACAATGCTTCAAATGGAGCCATGCCTATACTGGATTGATAACTGTTGTTGTAGGCGAACTCCATCAGAGATAAATGCATATCCCAGCTTCCCTTAAACTCTATCACGCATGTCAAGCATCCTCTAAGAATCATCATTTTCCGACCGACCATCACCCGAGGATGAAAGTCGTAAAGTGCACCGAGTCCCCATGGCAACCAGAACCTGACCAAAATCCTGGATGTGAACTGGGTCCTCATTCAGAGACTATCGATATAGGAACACCATGTAATCTAACCATCTTCACACAACGGGCCAACTTGTCCAACTATCATCATTGCTACTGGGAGAAAATGCCTCTGATTGCTAGTCTATCCATCATCACCCATATGGCATCAGACATTCCGAGTTTCCTGACGCTCTAACAAAAAATCCATAGTAATCTTATCCCACTCCTCCATACAAAGAATCGTATGGGTCGTATCTTCCTGGCTTCGGTGCTCGCTCACCGACAAAGTTAGGCATTTGGATACGAAATCACTTCCATTTTCATGCCCTTCCATCAATAATGCTCCTCAAAGTATGATACATCTCGTGCTACTGTGGTGCATGGCATATGTCGAAGAGTGAGCCTCTCTTCCGTGATTTCCTTTAGTTCACCTATTTCAGTACACATTCAACTCCTCTAACTATTATGCCATCGCTTCGATCCGAACTCTGTTTCCTACCACCTCAATATCTCGCTCACCTGACCATTCTGAACTCGCCTAACCTTCCTTGATCTGATCCACGAGAAGAGGACGAACATAAATGATGCCAACAGTGTCCTCAGACAGCACCAGAATCGAACTCCCAAAGATCTCAACTCTATCAACAATGGAGATATACTGCTCGCAATAAGACAGAACCCTCCGGCTTCCGACTTAAGGGCATCGGCCACTACATCGGGCCTTCCCATGGTACTCTATCGTGCAATCATAACTTTAATCAATTCACCACCGGCGCGCTTTGCTGTTTTTCGAAAGTGAAGATATACTGTAGGCTCTGGTGATCGTGAATATCCGATGTGGAACACCGTATAGATAATGTCTCCAATCTTTTAGAGCGAAACCATCAGCTTCAAGTAGTTCTAAATCATGGCTCGGGTAGTTCTCGTCGTGCTTAACTCGACGGGAAGCAAGCTATCACTCTACCATCCTACATCAAAACACACCCTAACCCTTGTCCGGAGGCATCACTATATACCACATAACCGTCCTTTCCTAACGGTGAAAAGCAACACCGAGTTGTCGCACTTCGCCTTTAGCTCCTCAAACTATGCCGGCAGTGTATCTAACCACTGACTTCGATCCTTTTTCAATAGATCGTCAACTGGTTGTTATCTTCAAAACTTTCAACAAATTTCGTAATAACCCGCCAATCCAAGGAAATCGCGACTTTGCAAACATTCCGTGGCGGCTTCCAATTTACTATAGCTTCAATCTTCCTTCGAGGATCCACACTAATACCTTCGAAATGACATGACCAAGAAAGCTACTTTGTCCAACCAAATCGCACTTACTAAACTTAGCGTATAATCGACGCTTCTAAGAATTGCACATCGGGCCCGAGATGCTTCAGATGTCCCTCCTAACTACCTAAGTACACTAGAATGTCATCAATAATACAATCACAAACTTATCTTAAATACGGATCGAATACCCCGTTTCATCAAATCCATGAACGCAAATTCGGGGCATTAGTCAATCCGAATGGCATCACTAGGAACTCAGAGTGACCATTCGCCCCAAGCGCCTTAGAAACATTATTCTCCCGACCTCAATCGATGGTAACCTCGACTCCAGTCAATCTTAGAATATACCCAATATCCATGCAATTGGTCAAATAGCTCATCTTATACGAGGAAGCTGATATCAAGCTGCGTATTGTCGCCATTCGCCTGTCTATAGTCTATACACAACTCAGAGCTTCCCATCTTTCTTCTTTACGAAGAGAACCTGAGCTCCACTGAGGCATTTCAGGGCCTGGATGTAGGCTCCTCGGGCTTAGAAATCCTCCACCAGCCTTCAATTCTTCAACTCATTGAGCCATTCTATATGGAGGAATGGATATTGGCTCATTCCCCGAACTAGTTCACAACGAACTTAATTTCATCCGGGGTAAAATTTGAAATATCATCCTGAAAGACATCCGGGAACTCTTGACTAAGGTGATGTCTTCCAAATTGTCCCTCTGCCTCCTATCCACCATAAATGCCAAATAACTCCCCGCAACCTTCCAAGCATTTTCGAGGCGGTCAGTGGGATTAATGAGACTAGGGGCAATCTCTCTTCCGATTCCCCTCGAAATATCACGCCGGTTCCGGTCAACCAATCTTACTTCTTTCTTATAAGAATCTAAGGTGGCTCTACGCCGGATAACCACCATACCCAAGATTATATCGACATCATGGATACCTAACACTATCAGTCTCAGCTGAAAATCCTTATTCCGGGATCACCAATCTGCTACCCGAACTATCCTTCTGATATCATAGTATCCACATTGGCACGAGTCCACCATACCACCATCTATGGCTGACTTATCCGGTGTTTCTGAATGGTAATCAAATAAATGAACAGTGGCTCCCCGGTCCACCAATGCATATGGATCATGATCGAACCCGAAATCATACTAGTAATCACGCCTAGTGATGCATCCGCCTCCCCGGGCCGTGATCAGAATACCCGAGCCGAGTACAAGTACACAACTCAGATTCGGCTAACGGTATCGTCCCACCCTACCGCGACCTCTACTGTGTGTCAGATCGCACTATGCCCGAATCCACCCTAGCAAAATTTAACTGACTTCAAGTTCGGGTAGATGCTACTGCATCTTACCGCAGGTCTCGCAGCTACTAATCAGGGACAATCTCGATAAAGTGTGACCTTCCCGCCTCGCAATGGAAAACATCCTGTCATATTCATCACGATCAAAGATGCCTCCTTCCACATGTGGCACAATGGAAAAGATGATCCTAAATATCTACCCACCTCCCCGGGGCCGCCGGTGATCGAACGGATCCCCGGCTACGTCGCCTCCGGTCCCGAGCCCCACCGGTCCACTTCTTTCCTTTCTTTCTACTAGACCGACCGGTGCCCGGTCGGATTAAAGGTCGGAGATCTCTTATCATTCCGCCGCCCCTGAGTTAGAACTGAAACTGTCCTTTCTACCTTTAGTGCAGCCTCAAACTTTTCATAAAATTGTTGCTTGCTTTACTTTAAAAGTTTCTAAAAACTTTTCATAAACTATTTGCTTGCTTTTGCTATATCCTAGTAAACACGGGAAACATGTGTCTCTACCGTGCCGGTGGAAGGACCTCATGTCCACGTCACCTTTTAATAGCTAGAAAGCTAACCCTATCTAACCATAAGTACGTTGCCTCTGGGTCATCGGTACCATCATAAGTTTTAGCCTCTACCTAGAGCACGCTCTATCATGCCCTCTCGCTTCTTTCGAGCCCTGGTCCGATGGGTAAACAGAATTCGTATAACTCCGATCCATCGTCAAGGTACCGCCCACCGGGTTCGCTGCCCTTGATGGTTCTATCAGCTGATTCATAGAAGCATCTTCTGATCTAAGGGTGTGCTCAACATCCTCTCTCTGTGCCTTCAGGCGGAAGTCCTAGATCGACTCTACGACTCGGGCCCGTACATAATGCCGTGAATTTCAAGATTAAAAGATTCAGTGACACTTTTCAATATCTGATGCATGCAAGGATTTAGCAAAACAATATAGGTTGCAATAGAAAAATTATTATTATAAAAAACAATTCTATAGGAAATACTGTGGAAAATCTGGTAAAATGTAACTATCGCCTAAAATCGGCTTTCCTCGATACCAACTCGACAGACTACCTTCTAGTGACAGAAATCTGGGCCAGACAACCCACAGTAACCTTCCAGCCAAGCTCGCTCGATTGACAAGTTACCATGAAGCTAAGCCGTTAAAACTGCTGAAACTGTATTTGGAAAACGTGGGTTATAAAAATTTTCACTTTTCTATCAAAATCACACCTTTAGATTTCGTGAAAATCCGGCAGCATAACAACTGTACGGTGGTTAAGCCCAAAATACAAAATCACCTGTATAAAACAATATACACTCCCAATGTTTTCCAAATGTCCAACTACAACAATAAAGGACCTCTAGTCCTCATCAAAATATAAGATAAGGATCAATCCAACATAATTTTTATCGCAACCTGTTTTTCTCAAAACCATGCATGCATATTTTACAAAAGATATTTACATATACAAAATGTCACATTTTAACTTTTACTACTTTTACTTTGCGACCTTTATCTTATATATAATCGTAACACAACGTCAGATCAAGGATCTTGGAAAGCGTCTTGGCCAGCACCCGGTGACCTCGAAAAATTATTTTAAAAATAAAACTCATGGAGCCAAACGAGCCTGGAGTATCGAAGGTTATAAAATGTTGTCAGTTCATTGTTCTGTATCTCCCATTATGGTACAATCTGTATATAAATGTTATAAATCGTTATGAGAAAACTGGGTTTTTGCTATGAAAAACCATTTCTCAAAACTATTTACCCACGAAACTGCTTACTCCGTCAAAACTATTCTCAAAAACCACCCGCTTTCCACTGAACTGTTCAACTATTTCGCTTCGTCAAACCCGTTTCGCAAACAGCTGCGAAGATCCGAACATGATAACAGAATCAAGTACCAACCATCACACGATTTAAAATAATTTAGACGCTGATGCTCTAACCCCACCCCCGGCATCGATAAAGGAACCTAACACTACCCTGGCTAATATGGTCCGGTGAATTACCACGGGGATCTATAGCATAATGGAACCCCGACCAAATGCTCGGTGACGGAACCTCCGAACCAACACCTCATCACTATGTACTAAGTCAGCGCGCTAACTATATACCTCGAATGTGCAAGAGGGCGACCTACTCATATAAATATATACTGATTTAACCCCACTGTCGACTTCAGCAATATAGTTAGTCATAATATCCTATGGAATCTTGTCATGCACAAATCCGAATACATCCGACCGGAAATCGAGTCATGTTATCTAGGGTTTTGCTAAACCAAAGCAAATCTGCTTTCAACACCAAATTCAAAACTTTTCTCAATAGTATAACAAAGTGGGAGGTGTAATAAAAATGCTTTATAAATTTATATTTTCAAAACACTTTACAAACTTGTAATTTAAACACTTTCGCTTCAGAAAAGGATTTCAGTACTCACCTTTTCTCTCAATTTAATTCTCTCAAATCTTGTCAAGCACCTATTACCTCGCCGGATGCTCAAATTGCCTACACAATCCATACAAAGTACTAAAATTCCCTCTAAATAACTTTAACCATAAACATACACGTATTTAAAGTGACTATATCGAACGAACTCGATTCTAACAAAATCCCATGCTAGTCCCAATCTCGATAAGGACATCAATAATATGATGTGAATTGACCAAAAATGTCCCTACACATTAAATGTCCTATAAAACTATCTATTTTAGTCAACTTTGACTCCAAGAGACTCTCTCTGCAGAGTCTAAAATACCCGAAACATTTCAAAATTCCGTCCGACTCGTCCGACCACACTCTCTGAATTTCAACTCGAACTGCTCGAAAACAAATTCCGAAATTCAGCCTCACCTGTCTAACACAATTAAAAATTCCTAAAATTCCCAAACTCGCCTAAAAATTTTGGGATCGAAGTTTACGACCTTTACGGTCTTAAGAAAATTTCAAGCCATTATATAACATTTGTGCTCAATAACACAAGAAGGAAAATTTCCTGTACCTTTAAATTTCAACACTGGCAAGGCTAAGATATTGGTACTCTATAAAGGCCTTTCTGCAGTCCAACTTTGCCTTCTGCTCCGATGAAACTCTACAGTCCGATTTTCGTAAATCTGAGAAAGAACAAAGAGAAGAAAATAATAAATAAAAATCTCCCTCTCCTAATTCGTTCTCCTCTCCCGTCCGTCTCACTCTCTGCCTTTTATTCTTTTTGATTTTCGTTTTTTTTTTCTAATTATTATTATTATTATTTTCATATATAATTTCTATTGCCTTATTCGGGGTCCATTTCTATCCCAAAATTTTATTTCTTTTCGCTCACTTATTTGAAATAACTCAATCAACCATTTTCTCTCGACTTCCGAGATTTTTGTAAAAATCTCGCCCCCGCCACCGGCGATTATCACCCGTAAATTGCAAATATTCTTACTGACTCATGTGAATTCACCAAATTTGGTTTCTGGATTTCACGAGACGAATTTAACGGTCCCTGAACCATTTTGGTAATTTATTATTATTATTATCCTTTTAAAATCCCATAATTGGAATTTCACCCCTCCACTTTCCTTAATTTCAAAAGTGCCACAGTTCTTTGAAAACTTTACAATTTTATCCTTAATAACAACTTCCAAAATTCTATTATGGCACTAAAATAATTAAGGAATCCCTTGGTGCACATACCTACACACATACCGTACACCCCTCTCGGACGGCGCATATGAGGTACCTTCCACGGGCAACCCACCTGACCAAATTTAGTTTAGAGACCGCTTTTCCACTTGTCAATGAGGGGTTTTTTGCTCTATCACATTTTCCCTACTTTAAAAAATAAAAATAAAAAGTGGTGACCCAAAGAAACCTGCTCTCCTGGGATGATTTTTCTCAAAACTCCCCAAAATCAAGCCACATTTTCTTTCATTTTAAAAAGCTGTCAGCCTCGTGGATCGGGTAGTATCCACAAATTGGTGACTCACTTGGGATCGAACCCGAATCTCTGGTTTCATAAGAGGACTGCTTGAACTTGAGTTGGGTATATTGGAGCACATGGCTCTTCCAATTGACTCTTAGGGTTACACAAATGATCGATGACCACTTACCCGGTCGGTATTCGCATACACTGCGGTTTGTTTGTGCCAGTGTTCACTTGCGAGATTCTAGTATGCTTGCTCATGGTTAATTGGTACCTAACTATATGTTTATGATTGGCATAGATGGTTAGATTATGTGTAGATTCTATGGTAGGCTTGCTCTTTGCAATAAGATCTGCTGGTCAGATGGTCGCTTCCTTGCACATATCTGCTTGAATTTTCAGATTTGTGGGTGGGCTTGTATCCCTCATTTCGAATCACTAGTCTTGGCCGACTATCTCTCATGAATTTGTCATGTTTGGAGTCATCTCTAATTGCTTTATTTCAACTAAGCTTAGGATTTGGAGTAGGTCTAGTGCTTAGGTTATATCGATGTTTGGGAGCACTATGAAGATGACGGATATCCGAGCAATGAAGACCCCGTATAGCCCCGAGCTAGATTTCAAGGATACATGCAAGCATGTGTCATTTTTTTATTGTCGCTAGGATCTTAGGTTACGATCCCGTCAGTACACTCATCTAGCTTTTTAAGATTCTGCTCTTTCTCTTCGTTGGCTTGTGAGCCACCTACTCCCGAGGTATTACTCATGTTAGAATCCCGCTCATCAGTAGAAGCCATATATCAATTCTAGTTGCTGACATCACATGTTAGTGCATTTCCTCTCGTAGGATTTTAATACATTTACTGGATTGATTTCAAGATTGATAGTCACGTGACTGAATTACCCCTTTCCTTTGTAGGATTGTGATTTGAGACCACTTCGGTTTCGAGTCAGACCAAAAATTGCAGGCAACTGGAAGCGAGGATCAGACTCATACGTCGCTAGGAGAAGACATCTGATCATAAAGATATGGACCCTCAGTACGCTATTGTTGACTAGTTGGCTGAGATTACCGATACCATGGCAACACTTCAGGATGCTATATTGGATCGATGAGGGATCGATGGGCATCGCCCGCATATCGCTGATTCCTCGAAGCACCCCACATAACTTCCATCACACCTCACTACCACCACTGCTCATCCGACTCCACCGTACGTAAAGACTACATAGTTCCACTACACCTATTCAATCAACCCCGCGGTGCTGGCTTTTGTTCTGTATGGTCAGACCGAGACCACGCCACATTCGTCGCCCCGCACCAATATCACGACAACGCCCACATCGATAAGATCGGAAGGTAGATCAGGTCTCATGCTTCAATGAGGTTATAGGTCAGACCTGACATGATTTGACCTTCCAGCACAGCCTTCCTGCCAATGAGTTTCAAGATACTGTAGATAATGAGAGGCAATACTTTATTAGGGTGCCCCCGTATTCACTTACAATTGTATAGCGCTGTTATGCGCGGGCATAGATCGACGGCCAATGCATGACCATGCTTCTGCCACTGAAAGTGGTGCCGTCAGTCATTGGTTTGCCTCTACTGACCTTCGAAAGACTGGCGTTTGATTTAGAACTGAAGCTATCACATCAGGCGGACTGATCCCAGAGAGAGTCAAGGCCTCTCTAGCAGCAGGCCGATGAGCTCTGACATCTTCATTCATCTCTGGCTGAGGGAGAAGATATAGCACTTCGCATTATAGATAAGACTTCAGAGCGTGATCGTATCAGCATAATTATGGTCTTCACCGCTTGCTAGGAATTTCATGGTTCTTCATTAGTGCCCAAAAAGCAGATATTTTATCTATCATCGGTGAGGTTTTGAGCACTTTTTGTGTACTAACTCAACCCTAATTAACCCGATTTGCAATATTGGAATGTCCAGCATTCTAATTTGATCGATTTATCGCTTAAATTTAGTTCAGGTGTTTATTAATGCCAAATTTGTTGAATCAATCCAAGACTAAGAATTCGAGCGGAACCCCGCGACGCAAATCAAAAATCGGCGAAAGAATAAGATAAGAGGCAGAAAATGAAGTAAAGATGCATTTCGCACGCCGTGGCTCGCACGCAAATTTTCGCACCACTCAGGAGCCTCTTTCACTGTCAACTTTGCATTTTTACCATTTTAATTCCTTCATGTGTATATGGTATTGAGGGTATTTTTGTATTTTTTTTTTATTTGAGCACTATATAAGCTCAAAGAAAATCTGCAAAAAGGAACTTTTTTCATTTGCCGCAGTATCACATACACAAGAGTATCAAGCAGAGTTTTCCGCCATTTCTTTCTCATTTTTTCTCTTTCCACTCGCTACTTCAAATAATTTCAGATGAAAATTATGGGATGGTTGGCCAAACCCCTATCCTAAACAGGGCTACTTAGCTGCGCTTTAAGGTAAAATGATGGTTCTCTGAATGATGGTTCTTCTGCTTTTAACAAAAGCATTTATTTCCATTAATGTTTCTATCTCTCATTCTAGTTTAAATCCCTTAGATCTACCTTGATTTACCCGAAGATTTGGTAATCTGCCCGTTGGATGCTTATTGATCCACTCGAGATTTAGTTAGTTGCCATCTATTTGCCACTGTAGGGAGGATCAAGGAGATATGTTTTCACTGTCTGGGAGCATTAATGTCCAATAAATGTTATATTTCAAAAGGAAAATTATTAGTGGTTCGGGCTTTTATAACTAAATGAAGATCCGATTCGAAATGATCATAGGTCATCCTCCCGAACGCGAGGAAAAGGACCCGAGAACCTCTCATTTACTCTTAGGACCTCAAACCCCAAGAGTCCGATGTTTCAAGGGGAGTTCTTTGTCATATTTTATTTCGCTTATTTCATTCCGTTGAAACCATTCACCCCACCCGCTTTTACAAAACCCCAAATCCAAATTGAAATTCACCTTTTTAAACCAACTACAAATCATTTACACGAAGAAAACCCATCCCTGTGTTCGATCCTAGAGCCACTATACTATAGTAGCTATGCTACGGCAGTAGGAGGTTTAGGTTTATAAATATTATTGATTTCGGCACAACCTACCACTGGGACACGAATCAGCTTCCCACAAACAAACTTTGGATCATTGTTCAGCCCTCATAGCATTGAGAGGGCATATCTTTAAAAGTGATTATAATAATTTCTTCCCCTTCACCAAAGGGGAAGAAGCCGGTCGGCATCCAAACCATCGTGATGTTGTGCCATTGGCATGATAGGACACAGGTCCCCACATCACCCTCCGTTTCAAAGGCAATTTAAGACACTCACTGTAAGACAACGGATTCACAGAACCGGTTTTTCAGCCTGGCCAGGGCCTACTTTATCTACATCCGCCACTACGCCAAGATATGCTACACAAAGTTCCTCAGAGGTTACTCTGTACGCACCATCAAGAAGATAGAGCACCGCCTCCATCGAGGGCCACCGCCAGCGGTTTACATAACCCTTCGATGCCAACGAGCCAAGCATTTCCCGTAGGATTGCTGAAGGGGTTTTAATTGTTCCACTACCACCCAGACCACCACTATAGCCTATTCCACCCGGATTTAGGACAGATCTTTACTGTGCCTATCATCAAAGAGCGGGTCATGATACATATAGTTGTGCAGCATTGAGGCATGCTATTCAGGACTTGATTTATCAGAGTTTGGTTGATTTGGGACGCTCTGGAGTGACTACAGACCCACTCCCCACTCATGACACTAGAGTTGTACCTCCACCCAAAGTGGTATACATTCGATTAAGCTTTTAGAGATGAGATATTCATGATGGGTGGGATGGAGAGGCTCCTACTAATCTATCATTTCCAGGCATCGTACCTTAAAGGGATACACCCATGGTCAATAGGTCTCCAAGCCATTGAGATTGATTCCAGATGATGTTCCCCGACAGACAATAGTATCGCTAGTATACTTGCAGCATGTTCCACCCATGACACCCTTCATTCTGTTCCGGAGGAGTATGGGCCAATACATAGAGATGTTTAGATTATTACGAGGAGCCGGGAGTGGTAGCTCTCAAATTTCCACTGGTTGGATAGACCTTTGTTGGACACCGATGCTAGAGATGAGATTCAAAGGGAGGATGACATTTTGCGCCGCTGCTGATTCGCTGCAGCAATAGGGTGGTCCTAATCAACAAAATTTATACTTATTTCTCCAATGCCGTAGTGAGCATGCCATCAAAGATAGTGGCTCTAAGGTTCAAACATGGACGTGGGTTTTCTTCACACAAATGACTTATAAATGGAAAGTTCTGAAAATAATGAATTTGGTTGATTCAGAGTTTGGTAAAAATGCTTGAGGTTTAATGTTTGGAAATTGAAAATGAAATGAAATAAAATATAAAAGAGAGAATTTAAAGTTATCTTGGCTATTGAGTTTGGTTCAATGGTAATCGAGTCTCGCTTTTCTCGCTGGGAGGATGACCTATAGTCATCTCCCGAACCGGTTCTTCATTTAGCTATAAAAATTGACCCAAAACAACTATCCTTTGGAAATGGCACTCACTGAGCATCAGTGGTTTCATACACTTGACTCACCTTCCAATGACTAATAGATGATAACTAATGAATCTCAATGGATCTAGCAATAAGCATCCATTGAACCTTAAAAGATTATCAACACTTCGATCATTCAAGGTGAATTCTATGGATCTAAACCTAGAGTTCAAAGGAAACAATAAAATGCCAATGAGTACTCAAGGTGAAAACCATGAAAACCCTGCCTTAGGATCCTCGTGTCTGTGCAAATTTTCATAATTTTCAAGGAGAGGTTCTAAATGACTCATCCTCCGAGTCATCCCAGAGGGTGTTCACTAGTGAGAAAGTGAAGAAAATGAGAGAAAGTGAGAAAACGTGGGAAAAAATTGCTGAGTTTCCCATCAAGCTTTTATTAATGCCAAAAGAAAAGCTCCCCATGTTGTCTTGTTCGGGGGGCTTTTTATAGCCAAACCCCATTACAAATTACCAAAAAAACCAAAACAAACACCAATACAAGGGAACAAATTAGGAAGAAATCCAAAAAAAAATGATAAAAAAACAAAAAGGTCAAAAGCTACAGGACAAATGAACAGTGGTGTAGGCTGCAAAAATTCGCAACCCTGTGAATTTTGACAACCCTACGAAATTTCGCAAGGTCAGTAAATTAATCTGCGACTTCTACGAAATTGCCGTATACCATCTACATATCGCTGTTCTTCTTCCTCGTTAACTCGTCAGCTTCGCCTTTGGATCTATGAGGCGGGTGCTATACCATCTTCACTTCATCAGAAGGTGAAGTTCATACACAAGGGGCGCATTATCACGATACGGTCTGACAAAGATGTTGTTACCTTTTTTGAACTAGTGTTACAAATCATCACAAGGAGGACGATTCAGATTGACTAGCTCTCGACGTCCAGTCATTAAATTTAGAGGATGACGACATGAGACATGGTACTCTTATGTCTTTGGACAAGACAAAGAGCACTTTGATACTCAGTATGATGAAAAGCATGTCCTATATGCCCGGCTTAGGATTAGGTCGCCGCCAGCAAGGGCCGCATGAGTTTGCTTTCACAATTAATCACGACATACCATATGGATTGGGTTACTCTCCTTCTGAGGATTATGCACGACACATGGCATGGTTGTGTCGAGATAGGGTGAGAGCTCGCTTGTCCGAGGTCCCATTCAATTACCCCCTTCGCCCATACACTTTTCACACTAGTCATCATTTTACTGCAGGATTCGAGCATGCACCCCACACGGAAGGAGTTGACCATGTTTTGGGGATGGTTGAGATTCGAGGCATTCAGCAGGCCCTAGTCCAGATGTGTTTGAGTTCTAAGACCACCGAGCCACCCGAGGCCGTGATAGTTGCACCCCTATCACCGAATCGAGCCAGTGTATTTTCCATGTGCTTTCCGATGGCGTCCCTCGACTATGATCTACTCATGGATTCGGGGGATGATAATCGACGTGGAGTGACACTTCCCTACTAACATGGATCGAGATGGACATGATCGCACCGTCAAAGATCTCAATACACCAAATTCTATTTTGCTTTTGACATATTGGGAGTTTCTATGATTGATTCTAATGATGTGACACTTTATGACGCTTTAGACATGATCGGCACTGGCCGCATTCTGGATGCTTCCTGACTTAGGCCCCGATCTGCTTTTGATCTATTTGGGATTTCTATGCTTTAGTTTAATGGTAATGGACTTGTTGCTACTGATATTACTCATGATATTGTTTCTCGTGAGGAGCCGCTTCAACTCTATGGACCCACCTTTCTTTCGACACTACATGTCCGTGCTCTATCACCGCTGGATGACATTTCCACTAATAATGACATGAGGTTTTCGGCATTTTCGTGGTCACAAAGATTTCTTTGATTGCACCACCAACACCCATAGCACATGTATGCAATGTTGATGATATGGGAGACACAGATGACCCACTGGGTGGTCAGTCAGAGTGTGATTCTGATACAGAGGATAGGAAAGTTACACCCATTTCTGGTAGCATAGAGTTGATAGATTTAGCACCAAATCACTGTGTGGAGGATTAGGATTATCTTCCCTATCTCCTGATGTGAGAGGAGTAGATTGATTGACCTACTCAGGTCATACTTGGATGTATTTGCATGGTCGTATGAGGACATGCCAAGCCTTGACCCCACTATAGTCTCAAGATCACCCGCCCATTCCTCCGCCAAATGCTGCCGCTGTGCAATCGAGAGACTACACCTCGATGGAGTTTGCGCTGATGAGGAGATTCGTATAACCCGCTGTTGGCTTCCTGCTCAAGAGCTGAGTATCCTGAGTGGTTACACGTCATCCCCTGTTCCAAAAAGGATGGCAAGGTTAAAGTTTGTGTTGATTTCTCGAGATTTGAATAAGGCTAGCCTTGTTAGATGATTTCTCCCACACATCGATATAAAACAGTTGACAAAGACTACAGTGGCACCCTATGTTGTCCTTCTTCATGGATGGGTTTATAATCAAATTTGATGGCCCGCAGGATATGGAGAAGACTTCTTCATCATCGTTTTCAGGCACTTACTACCACTGGGTCATTTACTAGGTCAAGAATGCAAGAGCCACTTATCATGAGAGCTGCTACTACTTTATTCCATGATATGATGCATAGAGATGTTGAGGTATATGTAGATGACATGATAGTGAAGTCCTGCAGATACAAAATTACTTAGCAAAGACATGTAGATTCTTTTGAGAGGATCTAATAGCCAGCCGAGATCGAATCCTGCAGCGCACCTGGGGTGACTTCTGGGAAATTACTAGGCCACATTGTTAGCGAGCGAGGTATAGAGGTTGATCCGGAAAAGATCCGTGCCATACTTGACATGATTGCTCCGAGGACGGAGATGGAGATTAGGGGCTTTCTAGGCATATTACAGTACATCAGTCATTTCATTGCTAGATTAACAGACATATGAGCTATTCCTCCGTCTTTCTAAGGAAGAATCACCTTACGCTTAAATGATGATTGTCAAAGATGCTTTTGAAAGATTAAGGAGTGCTTCCTTTTATCCTCCGCCTTTAGTGCCTCACACCGTGGCGCCCTTTACTTATGTACTTGTCAGTTTCAGACATGGCTTTAGGATGCATGTTAGCTCAACTCGATGATTCGGGGAAGGACGAGCCATTTATTATTTGAGTAAGAGGATGTTGGAGTATGAGTGTGGATACATCATGATTGAGCGCCTCTGTTTAGCATTGGTTTGGGCCACCAAGAGACTTAGACACTATGTGACAGAGTATTCCATACTTCGTCTCACGCTTCGATCCTTCGAGATATTTGTTCGACAGCTCGTCTCTAACCTAGAGGCTCATAAGATGGTTGGTTCTATTGACAGAGTTTGATATTCAGTATGTGACACAGAAATTAGTAAAGGGAAGCATTATTGTAGATCATTTGGCTTCTTTGCCGCATCCTCATGACAAATCGTATCATGACGGCTTCCCCGATGAGCAATTTGTTTCAAAGGACTAGTATCTAGATGGCAAGTGGCTTTGATGGAAAGGCCACCGCCTGGGGTCCGTATCGGGTATCTTATTGATATCACCGCAGGTGACTACATTCCTATATCGCGCCGTCGATATTCTCTCGATCATCATCGCTAACGACAATAAAGTTTAGCATGAGGCTTACATTACGGCCTGTAGATCAGACTTAATTGAGTTAGACAACTGAGATCCAATGATTCCAGAACTGGTTGTTCAAAGAAACTTAGGGTATTCGAGGACTGAGATGAGAAGTCAAGCCTTACGATGCTTACCTAGACTCACAATGCCGCTATGATGAGTCGACATATACATCCGCTTTCAGAAAGTAAAGAATCATTTTGTTGATGTGGTTAAATAATTCTTACTGTAATTGAAATTCTGGTAGTTGTCACGCCCGATTCTATCCGACCTATCGGGCGGATCCGAACTGAGTTCGGTGCTAGGATCATAAACTCGACCTTTCGTCAGCTTTATCAAACATCGTATATCCAAGTCTTATCATTATATCAACATACTCATACAAAAGTCTGTACAATAAAGCTACCAATCGTAGTGGTACATAGTGTCACATATACACAATATCGAGTCCCATTTACATATTCAAAACTATACATTTAAGACATCGATCGAGCGTTAACCTACAAAGGATGAACTCCACTGCATGTCACCGCCCACGCTACATCACCGTCTCCTTCTTCGTACTCCACACGGATTAAAAACCCATGCTAAGCTTTACGCTTAGTGGGAACATATGTAGTATGCATATACACACATTTATATTCAAAGTATATAGTCAATAACTTATATCGAATTTGCATTCATATAATGGACTTATACAAGTACTTATGCTTATAACAGACTTATGTTTATTCGGATCTCCCGTAGGAGTTACAGAGCTTATTCTTATTCAGAACTTATGCTTATAACAGACTTATGCTTATTCGGATCTCTCCCGTAGGAGTTAAGGTAGCTTATTCTTATTCAGAATACTCCGTATGGTATTGATGCATCGTAACGATACACATTGTTTTATTATCTTACGTATACTGCGCACCTAAGAACATCAGATCAGATTTGTACGAGGCACGTAACATTTATACCACACCACCGGTGCGTCAGAAAGACAGCAGAGTACGTTGATCGACGCGATAGGTCACAAGACTTAACTCAGTAGCACCGGCACTCAGTCGAGAGCACCGGCACTAATGCGTCAAGCACGGTCGAGTGTCGTCAAGACTAATCGAGAGTACCGCAAGTACTATAATGCGCGTTCAGCCACGCAATGGCGTCGCTGTCATTTAATATCCGTCTTCGCATCTTACAAGTATGTAAGCCGTAACTTCATCTTATTATGTGGCATGAAGTTTCGCGCTTCATTATCGGTCTCGCCAGGCGAAGCAAAGCTTCACGAGGCAACGGTGTATGGTACATTTGTCACTACTTTTCTATTTTAACCCCCTCGTTAATCATTTATTAGAGCTCTAATATCCCAGATGCAAATTATAGCTTAATTATGCAAAAATATCAAAACAGGGTCAGAAACCGCTGGTACCAGACACTGCTCGTACCAAGATCGATCCTAAGCTTCGAGAGAAGGTCGTGACTTGCGGTACCGCATCGCATTTACATCGCTTCACGGCAGATCGTGACCGCCTAAAGTAAAAATTACTGGCCTCCCATTCTTCACTTAGAAATTACAGACTTACCTTATTTTTCATGCACTTTTCTTCCATAATTCTCTCTCTATTTCATCCTTCATCAAAATTAACATGGAACCCTCCAAATAACTCCACAAACACTTTTAATTAGCCAAAGAATCCAAGGATTCAGTACCAAGTTCACCCAACTTACAAACCTTGAATTGTGAAGGATTCCATATCCACTATTATCAATCAGGATTTTCAACCCAACTTCCCCTAAATCTAGAGTTAGGAGGTAATCCTAACAAAACCCTAGAAAAGGGAACCAAATTAATGTCTAAAGAAAACCCTACCAATCCATACCCAAGTAGTTTGTATACAAAATCATACTAAAATCCATACAAAAACTCTTAGTTTCCATACAATTCCATACATTTGCTTCATTTCTCTCTTCCTTCCTCTTCTTCTTCTTCCTCTTCCTCTTCTTCCCGTAGTTTCCTTGTTCGGGAGACCAAAAACGACTATTTTTTGTCTCCCTCCCCTTTATAATTAAACTTTCCCTTATTTCCTCGGTCCTCCTCATTCCATTAATTACATTCCACCCCGTTATTTCTACTTCGCCTCTAGTTTTATCAATTCATGTCTTTGATGCCCTTTGACAAACTACAATTTTGTCCTTAGGTCTTGCACAATTCTAGTTTCTAAATTTCCATTTTTCACATTTAATTTCATTTAAAACTTCAATTTATACCTACAAAATACCCTAAACAGTTGAAAATGAATTAGGGTATATTTCGGGTGGCATAAATTCTTCAAAATAAATTTCGGTCCCTAAATTACTCCGAATCAAAAGCTGAGGGTACTGTACCCTCATTGTTGAATATGGTTCCCATGTCGCTTCTTCCATACCGTGATGTTGCTAAAGCACTTTTACTAGAGAAACTTGCTTGTTTGCACTGCCTTTATTTCACGATCTAGACGCTTTCTGCTCTTTCTCTAAAGTGAAATCTCTTGTACTTGTATATCTTGAATTGGTAATATGTGCGATGGGTCAACTGATATCTACAAGACATTACATACACATCATGTAATTTGGTTAACTCCTGGAGGAGTGCCAACCAGACGCCACTGTCCAACTCTTCTAAAATCCGCATGCCAATGAATCTCGGACTTTGGCTTCCTTTTCTTCCAAAGCAGAGTATCTTTCCATGAGACATTTCTTAAAACACTTTGGTTCGACTTCACTCATCCTCTCTTCAAATTAGCATAGGACCTTTGTCTATCACAGTACTTAATCTCACTCAATAATCGAACTTTTTCTTCCATGTCTTTTGCATTAATTCAGACTTTTCAATAATCTTATGCTCGCTCATCTCGTCAACACATAGAGTTCTACATCGTCTTCCATACAAAGCTTCATACGAGGCCATACCGACATCGGGATTTACAATCGTTGTTATAAAGTAAATTCTCATGAGTGGAATGTACCTATCCCAACTTTCCTAAAATCTAATACATGTACCTAAGCATATCTTCTATCACTCGAATCACTCTTTCAAACTGTCCATCCGTTTGTGGATGGAAAGCAAAGGTTAAAATTCTAATCTCATCAAAGTTGACCGTATCCTTTCCGTAACCTTGACGTAAACCGAGGATCGCTGGCCGACACTATTATTGATAAGGAATGCCATGTAATCCGACAATTTCATTCACATAAAGGTCCGCTTAAATGATCCATGGCAGCCGCAGGATCACCGGTAGGAAGTGAGTAGACTTAATAATCTCGTCTACTACTCAACCGCATCATGTTTTGGGGGCGAGGGGAAAATGTGATACGCAACTATAGTAATGCGTTATCCCCACTCCATCGGGAATAGAAGGGATTTAATAAACCGGATGGTACTCGTGTTCACTTTATTTACCGACACATCGTGCATACTTACCGCATACTCATAAATGTCCTTTTTCATCCCTTGCCACCAAAGAGTACCGGTTTTCACATCCTCGTACATTTTATTACTTCAGATGCATGGTGAAAACAGATTGCGGGTTTTCATATATCTTCTTTTCAATTCCATATCATTCAGACACATAATCATTCAGATAACAAACTCCATTTCATCTTTTATGGCAAACTGGCCTTGTCTCCGCATCACCAATCGAGCCATCTCTTGTAATCTTGGCATCATTTTTTCTGAAGTATCTACTATTATTTGCTTCAACTGGTATCACATTCAACTGAGCCAACAAGGCTCCATCGGGTGCAAGTCTCCAATCATAATCTTTCAAGGTCAAAACAGAAATCGTTTTCCTACTCAAGGCATCCGCCACTACATTTGCTTTCCCGGGGTGGTAATCAATTATACAATCATAGTCTTTCAACAATTCCAACCACCGACGTTGCCTCAAGTTCAAATCTTTTTGAGTTAGCAAATATTTTTAATTTTATGATCAAAGGAAAATTCTACATTTTTCTCCATATAAATAATGTCACCAAATTTTCAAAGCAAACACTACAGATGCTAACTCCAACTGCTATGTGTGGGATAGTTTTGCTCATGCGCCCAACTGTCTCAAGCATAAGCCACCACTTTCCCATCCCGCATCAATACACATCCCAAACCTATCCTCTAAGCATCACTCAGATAATCGGTAACTCTTGCACCAAGTAGGCTAAATCAACACTCGGTGCTTCAAACTGCATTTCCTTTAATCTTTAAAACCGGATTACACTATCATCCCACTCAAACTTCACTCCTTTTTGGAGTAATCTTGTAAGTGAGGATGCTATAACTGAAAATCCTTGTACAAATCTCCGATAATAACCTGTTAAGCCTAAGAAACTTCTCACCTCGATTACATTTCGAGGAGGTTTCCAATTCACACCGCTTAATTTCAATGGGTCCAACATGACAACCTTCTCATAGATACAATATGGCCTAGGAGTGACACTCCTTAAGCCAAAATCACATTTACTTAACTTTCTGCAAACAACTCCGATTCTCTCAAAGTTTTGCAATACCATCCTCAAATGGTGTTCATGTTCCCCGCGGCATCTTTAGAATACACCAGGATGTCATCAATAAATACCACAACAAATTGATCCAAATAAGAGCGGAAAACCCTATTCATCAAGTCCATAAATGCAGCCGGAGCATTCGTCAACCCAAATGGCATTACTAAAAACTCATAGTGGCCATACCTGCTCCAAAGCTGCTGACATCAACCCTTTCACCCGAGTTGATAATATCCCGATCTAGGGTTCATCTTCGAGAAGACACTTGTTCTCTCAATTGATCAAATAAATATTCTATTCTTGGCAACGGGTACTTATTCTTAATTGTTACTTTGTTTATTTGCTGGTAGTCAATGCACATCCGAAGAGTGCCATCTTTCTTCTTAACAACAAAAACCGGCAAGACCCCAAGGTGAGACACTAGGTCGGATGAAACTCTTTATCCAATAGCTCGCAGTTTCGAGTCTTCAACTCTTTCACCCGCTTGGAGCCATACGGTAAGGTGTGTCCTCGGTGTCAGAGTTGTTCCCCTGCATAACTTCAATAGAGATCCACTTCTCTTCTCGTGTGGTACCTTGCAAAGAACTCGGGAAACACATACGGGAACTCCCTAATCACAGGAATATTTTCTAAGTTTACTTGCTCTCTCTTGGAGTCAAGAATCAAAGCCAAAAAGGCTTCACAACCTTTCTCGAAAAACGTCGGGTTTTCTTATGAGTAGCTGAAATAACTTTCTAATTGATTCGTGATCGCATACTCTCGATTGTTACTCGATGTGTCGTAACATTTAAGGTGACTATTTTCTTATCACACCAACTATGGCCCGATGTTTAGATAACCAATCCATTCTGCAAAATCAAATCAAACTTCATGAAAAGGTTAAAGCACTAGATCAACCGAGAATTTTTACCATGGACCATTAAGGGATAATTCTTATACACACTCGCTGACTCTAACACTATGCCCCGTGAGGACTTGTAACAAGCAAGCTTCATGGTTAACAACTCATCGTGGTAATTTATCACTCCTTTGTTCCATGCATATATAAGAATGTGTAGAGTCTCTATCAATTAAATAATACAAGTTACTATCAAAGAGAGAGGAAAGTAAAGAATAACCCCGGTATATTTCGGGATCTCACGAGCCTCAGCATAAGCCCGTGGCTCTGGGCCGTAGCCTGATCATCCACCATCTCCAAGCATTACCTCTTCCTCAGGAGCCACTTCATCCCTACCCCTACTTCTCTAGGAAACCGCGGAGGTACATTCGACCTCCTCTACCACTTCCTCGAGAATCTAGAACTCCATCCTCGCGACACGCTGGCTATCACATGATCCGTGCTCCCACATCGGAAACAACCCCGCCATCGTGTGACAAACCATAATGATTCTAATGGCAATGCGAGCATGCAGATCTTTCCTCTTATCCAGTTGAGATGCCTCGACCAGAACTTTGTGTCATGGTAGGTCCTTGTCTCCTACCTCCGTAGCCGAACCCCGCATCGAATCAACTTGTGATCACTCTCTAGGTCTTTTCCAAGAGGAACCCCTTCGAGAACTTTTTCTTTCTTTCTTTCTCACTCTTCATTTCAGATTTCACTTTATAGTTGTACCAAATTTCGATACAAAATCGACAGCTCAGAGGAAGTACGTATCGCGGAGGTACCTTGTGACTCATGTAAGCCCTCCTCAAACTGTCCACATCTGAATTTTTCCGTAAGAACGGATTCCGCATATCATTCAAGGCGTTGAATTCTTCATTCGGCCACCGCTATTTTCTCTGTCTTAGAGTCAAGAATTTCTTCCATTTTGACTCTGTAATCATCATGACATATCAGACAAACTCCTGTGGACGGCAGTCCCATGTAACTCGGATCCGGGAAGCAGTGATTCCTCAAAACCAGCTTCCACCAATCATAAGCTACACCTTGCAGCAATGAAACTGCACATGTGACCTTTTGGTCCACAGGACATCTCGCTTCATCTAGATCCCTCTCAAGTTTTTCAAGCCAAAACTCGGCTTTATCGGACTCTTCCATACTTATACCATGGAATTCTTCCACTCCATGCTTTCGTATTGAATCACTCGGAGCTCGAGGAGCCGTGAGTCTATCTAAGACCCTTGCCATATCCTGAGAGACTTTTATCAATGCTTCAGTTAAAGCATTTTCATTTATCGCTGACTCGACTGACTGTATGCATTGATCCAAAGGATTGACGCCACCGCTTCATTTGGCGCCTTCCTCGAGCCGATCCATTCTAGAAAATACACAAAACAAAGACATCCGCATTAGGCCAACAGATTCTATGTAGGTACATTAGTAATCTAAGACTCTTCCAGAAACGCCTAAACCTAGGCTCTGATACCAACTTGTGTTGGTATCATATCCCATCAAGCCCTAGGTTAACGTATATCTATGCTCTGATACTAACTTGTCACGCCCGATCCCTGGGTCCGACCCGATCGCGTAGATCCGACCAGCTCCTGTGGGTGCGAGACTATAACCGACTCTTCGTCATTATCAGACGTTGGTATATCCAAGTCTTATCATTATATCAACATATCATATACAAAAGTCCAAAATAAAGCTACCACCGTAGTGGTGTTTACAGTGTCACATATACAGTACTGAGTCCCATTTACATATTCAAAAACTATACATTTACATTACTGATCAGAGCGCATAACCTACAGTGATGAACCCCTACTCGTGTCGCCCAAGAGAATGCTAAGCATCACTGCCTCTTCTTCTCGCATCTACACTGATTAAAAACCCGCGCTAAGATTTACTTTAGTGGGAAAAACATATAGTATGCATATATACATTTATATTCAAGATATAACAATAACGGAGCATCGTAATTTCCATGCATTCATATAATGACTTATACAAGTACTTATGCTTATAATGTGACTTATGTTTATTCTGATCTCCTAGGAGTTGGCAGAGCTTATTCTTATTCTAACTTCTCTATGCTTATACAGATTTTATGCTTATTCCTGATCTCCCGTAGGAATTACAGAGCTATTCCCTATTCAAATACCCGAGGTATTACGTATCGTAACGATACACATTTGTTTACTCTTATTCCCCATATTCAAAGTTAATATCATATAATCGTGGCAATACCTAGACTGCACTAGTAAATGAGTAAGACACAAGACAAGCAAGTATCCGATTTATACTATACGCATCAAGTGTCGAACACAAAGCAAAGAGTGCCGGGCATCGATGCAGAGCGCCGTCGCACTAATCGTGAGAGTACCGTTATCAAAACAAAGAGTACCGAAGTACTAGTCGAGCACCGTTACTAATGTGCCGGCACGGTCGAGAGTGACGCTGCGACAATTAGAGAGTAATTGCTACTATACGCGGTTTACCCACGCAATGTAAGGCGCCGTCATTTAATACCCGGTTCGTATTTCTACAAGTATGTGTTTTCAGAAACTTCCTATCTTATTATAAGGCATGAAGTTTGCCCACATCAAACTCGTCGAGGCAGCGAGGTACGGTACATTTGTCACTTATTTCTTTCTTATCTTAACCCCTGTTAATCATTTATTAGAGTTCTACTCCCGGTATGCGAATTATAGCTCAATTATGCAAAAATATCAAAAATGTAGGTCGCAGAACTGTAGTGGCAATTTATCACTGCTCGGCACCTGCATCGATCCTGCTCGAGACGTACCTGCATCGCTTAAGGTGGTACTGACATCGATTTGCCACGCCCAATGCATCGCACCGGGCCCAAAGGTACCCGGCACGCCTCCGATTCTACCTACAACGGCGTAATTCACCATTTTTCATGCACTTTTCTTCCATAATTCTCTTCTGGCTCCATCCTTCATCAAAAAAATTAACATGGAATCCTCCAAATAACTCCACACAAACACTTTTTTAATTAGCCAAAGAATCCAAGGATTCATACCCAAGTTCACTCCAACTCTACAAAACCTTGAATTGTGAAGGATTTCATATCTAATTATTATCAACTAGGGATTTTCAACCCAAATTCCCTTAAATCTAGAGTTAGGAGGTATTCCTAACAAAACCCTAGAAAAAGGATCCAAATTAATGTCCAAAGAAAACCCTAGCAATCCATACCCAAGTATTTTGTATACAAAACCATACTAAAATCCATACCAAAAACTCTTAGTTTCCATACAATTCCATACCTTTGCTTGATTTCTCTCTTCCTTCCTCTTCTTCTTCTTCCTCTTCCTCTTCTTCCAAAGAAGCCCCTTTGTTCGAGACCAAAAAATGGATTATTTTTTGTCTCCTCCCCTTTATAATTAAATCCTCCTTATTTCCCTCGTCCTCCTCATTCCATTAATTACATTCCACCTCGTTATTTCCTACTGCCTCTGGCATCAATTCATGTCTGATGTACCCCTTGGACAAATTACAATTTTGTCCTTAGGTCTTGTACAATTTCCGGGTTTCTAAATTTCCATTTTTCACATTTAATTTATGAAAACTTCAATTTATACCTACAAAATACCCTAAACATGTTGAAAACAACTAGGGTATATTTCGGGGTGTTACAAAAGTGATTATACGACCACTGCTGATTGAGACCAGGTCCGCACCCGCACACTGTTGTTTGATTGGAGATATTGAGGATCAGAATAAGTTGTCATGGTATCATGATATCCAACAATTTCAATTATATGGCACTTACCCCGAGTTAGCCACAGCCAAGGAAAAAAGAGCATTGAGACAGTTGGCCACCAGATTTGTTATTTGTGGGGGACGCCCCATGGGAGGGTCCCTAGGATGGCCTCGTTGTTATTATGTTCAGACCGTGCCTCCGCAGATCGAGCAATGAGAGAGGTTCATGCAGAGCTCAGGGCCCACACATGGGAGGTCATATGCTAACACGTAAGATCATGAGGACTTGCTACTTTTGGTTGACCATGGAGAGAGATTGTTGCAAGTTTGTACAGAGATGTCCTGAGTGTCAAATGCACAGAGACTTGATACACGTGCCACCTTTTGAGTTGCATGCACTTACATCCCCTTGGCCATTTTTAGTATGAGGTATTGATATTATCAGGAAGATCTCGCCCAATCTTCCAGTGGGCATGAGTACATTTTAGTTGCCATTGACTATTTCACTAAGTGGGTGGAAGCTACTTATGTCAGATTGATATGCGTAGTGGCCAAATTCACGATCGCACATTATCTACCGATATAAGGTCCCTCATGAGTTGATCTCTGATAGAAGGTTTACTTCGTAGGCGAGGTGGATACACTGGGGCCAAGAGTACGGCACCCGCATCATCAATCATCGCATATAGGCCACTAATGGGGCAACAGGCCGTGTATAAGAATATCAAGAGGATTTTTAAGAAAGATGGTTGAGACTTCTAGGATCACTAAAGAAGCCCTTCATTATGGCGATCATACATATTTTCGTACCTCTACTGGAGCTACCCCGTTTTCTTTAGTGTATGGTATGGAGGTAGTGCTACCTATTGAGATTGAAATGAGATCTTTGAGAGTAGCACTAAAGCAGCAAATATCCGAAGTCGAATAAGCCCAGTCTCGTTATGATCAACTTAGCCTTTTAGATGAGAGGAGATTGAGGGCAGTAGATCATGTTCAGGCCTATCAAAGGAAGATGACCCGTGCATTCAAAAAAAATGGTCAAGCCCAGGAAGTTTCAAAAAGGAGACCTAGTCTTGAAAGTTCTCAAAGGGATTGATCAACGACCCTAGAGGTAAGTTTAGACCGAGTTAGAGTCGTTACCGTATGTTTTGGTGACCCAAGATAGGCATCTACAGTGGCCAGGACTTGGACAGAAATCGGTTCAGACGATTGCGTGGATCAGCTGAAGAAGTTTTATATTGTTAGCCCTTTGAGCCTCACGCAATTTATTATGGCTATTCTTTCATTCGGCGCCACCATTTCGACCTGGTTGGAGGGGCCTACCTGTGCGCTTTTAATTTATTAATTGGATCTATGAGCATTATGAGCATTGTGTCATTCTTCATTTATTCTTTCTCGCATCATTGCCTATTTCTTTTCTTCTCCATTTTGCATCTTCACACCATTTGCCTTTGAGTCTAGTTTCTATCATCTCTATTTGTTTCACTTTTATCTCCTTTGATATGATGATGACGTGCTCCCAGAGCTACAAGTCAGGTTTGTCACACCCTTCGTTCCACCTATAGGTTTTGATCCGGGATTCTTAGGTTGAGGGGACCATTTGGGGTTTGAGGTTTGAGGTTTGAGGTTCTTTTGTTTGGATTGTGCTAGTGTGGCATTAGACCCCTGCTTGGTTGTTCGTATAAAAAATAATAATAATAATAATTGTTTTTGTTTGGTATTTGTTAATATACTTGGGATCATCAAAGGTCATTTGGGTTTGAGAGATTTATTATTCCTCTGAGAGTTGGGTGAGAGCATTGTATGATTTTTCTCCATGGATCTGGGTAACACATTGGGAATGAGGTTTGGGTTGCTTTGCACTACGTCCCTGGATCATTACCTACATCACCACTCCCATCTTATAATGACTTGCTTCAACTTGGCACTCCTGGGATGAGTTGTTCGTTGTGGTCACACATTGCCACATTTGTATCCCAGCTTGTTTCTCCATTTTCTGCTTTATCCATTCATCATTTGTCTTATCCCCTTTAGTCTACTTCTACCCTTATTGATTGTCATCTCACTTCTTAAGCGACGTGTCCTTTGGTGCACTTCATTTATCGTTTGACATTGTTCATTCGGATGTTAGTTGAGTCACCTTGCTCCACGCTTAGTTCTTTGATATTTGACATTCTTGGCGTCACAGGGGGTTTGGCGGTGTTATTAGGTATTTTGGCTTTGTTTCCATTATGTCATTCACGCTCACCCGCAGCCTATTCGGTGCGGTGATAAGACCACCTTGAGACCATGAGATTTAGTGTTTTAGCGAAACATTTTTATATGGATAGGTTCCTTCTATTGATTGAGTATGGAATGTCTAGGTCTTTGTTGTTCTTGGGAATATCGAGGTCACGTTTGCCTTTTCATTCGATTTAACTTGCCTCGAGGTCCATGATCAAATACATATGATATAGAGAGTTGGGACCGTTGATGGCGCCTTAGCTTGATGCTTTTACACGTTCACACTGGGGCATACCCCCATCCTTTCATGTTGGCTTTGGCTCTTACGCATGTACACTGGCAACCCATTTTGCCTAGAGATGTTTTGGAATCAAAGTTTGAGTATACCCCACATGCATATTCGTTAGATTCACGCATATTCGTCAACTCAATAGGGGTGCACACTGGCGCACACCCCATATGTTGTCTTGTTCACTTATTCAGACGATTGAGGCTTCAGAAATTTATTTCATAGTTTTTTCATTGAGGCACTTGCATATCAGATGTGCACACTGGGGCAAACGCTATATCAGTTTTGTGGATATTGGATGTTATGGAATAAAATGGATGGTTTTTCATGAATGAATAGTTATTGATGTTTTCAGCTCGACTTTGACCATTTTTTTTGTGTGGAGTTATGGGATTTTGGCATGGCATAAATACCCTAGACTAGGGCACAGCCTTCCTTTCACATTTGGTCACATTTGTGAGATTGTCCTACAAGGGCGTACCTCCTTCTTTCCATCTTATTAGTGGTGTTTGTGATTTCTCGCTTGTCATTTTATCGACACTTTCTAACGTCACTCTGGGGTATACCCCTTTTGTTTTTGTCATGATGGAGGTGTTTGATTTTTGGCTTCTTCAAGTCATTTGTTGGCAGTCCCTGGACGTCACACTATGGCATACCCTTTTTCTCATCAAGGTCAATATCTTAGCGGTTGCATCCTAAGTCTCCCTATTTTGCTCTAAGTTTCGTTTTAGGGCATCCCCTATCCCTTTTTAGTTTGGTGGTTTTCCGACACTCGCCCGGACTCTACCCCTTTTCTGGTACTTGCTCGGATTTCTACTTTTTCGGCACTCAACCGGATTCTACCTTCCCGATACTCGCTCGGATTCCACCTTGAACTACTTGAATTTCTATTTTGAGCACTCGCGGATTCTACGCACAGGTACTGCTTGTTCCACCTTTCGGTACTCGCCGGATTTCTACTTTGCGGTGCTCGCTGGATTCTACGGCACCCCGGTACTCGCTGATTCCACCTTTCGGTACTCGCGGTTCTACTTTTCCGACACTACGCCCGATTCTACTACGGTACGCCGGAATCTGACCTTCCACGGTATTCTGGATCCTTCTCATTTTCGCCTAGATTTCTACTTTTTGAAACCTCGCCAGGATTCTACCTTTTTTGGTACTCCCGAATTCACTTTTCGGTACTACTTGATTCTACCTTCGGTACTAGCGAATTCTACCTTTCGGTACTACTTTGGATTACACCCTTTTTCGATACTCGCTCGGATCCAACCTTCCCGATACTCACTCAGACCCTTCTCCGATACTCGCCCAGATTCCTACTTTTTTGGAACTTGCGTTCTACGCTACCGTTGCTCACGGATTTCATTATCTTTTAGATCATGGTTCTCATCTTCTCCGACATCGCTCGGTTCATTATCTTTTCCGGCATTGTGCGGATTGCTCATCTTCCGGACGATCATGGTTCTCTAAGTCTTGGTCGGGCGACTTCTGTTAGATTAGCCTTGATCTTGGTGAGGACAAAATTGTTGGTCATTGGCTTCTTCACTAGAAGTTCATTTCACTCTTACGCCGGCTTGCACTTCGCACTCCTGATTCCTAGTTTCAATTCGCTCTACAGAAGGGCATATTTTTAGACCCTCAATTTTGTCCCTCAACACTTACATTTTATCCTATGGGTGTCACACTCACCTATCGTTCTCATATAGCGCGATTGGGGCCTCATTTGTATAGTCGGTTTCAGGAGCCTCAAGTGAACGTATGTGGTCCATTAAGTGCGCATGGTTCGCCCGGTGTCGCCATTGGCAATTTTTTTATTGGCATCGTGCCATAGGAGAAGCAGTCTAAGACCCAGGGTTTAGCTCAATTGGAGTTTATTGGAGTATGTCAAATTCAGAGCACTTGAGCTTGTTTCGATCGTATCTCCCTTGTCCGAACTTGGAATCGTGTGCAATTTGTTTTGTTGGATTCCTTATTTTCCAAGGAGGTTTCTGATAAAAATTCATAATTTTTTTCAACCATTTGACCAATAGGTTTGACTGGTTCGTTGGGGTAGTACGTATACAACACTGTTTTTTGGGTGATTTTGGCGAGCACTCCTCCTTGTTTCGATCATATCTCCCTCATCTAAACTTGGAATTGTGCAACGTTTTTTTTTTTTTTTTGGTCTCCTTATTCTTCAGGGAACATTCTGTCAAAATTTCATAATTTTCCTCAACCGTCTTGATCGGTTGGCATCCGGTTCAACCCAGGTCGTCAGACCGGCTTAATGGGGAGAAGTTGTTTTTGTGATTTTGGGCCCCCAAATCTCATATGGATCATTCTGTATCTGCGAGATCGGTCTTGGACAGTATTTTGGGTCCATTTTGGGCTTTGGCTTGAGTTACATGCAGCCCACCATGAATCCATGCGGATACTTGGTGGTGAAGCAAGCTAAAAACTTAAGAGAGTCAACTTGCATTAGGAATTGGTGAGGGGAGTTATTAGGGAGTGTGGTTTCAAGGCTAATGGAGCTCTTTCTAGAGTTTGAAGGTGGAAAACACCAAGTGGGCTCAGAGGATGAAGTGGGCTCAAAGGCTAAGGTGGGAATCAATATAAAATGAGAGAAAAGATCAAAGTGTAAGAGAAGTTTGGCACTTTTTCCTGGCTCGGATGCACATTTTCTGATTTTTTTTCGGATGCTTAGCTTTGATTTGTTTTCTACGTTTTGTGGAAGAGGTAAGAACTAGACCCTTGCTCCACTCTATTTCATATCTTCTTCCCTTTGCTCTGATCCTTGAATAAAATATATCTTTTTGCTTGGCTGGCCCAAGCACAGTTTGTTAAGTAAGGCAATGGTCCATGGGGCCAAGTTTTCAGTTTGGTAGGAAGGCTCATTGGCCTTTTGTGCATATTTCATTTTGATTATCTCATGAGACCTTCAAGGTCTGCACAGTGATGATGACTATGGGGACTTCCATAGGTGTCATTCCTCTAAATTGAATGGTACAGTTTTCACGCTCATACGTGGGAACCGGTTCAATAGTTTATGTTGGGCAACCCCAGTTTTAGAAAAGACAACGGATTGTTTAGTTGGTTCTCACTCATCCGAGCTGAGAATCATGCACTGTTTATTTTTTTAGTTTCCTTATTCTTTAAGGAATTTTTTGACCAAATTTGAGGATTTTCCTCAACCATTTGAACTGATTTTCACGCTCATATGGCGAGAGTAGGTTCAACGGTTTTCTTTGGAGACAACGAGTTTTAGAAAACAAAACGGTTTGTTTCAATTGGTTCTCGCTCCATGGCCCGAGAATCATACACCGTTTGTTTTGTTAGTTTCCTTATTCTTTAGGGAATTTTCTAACCAAATTTGAGGTTTTTCCTCAA
This sequence comes from Tetrastigma voinierianum, assembly GCA_016808115.1. NCBI lineage: Eukaryota > Viridiplantae > Streptophyta > Magnoliopsida > Vitales > Vitaceae > Tetrastigma > Tetrastigma voinierianum. The sequence goes on along the minus strand of JAEQBH010001156.1, from coordinate 97,783 downwards.
CAGGATGAACAGGTCGGGAAACCGGACCAACTGGTTCATTAGGTTCAATTTTCCGAAATAGCGGTTTGGGTATTTTTCTTTGTTTGTGTCAATTCTCACTCATTCGGAGTCAGAATTACACTCCGTTTATTTTGTTAGATTTCTGACCCTATGAGGAAGGTCTTGAAAAATTTTGAGAACCTCTCTCAACCGGCTGAACCGGTTGGGAAACCGGACCAACCTATTCATTAGGTTCAGTTTTCCGAAACAGCAGGTTGTGTATTGAGTTGGATGAGCAAGTTCTTGATTATTAGCTTAATGTAGGTGTGTGATTGCTAGGTTGCCTCTTGTCTCCTTGGGATTTGTTTGAGCCTTTGGCATTGCATCTGCGAATGGTTATTTGGGTTCATTCCCAGAAATTTTTGTTGGGACGTTTTGTGAATGGCATGACTTTCTAGGAACAGTGGTTGTATGTGGAGGCTTTATGTAGTTCAATTTGCAGTTAGGTTCATGGAAATTTGTGGCTGAATTTCCCAGGAACAGTTCCTATAGGGATCTAGGTGGCTGCATTGCTTGTAAATTAGTGAATCCCATGGTCTTCATTTTAATAAAATGGGGTAGCTTTGTTGCAGCCTTGTTTTAGAACACTTTACCGTGTTTCAATTGGTTCTTACTCATCCAGGCTCGGAATCATGCACCATTTGTTTGTTGTTCACTTGCTTGTATGAGAATTTTTCGACAAAGTTTTAGAATTTTCTCAATCGTTTGGACTTGTTTGAGAACGGTTCACGCGGTTGTGCAAGGCGACTCATGGGCTGACCTATTTTAGCATGTTTCAAACGAATCTATTTTGGCGTGCTCCCATTTGCTCCGAAGGAACACGGAGCGCCTTTAGGAGTGAGTTCAATTTCGGTTTGAACAAGGTGGGGTAATGGGCAATGTGGGATTGGTAAGTATGGTTTGGTTTGTGGGATTTTAAAGAAATGTGTGCTAAAGCAAGCAAACCACTTACTTCATTTCAGCCTGCTTCCCTTCTTTTGGTATGGGATCCGATATTTGGTTTTAAATGCATGATGTATGATGTATTATTTGCCCTACCTATTCCTGCAGCGCATGGTTAGGACACCAGTGCGTGTAGGCGTTGGTATTTGTATTCATATATGTACACATGGTGTTTGGACTTTGACATTTGTGGTGCATTTAGCAGGCTTGTTGGTAGACCTCTTATGCGCTTAGCTGCTGTGAACCAGGATGCAGCACCCATTGTTTTGATTGGTTGAGTGTTTATGTTAGATACTAAGTAGGTTGATGTGATTCGAGTCATTTATGTAGCCTAGGAGGCTGTTTGATCTTTGACCCATAAGCTCCCACATACCCAATTCACTAGTATAAACCTAGTTACAGGCCCTGGTGGGGTCTTTACCTCGCATGAGGTACACCTTCCCGATCAGGCAAGCGATCCCCGAACCCGGAAATCTAGTTTGTAGGCCAGCTTTCTGTGCGAAGTCAATGAGGGTTTTGTTCTTACTTCATTTCCCATTTAAAAAAAAACAAAAATAAAAAGTAAGTGGCGACTCTAAATCAAAACCATTCCTCCTCGGGGACGAATTTTGCAAAACTCGAAAATCAACCCACATTTCCTTTTAATTTTAAAAGCGAGTTGCGCAGGCCCATGGATCGGGTAGGATCCACAAGTGCTAATCGCCAACTACTAATATAACTCAATTAAATTCGAACTTTTCATGTTCATTTGTTTCAGAACCATAAGGTTATGTTTTCTAACCTAGTGTTCCCGCATCTGATTTTATCATGTATAATTTCATACAATTCAGGCACACATCACACATATCAATTCATCAAAATGCACAATGAATGCATGTTCTAAACGCGTGCCCCATCGAGTCCTAGGTATTCGTGTACCCTAAGCGATACTAGTTTGTGACGCCCCCAGTCAGGGGTCCCAGTTGTGACCCGTCGACCGAAACCTAAGAATATCGAGTGCCCCGATATCACACTCACATGTCTCATATTGTTGAGACTCATTCTGCATATTCAATCCTGATATCTGAAATACATTATAAACTATAATCACGATCTCTTCTGATCCCTTTGATACCAAAAAGGTGTACATGTTTTTTGTTACGCTCGAATATGTCTGAAAAAAACAAAACAAAACAAAGTCGGTAATCGAGCTCTTATCCCGTATACGGTCGGAGTCTTGCCTGAACTGTATAGAAAGGGGATCCACGACGGGGTGAGCAAAACCTAGTAGTGATAATCTCCTCTGAGGTTACTCCCGCTTTTTAAGTGCTCATGTAGTGATCAAACGAGCCCATTACACATCCAGTGAAAATGTACATAGAATGTCATATGTCATTGTTGATTGGACCCGAAAACACATGTCTGGTAAATCATTTTAAATTAGTTTTGGCCCCGAATATCTTTGCAAGTGCCGCAGTGCGACCAGTAATAAATTGGATTTAAGTCGGATCATCGATCCCACAAGATCTCAAGAATTCTAGATCAACTACCCTAGACTACTCGAGCTCCATACTATTTGAGTATAACATGATATAGTGTTTAAACTAAGAAGGTATAAAATATACTATTATATAAAAAAAAGAACAATCAAATAATGAAGTCGAGAATAATGAATAAAGAATAGTTGAAAATAAATAGGCTGAATAGTCATCGTTTAGAGTACACATGAAGATCAATATACTATTGTGAGTATCAATTCACATTGTTAACAACTGTTAATTTTACTTGTGTCATTCGATTTTTAGAATCAGTCAAGGCGTTTAGTTATCTGTTTGGATCTCTGCACTCACATTTCATTATCTTACAATTCTTCTGATTCTCTCGAATCTGAGAGGAATAGGATAAGCTAACTTTTAAAGGAACTACTACAAATCACGGGTATTTTTCTTTGCAATGCGCCATTACCCATTTCTGATTTGTAAACCTTAGCTCCCGAGTTATCGGTCAAACAGGATATACAACTTCCCAGCACTCTTCCTCAAAATTAGAATAGATCACCCTCTCATGATTAGATCTCGGCTAACACGGGATTGGCCTCGCTATCAGAATTGAGGTGAACTCTTTGCTACCTTAAGCCCGATAACTACGTTGAAGCTCATTCTTGATTTCAAATTGAGAAGAGGATTTATCAAGTAAACTTACAAAGCTCATTAGATCTCTAATGACGGGTTAGTATACCACCTTCAAGAAATATTCATAACTCCACTGGTGTCATCTGTGTCACTTTCGGAGGACCTCCCTTGAAATCGAGCAATAAAGCAGATTCTTAAAAGCGGGTATAAGTGATATTCATATCAAAATAACTTTAAACCCATAACCGAAAGTAAATTCATAAACTGAAATTCACAATTTGCTGAAAACAACTACAGGAAAGATAATTTCTGACAATAGCATTCACTTAATGGAAGCTGAGTTCCTTAATTACTGAATTACACACTACAGCATTCCTCTTATCAAAAGAATAGCTATGAGTGAAGCGGGAATTCGAATTCGAGAGAGTATGCACGAACTTCAAACATTCCGGTAGTAATTTGAAAAAACGAGTGCATTAGAAGCTTCTACTCGAAAACATAACATCAATTCGGAAGAAAGCGAAAACTAAAGCGATAAATCTAATCTAATCTCCCAACTACTCGACATTGAAGAAGAGATAAGAAAGAAAAGAAAAGAAAAACTAAAAGAAAATAGAAATGAGCCTTGACTACCGGTTTCTCGATACGTATGTATATTTGCTTTTTATGAAATTTGGAGTAATTTGCGGTATTTATAGGGTTTCTCGGTTGGGCCACAATCCCGTCGGTCTTTGTGGTTCCGTGGGTAGCGTATTAATGTTCGGTCGCGACTTCAACTCGCCGCCGCGACATCATCATCTTCGCGACATCGATCTCCGCACGTCAGCGACATCAACTTAGAATCTTACGCACCCTTCAAGCTGTTGTTCTGATGTCGCGACCACCGATCTCCGCGTCGCGACATCAGCTCGCTCTGCTGCGGGTTTTCAATTAGTCTCTTTTTGATGTCCCGACGCCGATCTCGCGTCAGCGACCTCAGCTCGAGTCATCTGCCGATCTTCAGCGATGTCGCCCGGATGTCGCGACATCAAGATCTTGTCGCGACATCAGCTTATAGTTCTGCAGGTTTCAACTTGTCGCTCATAATGTTGCGACAACAACCTATTGTCGTGATATCAACTGCTCACTGCATGCTTCAATCTTGTAGCCACTTGTATCTCTCAACTGGTTGCTCTTGATGTTGCGACATCAATTCTTTGTCACGACAACATCTCATGTGTTTGCAGCCTTCAACTGGTCGCTCATGATGTCGTGACATCAATCTCTTAATCGCGACATGAAACATGGATCACGGAGTTTTCACTGGTTGGTTATTGTTGTCGACATCAATCCCGCTAATCGCGACATCACTCTATGACTCCACGAGGTCTCAGCCCGTTAGTTTTCGATGTCGCGACCTCATAACTCTTATCGACATCACCTTATATTTCTGACTTTGAACTTGTCCTTCTTAATGTCGCGACAGTGATCTCACGTCAGCGACATCAACATGTCATCGTAGTTTTAAACTTGTGTTCACGATGTCGCGACCTCGACTTCTTGTTGCGACATCGGCTTTTAAGAGCGCAACCTTAAAGCGAAACAACGAAGTCTCATGCTTCGCGACCTCTATCTCTGTCAGCGAGGAAATCACTTTATGTCTCTGGAGGCTTCAACTGGTTGCTTTTGATGTCGCGACCTCATTACTGCTGTCGCGACATTTCCCAGTCTAGCGGTTTCATCTTTTCACACATCTGTCTAGCGTCCAATCGCTTTTCTTGTCGCGACCTCTGTCTCATCGCGGCGTCAACTGTCAGCGACATCATGATGTTGTCCGCGACATCATTTCTTAAGTTTTATTCAATCTCATTTGCCTATCTTGTGATCAATGTGCGACTGCATCAAATTTCCTTCCTTTTTCCCGATGTCGCGACCTGCATGCTTGGTGTCTGACCAGCGCAACATTAGTTAACCAGTTGCTTTCATTTCTGCTCTGTTATTTTCTACATTTGTACTCTGCTAGTTGTTGTATTTTTCCACTGCATTTTCTTCTTTCTTTTATACTCCCTGCAAATAATAGATTTGGTGAGTTTCTTCATATTTCTGCATCTTAATTATTCATTTTTACATTAAAATCAAACAGAAAAATGGACTAAAAATAGATGACTTTTAAGCTCATCAAACTCCCCCAAACTTAAAGTTTTGCTTGTCCTCAAGCAAAGAAAAGAAAGAATTGTTTGTCCTCAAACAAAATAAAAAGAAAACAGGACATTTTTCTGGTTTGTTCTGCAGTGGCATTCGATTTAATTGAAATACAATGTATGCATTATTTTCTGTACATCTAGCTTCAAGTCCAGTTCAAGGTTAGTTTCTACTCTTCATAGTATACAAAACTAAACTGTTGAAATTGTTTTACAAACAATTTAATCATTAGATCCTGTTGAATAATAGATTATTTTCCTTTCTCATTTTCATACTGAGTCACTTAACTCCCTAAAGTCCTTCACAGTTTTGATTGTTTCCATATTTCCAAATTCCATAGGTTTGTTTTCATATTGATCTCCACTAATGTAGGTGATTTCGACCTCCCAGTCAATCGAGTCTTTTAGGCTTGTATTGTTAGGCTTGGGTAATGGGTAGGATGGAAGGAATTTTAGGTTAAAGTACCACGAACCTTTCCTCTCCTCTTACGCCCCTTATTTCTTGTAGTCTTCCTAATAAACTCCCCTAAACTTCATGTTTGGGCCATCTCTTTGATTTCTTCAATTCAGAACCTTGTATGCCCCCTATTTCTCACTTGTAATTCCATTGGGGAAAATTCCTTTGTTTGTCACCATTCAGGGATAGTGCAATGTTTTAACTTTTTAGGCTTTCTAACACTCTTAGCGAACTTTGGGTTAGTAGCTCCCATACCAGATGGCATTAGGGTACTAGGTGTTGAAACACCCCTAAGAACTTAATTGTTCAAGAGAGTTAGGCCACAAGATAAAACTTATCCCTATAAGCCTTCTTTTCTATTACATTTTCTGCTCTTTGCCTTTTTCTTTTCATTCCCTTTTTGAGTTCCCTCAAAAGCATATACTCCGAAAACTTCATTTCTTTTCTTCACTCCTTGAATTCTTGGGTAATCATGGGTTCTTTACTGAAGGATTGATTTCTTAGGATGAGTTGGGGTTTCCATTGGTCTATTTTTTTTTAAATAAGCTTGTTGGCTCAATTTCTGGAACTAAAGTATATGCATCGGCCTTATGAATAGGGATGTAGCTAGAATGGCTCGAACTATCGAGAATGGCATGCATCATCTCTTGTCAGCTGTATCACCTAGGATTTCGCCTCAATCAATAATCTAACAAATTCTAGAATTTGGATTGAACAGTTGTGACTAACTATAAGGAGTACCTTGACTCATTTTTGCTGATGAGTAGTTAAATTAATTGATATTCAACAGGTTCCTTGACTTATTGTTCATACCACAAACTCAAAAATATGTTTTGTTCCTTCTATTGTATTACTTTCCTCTATTCTGGACTTATCAGTTAGACTTAAGTAACTTTTGCACCTTGTGTCTCAATTAAACTGTATTCATTTGGCCCTTATTCTGCAATTTTTTCTGCATTTCAGCTTATTCCTAATCTAAACGCCATTCGGTCGGCTCATGACATCTCGTGGAGTTTTTATTACGCGGAACTAATTTCTACTTTAATTTCCTAATCATGCAACCACAAAGCAACACAACATTGAACAAACAAATTCAAATACTTCTTTGCACACAACAATTCCAATTCAAGTTTCTTATTTTTATTTATGATTCAATTGCAACAGTTGGATCTGATTCAAATGGGAATAGAGGGTAAGAAGGTTAGGCGGGGAGAAGGTCTATTTTTTCTTTTAGAGGAAGTAGCCGGGAGCAAAGATGTTGGGAGGATCTAAGTCTAGTGTACCCTAAATGAAGTGTTTGAGTGCAGATTTTCATTCTCTTCTTTCTTTTCTCTTCTTGGTTTCCTTCTCCATTTGTTAACTCAATGAAAATCTCATTAGAATCGACAACATTTGACTCATCCACCTTGCCTCTTCCACAGAAACCATTCATTGTATTCTCCATTTCGGTCATGACCTCTAGGAATTTGGAAAGATTGTTGTTAATCAGATCTAAGTTTTCTAGCCATTCTTTTTGCCTATAGGATGCAGCGTATCTTTACGCTGCTTGTCTCATCAATCGATTTCTTCTCGAAATCATACGCAGAGACTTGTATAAAGCAGATCATGATACGCTCCCAGGTGGCTTCTTGCTCTGTATCTCTTTTCTTTATCAGTTTTAAAAGTTGAGAATCACGCTCAAACTAGTTGTTATAAAAAGCTTCATGGTAGGTTGAGGTTTATGTAGCAGATTGTGATCTCTTTCCTTCATTTCTTTCTTAAATTCCTCCCCTTGCTGCTTCAAAATTTTTCTCATCTGTTCCTCTCTTCTGTTCAGCTCTTCTCCCCACTGCTGTTCTCTTCTTTGTAGCTCAATCTCATGCTCCTTTTCCTTCCTATTTAGCTTTTCCTCCCACTGCTGGTCTCTTCTTTTCAATTCTTTTTCATAAATGCCTTCTACGAATTCTGCTTTAGGTTCGCTCTTCTGTTTTTCATCCGTTCTCTTTTGCATGGCATTGAGAGCTTCCAATGTCATTTGCTCTCTTGTGCTCTCTTGAGCTTTCTCCATGTTGGAAATTTTTGTTACGCACGGGAGAGCTGGCTAAGGGAATGGAGAAGTCTGATAGGTACGCCTTCATCCTGCCTTCATTGTGCAAACATGTAATCATCGTTGTCAAGTGAGTTCTTGGGTGCTCTGCTCCTTGATCGACAACCCTACGAGTCTCCTTTTAAGTTCTTGACTTGGGCTTCATCTCTGTTCTCTACCAGCACTCCCTTTTTCTTCTGGTTTCTTGGTCCTTTGCTAACTCCTGTCAGAAGAAGTGGTGAAGCTCTGGGTATTTCTTCTTCTGATTCCCAAATTCCTTTCACCCTGGCATGGCGTAGAGCGTTGATTGTTCTTGGGTGAGAATAAGACCTCTTTTTGTTCCCCTTCATGATACCTCATGATAGAATTCTCATGACAACTCCTATATTGATTTTGTATCCTTTTAGGATGGCATACAGCAACATAGCTTCTTGTTCTCTCCTTTGTGTGCACACATGTTTTGTTGGAACAGCGAAGCCGAAGTAAAACCCGTACCTTCGCTTCCTCGGTGAGGCTTCCCACATTCCTTTGTTCTTGGCCTTCCTTCTTCTTGGTTTAAGCGCACCTTACCATTAGTGAGCTTCTTGGCAATCTTTCCAAAATGCGGTTTTTCTACTTAGGTTTCTTGAATTTGGAGCCATGCTTGTGCCTTGCCATGCCGTAGGCCTCGTTGATGGCCTTAACTTCATAGACGGACTCCTCTCGAACATAAACGCTCCATCCTTCCTTCTACCAAATTTGAATAAAACTCTCTTACCGATCTTTGTATGCCACGATTTTTGGTGTGCGCGAGACTCTCCATCCTCTCTGTTCTATCATCTCCTTGAAAGGAGTGCCCGGGTTTTGAATCTCACTCTATGACAAACCCCTTGTTAGCATAATATTTCTTCCACTTTGGGAGTAAGCTTAGTCGACACGAAATCTTCTACTTCTTCTTCTTCTCCTCATCTTTCCCTTTCCCTTTCTGCTCTTTCTTGAGATATTGCAGGAACTTAGATTGTTTCGATGGCACCTCTCTGCTTGTTCTTCACGGCTTGAATACTCATCTAACCGTTCTTCTTGGCGAGTTTTCTTGCTTAGGTTGTTCATGTTCCCTCATAATCTCATCTAAGTTAGGGACTAGGGTAGGAATTTCAGCCATTGGAAACGGAAGACAAGCTTTTCAGAAGGGTTGGAAAGCTAGGGTTTTTAGGGGTTGAGATTCAGAAGGAGGAAGAAGGTGAATAGCTATGTGGGTTGGAGTGAATGAGAAAGTTTCCAACAGTTGCAATTCAATCAATGTTTGTGGGCTAATTATTGCTTCTTTAAGAACACGTCGCGACTTCAATTTTCGCGTCTTTTTATTTGAGGTCATTGAATTTAGGGCTTTTTAAAGTGAGTAGTTGCTTTATGCGCACATGCGACATGCCAGGATGTCGCGACAATACAAATTTTCTAGGAATTGTTTGATGTTGCAACATCCTTTTCCATTTGAAACTCAATTCTCTGTCGCGACTTCACGGTGGTGTCACGACATGCTTTTATTCTTCCTTCAATACTCTCGATTGCCCTTTCAAAAGCGAGTCCGCGACATCAATGTTTTGTGGCGACCTCACTTATATCAGCGACATAACCTTTGCATCTCAGCGACCTAAGCCCTTAACTGATGATCACCGAGAACCTTTTCCTCTTATTGTTCCTAACCCTTTTAGACATTGCCCGAGGCATCTAAGCAAAAAGATTTAACAAGCAATTAAAAAAGTATATCTCTGATTTGGGTTAGGGATAAGTTACTCCCCTTTTCTCATGTGGTGACTTTTACGCAGGATTCTTCAGGATTGTTCGTGATTGTCTTGCCGTTTCATATCTTTGAACCACGAAGAAGCTTACGCAATATTCGAAAAATGCGATTAAACTAAAATTGATTTCTAAAAATTAAATCTATCCTTATAAAAACAAATCTGACCTAATTTAAGCAACTAAAGAAAAAATATTTCAAAACTTAAAGAAGAAATTAAATCCTTATGGGTTGCCTCGTTCATTTATAGGTTTTGAGTCCTTAGTGGACTTCTTTGTTGTGGTACTTAACTTCTTTCTCCTCGAAATCGAGTTGGAGTTCTTCATTTTTCTCTTCCCACTGTTTAGATAATGCTTTAACCTCTGTCATTGACCTTGAATTCTTCTCCGGTATCGAGTCCTCGATTATCCACTTTACTCCAAATGTAGTACTTGACACCCACGGTGTATGGCCAGCTCGATTGGATTAATTTCCTTGAAACAATTTCGATCCCCAGAATTAAGCAGTGAGAACTTGTTCCCCTATTTCTTAACTCTTTTCTCAAAATTCTCACGATCATGCCATTTCTTTGTCTTGTCTTTGTATATTCTAGCATTATCATAGGCTTCATTTCTCAGTTCTTCGATTCGAGACAGGTTAAGGGCAATCTTTCTTCCCTTACTGACCTTAAAATCGAAGTTCCCAACTATTATGGCCCACATTGCCTTGTATTCTAATTAATTAGATGACATGGTTTGCCAAAAGCAACTGTATGGGGACATTCGATGGGGGTTTTGTATGTGTAGTCACCGTAAGCCCCAGTGCATCATCAAGTTTGGAAAGTAATCCTTTACCCTTGAGCTCTGATCTTTTAGTATTCTTTTGATCTCCACATTTGGAAATTGCGCTTGTCCATTAGTGCAGGGATGATAAGCTAAACTCATTACATGCTTGATCTCATACTGCTCATGAGTTTGCAAATATTTTGTTTGCAAGTGGGTTCCCCACTAATGATAGTTACGGGTGTTCCAAATGCGCTCAAAAATATTCTTTTGCAAGAAGCTCCTGGCGTATTAGCATCATTCCTATGACAAACCCACTTTAGCTGCCGTTTAGGCGTAATGCGCTAGCGGTATGTATGGGATTTCCAAATGATGGTGAAGGGTCCCCGTAAAATCTATTCCCCATACATCAAAAATTTGTATCACCAATATACCTTTGAGGGCATTTCATTCTATTCTTTGATATTCCCGATCTTTTGACATCTATCACCTGATTTAACCCACTCGGCACAATCTCACGAAGATAGTGGGCGATAAAATCTGATTGGAGTATCTTGCGGTGTTCTTTCTCGAGAAGAAAAATGTCCCCATATGGTGATGCATGGCATTCATTTATAATGTTGCCTTGTTCACTTTACGGCACACATCTTCTTATTATCATGTCGACACCTCTCTCCCGAATAATAATGGGTCATCCCAGATATAGTACTGTGTCGGGTTAAAGTTTCCTCTTACGTTGGTATTGAATTACAGGCATTACTCCACGAAGCCGGATAATTCACAATGTCCAGCCTTATGGAAGTTGGAGAGCCTTAAACAATTGCTCATGCGGGAGTTCTATGTTAACATCACATTTTCCTCTTCCATCCTTTGCTTCTTTTCGAGCTCTTGACAGAGTGATCGACTATCACATTGTCACATCCTTTTATCCTTGACTTTGAATCGAAACTCCTGCCAGCGGCGGCGCCCACCTTATCAATCTTGACTTGCTTCCTTTTTGACGCCAGTATTTGATTCTTGCATGATCAGCATGAATTACCACATGAGATCCTAAAATGTACTACCCTAAATTTTCTGAAGCGAATGTATGGCTAGCATCTCCTTTTCAGTTGTTGAGTAGTTCTCTTGTGCTTCATTGAAGGTCTTACTAGCATAGTATATGGCTCTTAATACTTTCTCTTTTCTTTGCCCCAACACAGCTCCCATGGCAAAATCACTAGCATCACACATTATTTCAAATCACGATCCCGTGCAGTGCGACCATTATAGGTGTACGTCGATCTTGATTTCTTGAACATTCTTGCGGGAGTCATCAAAATTGAACCTTGTATCTTTTTTCCGATGTCATGAGTGGATGCGGCTATTTTAAAAGTCTTTGATGAATCTTAGCCAAAATCCGGCATGCGAAGCTTCTTGCCTTTTCTTGTGGTAGGTAGTGCAGGTTTGATAATGGATACCTTGGATTGAAATTGACTTCTAGTACGATGCGAAATTTTATGCCACGAGAACAATACCTTACATCATATAAAATGGCATTTTTCCCCGATTGATGCTATTTGTTTGTCTTGGCATCTTGAATCTTGTTTCAGTTATTAGCTTATTGATCAAAAATTTGGATTATACGGTAAAGTCATCCATGAAAATTTCCATCACTTCTTGACGAATGCGAGAATATAGACATCATACACTTCTAGAATATATTTGGAGCATTACATAGCCCAAATGGCATCCTTACGAGGCAAAGGTACCATAAGGGCATGTGTGAATGTGGTCTTCTCTTGATCTCGGTGCAATAGCAATGCGGTGTATCACGGTACCCATCCGAGAAAACAAGAAAGTGAGGTGTCACGCTGCTTGTCAACATCCCCGATCAATGAAGGCAAAGGAAATGATCGTCTTTACGGTGGGTGTATTCGACTTACATGTCATTGCGCTACCCTCCATCACATCCTTCCGATTCTTGTTGGAATCAATTCGTTTTTCATTTCGATCACGGTAAATCCCCACTTTCTTTGGAACCACATGGATTAAGGCTCACGCAGGGTATGCGAAATAGCATAGATAAAACCGGCATTTAACAATTTGAGTACCTCCTTTCGACTACTTCCTTCATCCTTTGGATTAGGTCTCCTTTGGTGTTCCACGGAATGGTTTGAAGTCTCTTCTAGCGAATCTTATGCATGCAAATTGATGGTGATGCCCTTGACTCTTGATGGACGAAGCCATGATTCCTTATGCTTCCTTAATATTTTCAACAATCTTTGTTCCTCAACATCAGTGCGCTGAAATGATCTAGTTTTTACCTTTGGTAATTCTAAATGGCATACTTTAAATGATATGGCAACTCTTTCAAAACCAGCCCATACGCTGGTTTCTTGATGAATTTCCTCTTTTTCACTATTTTCCCCCATTGTCGTTTACTGTTTTTGTTTCGAGGGCTCGACACGGTTTCTATAGAATGGCTATTTGTATGGAAATTCGAGAATAGACATCTTCGTTATCTTGGGGAATTCATCTCTTTTCATTGATAAAAAGCGGAGTATTACAATCATTGTTAACATCAGGATTGGAAGTATAGACAACGTCAGCCACATTGCAACTTTCCTTGTCTCTGTCTATATTTTTCATACTTTTTATCAAGTTAAAAGCAGCTGCTTCTTCTCCAACCCTCAAAGTAAGAACTCCTTTTTGCATGTCAATCAGGGCAGCTCCAGTAGCTAGGAATGGTCTTCCCAATAGCAGGGGTACTTGTGAATCTTCTTCCATGTCCAGAATGATGAAGTCTACTAGGAAAACAAACTTTGCTTGTTGACTAGTACATCTTCAATGACTCGCCGGGTTTTACCATCGATGCATCTGTCATTTGAATGCTGTTGATTGTGAGTAAGCTCCCGAAACTTAGTTTCTTAGCGCGAGAAAGAGGCATCAAATTGATACTAGCTCTGAGTCGCGAGAGCTTCTGGAATTCAATTCCTCGACAATACGAGGAATTGTGAAACTCCACAGGTCTTTCATCTTCTGCAGTAGTTCTTTTGATTCTTGCCTTGCAAGTGGCGGTGAGATTCACTATTCCTTATACTTATTTTTCTTTTCTTGCTCGATATGTCGCCCGGAAATTTTGCATAGAGTGGCATTTGAGTCTGCCGGTAAATGGCATCTTGATCTCCGACTACGGAAAGTTTTCAAGAACGCAAGCGCTCTCCATCCTTGACCATCTCAAGTAGCCTCAGGAAATGGCAGCTCGATCCTCGGGATGTTCTTCCTTTCACTCTTCTTTCATTCTCCAAGATTCTTCCCTTTCTCTCGGGGCTTGTTACTCTTGTTGCCGTCACTTTTCTTTCATCTCTTCTAACTCCTTCCCCACTCCTGCTTCGCATCACCATGCAGCCCTTTCGGGGTTCTTCCTTGTGTCACTGGGGAAGGCATCTTTCTCCCGGGCCTCCGTGTCAAGTCATCGTGCATCTACTTGTGTCTCCAAATTCTTCTGGACAGTGGTGTTCAAAATTTGAATTGGTATGCGCTTGCTTCCAATCCGCAAACCTCTTGTTCATGGAGGTTAAAAACAAATTTCCTTTTTTTTATTATCCCCCATGAACCAAAGATCCGTTCTTCAAAAGATCGGGCCCCGACCTCACATCATTTCTCAGTTCATTGCCGTCACAGAACCCAGGTCGTTGATAACCCTCGTGAGGGTTCCTTACGCTCGTCCCTCGTAGCCCCTCCACCATAAGAGAAATTCCCTCATGGTTCTCTGTCGGGCATACGTGTCGGGGCGTTAGTATTGGGCTGCAGGGCAGCTTCTCGCTCACCCGCATAACCTCTTCTCAAGATCATAGAATTGTTCTTCAAGTAGTCCTCCTCAAGACTTCCCTTCAATCTCTTTCAATCGCCCTATTTCATAAGTCAGTACCTTTCTTTCTTTCGTCCAACCTGCATAATGGCATCCAACTCAGCTTCCATGGCCGTCATCTTGCTCAGCCCACGATCCCCTTTCCTCTCTCAGCCGTTTCCTCTTGAAAGCCCTAAGTGCTTCATATTACATTTAGTCGCCCTCAATCGCCTCTTTTCCCTCTTCGCATTCTTCTCCGCTTGAATGCCCACAAAGATGAAAAAGGCATCACGATCCTTTGATATATCATTCAAGGCATGATATAACAACCATCCGGTCTTCGTGCAGGACTATCCCATGCATCGGGACATCTTCTCGCCAGCCGCTTGAATCTTTCCCGGTTACATGCTTTCATCTTCCCCCCGCCGAACACAATGATTTCCTCCTTCTTTCCTCGGGTGGGTGAGGGTCAAAATGGGAAAGAATCACCCATTAGGTTCACAATTCTCCCAAGTATCAACAGAACTACAAGTGGTAAAGATTCACACTTCTCAGAAGTCAGATTCTTAGAGAGAATGGGAATAGATGCAGCTTTTATGACCCTCAATCTTCACCCCATTCAATCCAACATCAATGTATTAATATCCCTGGAAAAATCTTCCCAGTGCTCGGCTTGGGATCTTCACTGGTTTCACCCGCAAACCACGCCGCTGACCATTGCAATCACCGGCAAGGCTGCTTCGCTCAAAAATTATTAGCATCAACCGCAGTCATTCGATTGCCGAGCATTCCATTCAGATAATCGTCCCATAGTCCTTACCAGATGATTGAGGTCTTCTAGCTTTCTTCGAGACTTATCCCGATCCCGCCTTCATCCGCATGGTTGTGCTTTTCGCTTCTTTGGTTTTCTCAAGCTTCTCGAAGTGTCCTCTCTGCTTCGTGTCATCTGAATGTATCATGAAACATTTCCTATGCATAAAATTTTTTGTCTTTAAATCAAAACACTTACATTAATAGATTAGCTCGTCAACAAATATTTTCTAATATATTTGTTAAAGGTTAGTGGCTAAAAATAACCACGTTGAAAACTATTTTTGTTCTTTTCTAAAAATGTCCAAACTAGTATTTCCTTCTTCATCCTCCAATATTGATGCATCGAATTTTTTCGATCCCTGCTTAACGGCCCCGTAAACTTATTGACTGACCAAACACATGTACAAGAGTAAAATCATTAAATTCTGGTTTTGGCCCAAATATACGCAAGTGCACAACACAAGTAATAAATTGATTTAAGCCCGTATATATCGATCCCAATGTAGATCTCAAGAATTCTATATCAACTACCCCGACTAATTGTAAACTCCATACTATTCGAACTATAACATGATATGGTGTTTCATCTAAGAAGCCATGAAAATATACTACATAAAAAATGAACAACTTAAATCGGGTAAGTCCAAGAATAATGAATAAAGAATAGCGAGAAAAATAAATGAAACTAGTCATCGCTAGAGTACACATGAAGATCAATGCTTTCATCGTGAAGTATCAATTCCCGTTGTTAACACCTGTTAATTTTACTCAGGTGTTTCATTTGTGTGAATCAGTCCAAGGCGTTTAGTTGTACAACAGATTCCACACTCCACACTTCATTATCTACCCCTTCCCGATTCTCTCGAATATAATGATAACTACTTTTTAAAAGGGACTTCCTAAATCAAGTATTTTTCTGCAATATTTCATACTCATTTTACGATCAGAACCCAGTAATGCTTATCTGGTCAAGCAAGGATATACACTCAGGTTACTCTTCCTCAAAATTAGAATAGATCACCCTCTCCTGATTAGATCTCGCCAATACCTGATCGGGCTCCTATCCGACTAAGGTGAACTCTTTCGCTGTTTAAATTGATAACTCGCTCAACTCATTCTGATTTCAAGTGAGAAGAGGATTTACTAAGTAAACTTACAAAGCTCATTAGATCTCTAATAGTGTTAGTATACCTTCAAAGAAATATTCATAACTCCTCGGATCACATCTCTCTGTGTCACTCAGAGACCTCCTTGGAAATCAAATCAATGAAATCAATTCTTAAAACGGTATAAGAAATCGATGACCGATCAAAATAACTTTTCTTAACCCATAAATCGTAAAAGTAAATTTACATAAACTGAAATTCACACACTCTGTCAAACAACTACACAAAGAAAGATAATTTCGACAATAGCATTCACTTAACGGAAGCCTAATTTACCTCACTACACTCACAAAGATTCCTCCGATCAAGCATCAACTCGCAAATTGAACTGGAAATTCGAATTCGTAAATTGTCCTAACTTCAAACATTCCGTAGTAATTGAAAAGAACTAATTTCGCATCTTCACTTCTACTCAAAAACATAACATCCAATTCAAGAGAAAAACGAAAACTAACGTATAAATCTAATCTAATTCTAACTATCAACATCAAGAAGTTAAGAGATGCAAGAAAAGAAAAGAAAAAAGAAAAGCAAACCAAAGAAAATAGCCTTTCGCCTACCCGCACTTCGTCGGTCGCCGCTTTATGAGTCGGTAGTCGCGCATTTATGTGGTTTCGCCCCAATCCCAATGCGCCAGGATTTGATCGCCCATAGTTATCGTTCGTGTCGCGACTTCAACTCCTTGTCGCGATATCATCCATGTTTCGCGATTATCGATTCACGTCGCGACATCGCCTTAAGTCTTCTCGCACCTCTCCAATCAAGAAAAAATTCTCATGTGGCATCCGTCTCACGCCGTAGCGACATCAGCTCATGCTCGCAGTTTTCAATTAGTCTTTGATCGCCACATCGATTCAGCCGCGCACTCTCGCCAGTCATCTTCGCCTTCAACTCCATGTTCTGATACCGCGCGATATCAAGATCTTGTCGCGACATCGCCTTATAGTTCAGCGTTTCAACTCGCGCCATAATGTCGCGCAATAACAACCTATTGTCGCGATATCAACCGCTCACCGTGGCTTCACCCGAGCCACCAGATTCTCAACCCGGTTGCTCTTGATGTTGCGATATCAATTTTTGTCACTTACAACATCGCTTTACTTGTATCAACTGGTCGCCATGATGTCGCAGACATCAATCTCGTCGCGATATCAGCCTGGTATTGATCGGAGCTCAGTGCTGGTTATCATACGCAAAACATCAATCCTGCCGCGACATCACTCTATGACTCCGTGTCTCAACTGCTCGCTCGATGTCGCCAATTCATAAATTCTTGTCGCGACATCACCTTATGGCTCTACAAATTTTTGAACTCGCCCTTCTTAATGTCGACATTGATCTCACGTCGCGACATCAACTTATGTCATTCCGTAGTTTTAAACTTCAGGTACCGATGTCATCTTCGACTTCTGTCGCGACATCACTTTTAAGGAACCGCAACCTAAATCGAGCAAGTCTCATGTCGTGACCTCTATCTCCCGCCGCAAAATCACCCCCGAGGCTTCAATCGGTTGGTTTGGATGTCGCCACTACCTGCCGGCCACTCACACCGCTTTAATTTTTCACACTGGCAACGCCCAGCGCTTTTTCTTGTCGCGACTGCCTCTTTGTCGTATGACATCAACCTTGTCACATCATGATGTTGTCGCACAATCATTTCTAAGTTTCACTTCAACTCACCGCCTATCTGATCAATGTCGCGAAATTCCATCAAATTCCCTTCCTTTCCGATGTCACCATATAACTGGTCGTAAACCCCAAACTCCAAATATTAGTTACAACCGCTACTTTCATTTTTGCTCACATTTTCTACATTTGTACTGCTGCTTATGCCGGTATTTTTCCACCGCATTTTCTTCTCTTTCTTTGTTCCCCAAATAATAGATTTGGTGAGTTTCTTCATATATTTCTCGTATCTTTGTAATTATTCATTTTTACATTAAAATCAAATGGCAGAAAATGGGACTAAAAATAGATGACTTTGCTCATCATCATGCATGGAATGTCTTCTATGCCCATATCCCGAATCACTCATCGACTCCTCACACATGCCTATGCCAAGGGTGAAACTTCCTCGGGCCACTGGTAGCCAATCTATGCCATTCCTTTTTTTTTCCAAAACAAGCTTTTGTTTTTAAACTACTAACCCATTGGACAAACCCCAATGTTCATTTGATTTGATCAAATCTTGTGTGTTTATGCATTTGTGGGCTACGCAATTTCTGCAAAAAAATCGAGGATCGCCGTGCTTCTTCCGACATTTTACTATCTCTTCCACGGCAGATCATGCCTTAACCTCAATAAATTAGGGTCTTCACCCAGGGGGGATCTACCCCATTTTCACGTCCAAATTACACGTATATATATTTATTTATTTCTTTTCTTTTTCTTATCGTGAGTCTCAATAAACGCCGTCCGCTTGAAGCCACCACATTCACTGCTGACGTGAATTGTCCATTTCCATGCACCCACACCCGACTCGGGACGCGAGTTACCATGCATATGCAATGCTAATGTCATTATAATTTCTCATGTTACATGTACGAAGCACAAATTTCACATGAAAACATTCCTCATCAATCAGGCTCATGTCATTACCATGCAAAATATATCATGAAGTATTATAAATTCCTTCATATGGCACATATAAATATATGTCAGGACAAGCATATTAGCATCCAACAATCTCATGACTAAAACAACTTATTTCAACAATCTTCCTTAGGCTAACCATGCAATTCCCACCAATACAATAGCCTACAATGCCATGTAATTGTCATGTCAAACTGTTATTCACACGACAACCAAGCAACCCCAAACTTGGTAAAACATAGGTTTCAGCAAGATCACCCACTATCCTCCACAGGCATATTTGCTAATCTTGACCTTCAATGAGTTTCCATAGAGTCTCAAGAACACCCGAAACTCGAGTCGATCAATAGTTATGGTCGCCCTGGGTTTGAGGCCTCACTACGAATAATCAAACCCAACCCGCTTCCTAGTCGATCGACCACCGAACGCACTCCACCGACCTAATCTAGCCTCCACCGACCCAGCTGGACTAAGCTAACCGGACATACGTAGCCGGACAAACCTAGACGGACAAACCTAGCTGGACAGACCTTACACTTAGACCGCTCAGAACGGCTATAATCCGGCCATGTCATATCGTAACTGGGTGCCGACATCAAGTTCACCGACATGCGGCCACACCCACCCACACACGGCCAATTTCTATTTCCCACCCAAAACTACGGTCGACTACAAGACGTAGGACTCAAACTACAAATTCCATAGTTCAAAAATGCAAATCAAACATCCCCTCGGGGGCAAAACACAACCACACGTACTTAAGATAAAAATAAACAAATTAGAGAGACTCCGCCCCTGTAATTTTGGTCAAACCCCGCTCGCCCCACTTGCGTACTCGCTAAGTAGGAAAGACTTTCGTCGCCTGAACCATCCCGATTGTCGAAAAATCCGGCAGATAAAGAGCCCTCTCACTCTTCCTTTCCTTCTTTCTTCTCTCCCACCGAATCTTGGTCTAAAGCTCCGGCTTTAGATCCTCTCGCACGTGCATCACCTCCCGTTAGCTCTCGATTTTTATCTGCTATCCATAACTTTGGATTTCCTTTCCTATAAAGTGGTGACACATGTCACACACGATCCCACTTGCATTGTTTGACTT
The DNA here is from genome assembly GCA_016808115.1 of Tetrastigma voinierianum. Taxonomy (NCBI): domain Eukaryota; kingdom Viridiplantae; phylum Streptophyta; class Magnoliopsida; order Vitales; family Vitaceae; genus Tetrastigma; species Tetrastigma voinierianum. The sequence goes on along the minus strand of JAEQBH010001156.1, from coordinate 77,955 downwards.
TATCATTCGACACGCATCAACGTATCAAACGAAACGCCATGTCACTATTACAAGCCGAAAATACGAATTCCAATGTCTTTTGTAATTCGACAAAATTCGACGCAGTAGTTTTATTTTGCGAAACAATTCCAACGGTGGAGCTCCCATTATCCGAGATCTGTAAAAATTTCGCATTTTCTCAACCTAAATTTCGCTATTTTAATTTTCTTAGAAAATTGAATTTTTCGTTTTTACATAAAGAATCTCAACAATTTCTCTTCACCGCAATCTCGTTTTATTCTTCTTTTAAAGAGCATCTCAAGCTTCAAGACAGTTAACTTACGCTCTGGGACAAGCATAGTTGGTTAAGTAATTCAATCCCCAAAATTCAAAAAACCCGATTTCTTTCCAAGCTCATGCACTTGAACAAATGTGAAGGTGTCGTTCAAGTTTTAATACATTTACTGATATTCCATTTACCTTCATAAGATCCAACAAACTTTAAAGGTGTCGAATCCAAGCTTCTAACAATACTCTTGGGTATGTCGACTTAACCATCACAAGCAGCCAAGATCTGAACAAAACCGCTGCATCAAGAATAAGTTTCGACACAACTTCTATATATGTCGAACTTAACCATCAAAAAGCAGCTATTTAAACAAACTCAGCGGTTGTTCGCTTTAACACAATAAATTTATTTAGTTCTGACCAATATTGTTGTATCAACTTGAAGGAAGTCCAGATTATAAAAGTTATCAAATTCGACTTAACGATCAGAACAAAGTTGCTATTTAGTAATTTCCAAATATTATATATAAAGAGTTGAAGTGGAAAAAAGAAATAAAGCGAAAGTTTAAAAAATGTATTCGATAAAAAAAGCTATGGTCGAGAGAATACATATGATAATTATAGGGGTGTAAAATGTGTCTCTAAATTATATATTTTATCCTTTCAAGTTTTAACAAAATAAGCAGATTTGTAATTTGTTTTCCATTTATCACTTTAAAGGGCTACCCCTTTTATTATTTGTGTTGTGTGAAAATAAAAATACTATATATGAATAATTTTAAAAAAAAAAAACCTTTCTTTATTTTTAAATAATTAGAATATACATTTAATCTCAATGAGATACAAATTGTATCAATTAAAATATAGATTTTTAAAATTGATTTATAGCACCTCTTCTGGTTTTAATATCCTTTCATTTGTCATATCATTAATAGATTACACTTCACTATAGCTGATTTGATTTCCACAAATTCTTCACTTTCCTTTCCCATTTCTCTCCAATCACACTTAAATTCAAAAATAAAAATAAAAATATTGGGTACCAGGCTTAGGAAGATCTGGGGTTTACAGGAAGACTTTTGATGATAGAAGAAAACAGAGAAGGAACTGAAAGGCTTTCAATTCATAGTCAGTAACAAAGTGGGATCATCAAATTCCATACAGAAAACCAATGAACCCACACAATTTCACACTCAAAACCGATCAAACAGGCTGACTGATCTGCTGGGCTGTGGGTAATTACCCGCCGTAATCACAAGATTGATCGCTTCTGATCTTGACCTCACAATGGCGGCTTCTTCGGCTCCGGCGGCGGCCGCTTTCTTCCCCGTCAACACTCCGTCTTGACAAACCGCCGATATTCATCGGTATTCCATTCTCCGGCAACGCGAACTTCCTCATGAACTTTCCGGACCCTCCGCCCATCACGTACTGGCGCCTTCCTTCCTCCCCCCTCCCGTTTCTCTCCGCCGATCACCACAACATTGTCGTCCTCCCACCTGACCTTGATGTCGCCGGACTTTCTACCCCCGGTATGTCGACGATGATATGTACACCAGGATTCCTTGTCCGTCGCCGTCGCCGCCATGGCGTCGCGGCGTAGGTGCGAGGGGCAGCGACGATCCTTGGTCGGAGTCGTCGCCGGCATCGCAGGTGTTTATGGACGGAAAGAGTGTGGAAATCGAAGGCCATCATCCTCAAATCCATGTCGATTTCAGAGACCGTTGAGAGATTGATACCAACCTCAAACAGCAAATGTAGAAGATATTCATCGTTTGATGAAATTGAGATGTCTGGGGTTTTTACTTTTTATAGGTAACGGAGGAGCAAATGGTTCTGAAAGAACGAAGAAGATAAAAAGAGAAGAGAATCAAGTCTGTTTGTCTGTTCGCAATTAATTCCGATAGCTGTGGAACTTTAAAAATGATGAAATACCCTTTTCCTTGTGTTTTAATTCAAATCCACTTGTTTTTTTTTTATATATCTAAACGTATTTTTACTATAAAATGTTCCACACTTCCCTATTTATATGGATCCTATGTTTTTAAATTTTAAATGTTATATCAATCAATTAAACATACGCACTTCTTTGACATAATGCTAATAACCTTTTGTAATAATACCCTTTTCGTTTAAAAAAATAGTTTTTTATAGAAGTTTATTCAACAAACTTATTGAGTCATTTATTTTTATAATCCACTTTTTGATATGTTATTTTATATTATAGTTTAGTGCACAAAACTAAACCATAGTTCATCTATAGTTTGTACAAAATAAAATCATAATTTCCAATACATCTTTTTAGCATAAAATTAAACTGTAATTCTCAACTACTTCGCTTTATCAAAAAAATTGTCACATGCCTCTCTCTCCCATGTAGCATAGAAATATAATTCAACTAACATAAGTTTATCTAAAAGTTAAAAATAATATATTATTCAAAACCGTTTCACCCATAACTCAACTTCTAGAAGGATCTACGGAATTTTTATAACCATATGAGAAGTTGTTGAACAAAGTTCTGTGACTTAAATCTCTTTTACTTTAGGATCCTTATGGATGAGTTTAATTTCATACAGCTAAAACAGTCGCAAATATGAAAACAAAGAAAAACACCAAATTTACATAAAAACTCTCATAGAAAAAAAAACATCGATAAGAGAGAAAACTTCATTATGAATCTAAGAATGATTACAAAATACATCATAATAGAGAAATTGAAAGACACCGTTACAAGGGGCGGATTACGTAGAGAAAGCAAAAGATCGCAGAAAAACCATTACAGCTGGAACAAACGTAAACCACCACGAATGTCGAGTCTCTTGAGAGCTGCACCCCGATCTCCTTAAAAACAGATTCGTTCCCGGTGCTCTGAGAAGTCACTTCGACTTCTTCTCTGCGATACAATCTGGCAGACAAAGTTAGCATTCTCAACACTAGTCATCTCATGAACTCGAATCCCTATCCGCGCTATCACCCAAAACACCACACTTTTGATAAACTCAAAACCAAAAAAAAAACCTCTCTTTTCTCTGACATGGTGTCTCACCATATAGGTTAAAGGGCGAGACTTAACATTAAACCAATTCGCTATAAGCCAAAAATGCTGACTCTGCCTTTCACTCATGAGTAAATGACAATGAATGTCATTTATTCAACACTCCTCATTACGAATTCATTCACACTACAAGATCCTAAAGACCTTAATGATTCATCGGCAAAACCCTCGTGATACAGAGAGGTGGTACACGTGAATTTTGAATATTTCCTAAAATATGTTTACTCACTAACTAAATAAACAAAGAGTATTACGTACGTCTAACCATTCATTATTGGTGTGTGACGACATTACATATTCCTACAATGTGAATCTTCCAACATATTTCGCTTCTCACTTTATTAGCCCATTTCACACATGCGCCTCCCAGTTCTTTTTTCAAGAGTTTAATAAGAACAGGCCCTATTCACCCCTCCTCACTGCCCCACTTTCACTCTTACATAGTGACCAGAATTATAGTGATAGTCATGTTACTCTTCGCCAAATGCTTGAGATCATTAAAAACCATAGCTTCTTAACCTTCCATGAGCATCATCACATGAATGGAATACTGATATTCCCACAAAGGATCGTAGACAAGTCTTACAATTAAGCTGTCCCTTCAACTCCATATCTCGGGATCTCCAAATACTAGAAGGTATCCATTACGATCACTTTCTTACTGCTTACTCCATTCTCTCGATGACTTTTCAATCCAATCCTCTCTATAACCCTCAAGCTGCTGATCCGCAATGTTATCCTTAGGATTTACATAATCTATGAGATAACCCAAATGAGAGTCAAGTAAGAGCCATCGGTATCAGGTCTACGACTGATATATCTATAGATCTACCATATGCCATTACTCAAGCTTGTGCTCACCACAGCGGCATTGACTCCGCTTCAATGTATGCATACAGGCACCGGCCTTGGCCAATTGGGACGTCCTCTAGAAGTGGGGCATTAGGCTCTTCCCCACATTTGTCTGGGGCCAAACTCATATTCCATCATGGATCCGCAACCGTCCCATGATTTCCATGATACCGCCCGCACCTCCCAAAGGTAAAGACATAATCCACTATAGGATTTTTGAGTCTTTAACATTAGATATCCAATTAGCACACGCATCCCTCTCTCTCAAGCACAAACAGGACATTATCTGTGTAGTGCAGCCCATAAATACGAGTGAACGTATTATTCTCATTATTCCTCGCCACGATACTCCAGATTTGTCGGAATCTACTCAGCCTCTTATTAACCGCATAGCTATGTCTCGTCTTGTACAACCCACACAATACACATTAGACTCCCTATCACCCTAAGAAAGTATTCTACTGAGCAACACTTCCCTTATTCTGAAAAGTTTAGAGTTACATCTACCTGTTCTCTTTATACCATTATCCTTATCAAACTTCCTGCACATCATTGTCAACATAGTGACCGGACTTAGCACGAGTCCATCTGATGTTCTTTATTTCCTTTATCTCAAAAACATCAGCAAGTCCCATGTTCATGTACCTTGAATTCCGCAATATACCGGGTAGATGTAATCATTCCTTATCATCACTACCGATTAATCAACATGTTATCTACGCACAAACATTACAAATGACATAGCCATGTTCATCATCTGGCTATTATTAGACACACTTTGTCACATTCATTGATTTGAATCCATGACAACACATAACGTTGTCAAATTTCTCATGTCATTGTTTCGGGGTGCTTGTTTTAATCCACAAGGATTTCACCAATCTACGACTTTCATTTCATCCCGGAGCTTAAAACTCAGTTGCTCCATGCAGATTTCTTCATTCAAATCTCCATTTAAGAAGGTCGTCTGTGGGACATCCATTTGATGTACCAAGATCTTTAGTACACTGCAAGCACCATCCTGAGTGGAGTTTATTCCCCGTCTCTTCTCACAGAGAATACGTGTCAAAATAATCTTGACCCTCGCTGTCTCATAGCCTTTGATCGTGTCTTGCCTTTGTAATATTTGTCTATCGATCCGTCTACTCTCCGTTTCCTCCAAAACTAATTTGAACTTCAGAGGCTTCACAACGACGGAAGATCTACCACCCCAAGTATGCCATGCGCATGGAATCGACCACTTTAAATTTTTGCCTCGAGACTCCCTGTGCAGCCCCACCACTTTGTCTCGAGGTCTCCCCCAACAGCACACGGCTCGCCTGAACTGACTAAATGGATTTTTCGTCTCTCGCCCTTTACATCGCGCCTCGGTCTCCTACCTCCACGCATCTCTCTATCCCGACTATTTTCGCTTAAAAAGCATCAGTCTCCAACACTGCTTTGATGAACTAGGCTCGATCCGCATGGGAAACAGCGATCTCTCAAAGAAGCTACGGCCCCTCACTCCAATATCGTGTTCGTGAATATCCCGTGAGACAGTTGTCAGGACTCATAAACAAGAAAAATCGATGCTTGTGCCATTGCATGTGCGTAACCAATGAAGATTACAATCAATAGTTTTAGGTCCTATTTCACCTTGGTGAGGAACTGCCACTCTAGCTCACATCCCCACACTACCAGATGGTCATTCTTCTCCAACTCATATGGAGTCTTTCTCGCTTTCTTCTTTAGGTACCTTATTTGTAAAGGTAATTAGCGATAAATAAAATGGCTTCTCCCCTTACGTTTTCAGGAGAGCCCTGCAATCTTATCGACAGAATTCATCATTTTCTTTTAGAGGCGATGCTACTCACCCATCTAATAGATTGCATAATACAGTTATGGTTTCATGTATAATCCCTGCCGAGCAAAGGTCAACAAAACAAGACACCGCCTCTGCACTGAATACTCAACACTTTGTATCTTTCATTGAGCGACCCTCGAACTTTTTGTTTTTAGAGAACAAATTTCATTCGCTCACCCTTACTTTTAAGTAAGTACACATAACGCATTTTCCTGTTATCATCCAATAAAGGTAATAAAATACTAATACCACCCTGTTTGGGTAATGAGCTTCAAAATCACATATATCACATGGATTAAGTCAAGAGGCGTTCAAGTAGGTCTTTCAATACTTGAAAAGATGACCGGGTTAGTTTCTGTCTCTCAACATGCTTCACACTTGTGCCGTGATCAATTTGAAAGTTGGTATATGATTTAAGTTGATTAATCACGTAATGTATCATAATTAACATGTTCTAATCTACCATGCCATAGATTAGATGACCTCAAGAATATAAGCTTAAGAACTAGTTTTTATTCATTTCTCTAATGATAGTCATTTTCATATTAAGCTCCACATGACCATTCACTCATATACCCTTTTCTCGACATACATTCCTCTCTTGATATGAACAAATATCCTAATTCCTCAAACACCAACCGAAATCCATGACTAGGTCTTCGCAAAGAACCGACACCAAGTTCTATGGGATGTGCACATATAACACATTTAGAGTCACTTCTTCCCCATAAGTCATCTTCAAGACCACCTCGCTTTCGCTCTTGATATCCGATGTGGCAAAGTTCCCATGAACACCTTTTCTCCGCCTCACTGGTTCAAAGGTGGAGAAAATATCATCTTATCAACACTACATGGCGTAAAGCACCAGTGTCAATCCACCATTCCTTGGGATTTGATCCCCACCGTTCACTCCAGAGATCACTACAGAGGTCAATTTCGGGACATTATCCTTGAGATGTCGTCAACCAATAGTATCAAGCTCCTTGAAATGCTTGTTTCTCTTCCTGCTAAGTCTCAAATCGAAGATTTATCTGCCCTTACCAATATTTCGGTGGCTTTTGTTTCGAACACTCCCCTTTGTCCCACGTGCCTTTCCTTGTTGTTGCCTTTTTGAACTTGGAACTCGACCATGTTCCACAAAGCTGTGGTTTTTATTCATTAACAGAGGTGCCACTTTTCAGATCCTTTATCATTCTCTTCGATGTGAAGTCGAATAACTAGGATCTTCGATACTCATCTCCTTTCTTATGTTTGAGGTAGTTTTTGAAGTCTTTTCCAAGATGAGGCATTTTCTCAATGGCGCTACTTGAAAAGTTTCGCTCAACATCATTCCCTCGCATGAATCTCATGGAGATTACTTTAGTTCTTTGACTGACCGGCATTTTGAATCAACATTTTATAATCGGTGAATCGGCCCACAATCTAACTTTTCGTCTCCTAACTCGGCTTATACTCCGCCTAGTGAATCCCATAGCTCCTTAGCTATTTTCTCTTATCTCGATATACATTGTATAGAGAATCACCTTGAAGCATTCATGACTTAGTTCCCGCACGAAAGTCGAATACTTCAAGATCCACAAAGACTAATGACTCGATACGCGCCATCTCAGCTTCGAGCTTCTTCCGCCAAGACCGCAAGATTCAAGGTGGTCAAATGTAACGAAGATCTTGCTGCCACCTTTGAAATTAAGTCCACCTAATTTCTCTCGTTTTTCCGTGTGAGACAGAGATAGCACCGTAGTAGGCATCACCTGTGCTTTGTCACGCAGGGTCGCCACTTTCCAGCGCATGCGCTGGGAACCAGGTGTTCAACCAATGCGTCCATTTCTCCGCAAAACATAGAAAATTGATCAAGTTCTATTCCCAAAACCACCAAGTGTAATTGGAATTAACACGAATGTATCTCCTCTAAGACCGTTAAACCCGAGCCAAACAACTAGCTTCCTGGGACAACTCTGCTTTTAGGTTTCCAAATCTTCTAAGACCACAAAGGAATTAGCACAAACTCTCACAAAGTGAGAATGTGGTTTTAACCTAAAAGACTTTTCTTATCATATTCGCAAGAAATATCACAACAAAGTACGTGGTTTATCGGGATTTGTTCGCTCTTGAACTCAAGGTCTGAGTTCCATTCCCTCCTTTTGTATTTTTATTTATTTTACAAAGGACTTCAACAAACCAAGTTGTTTGTTTGGTGTTTCCTTGTCAACATGTTCTCCTCATTCAAAAGGAAAACCTCGTACAATATGGTTTTTCTTCTTTTCTTTTTTTTTTCTTTTTTCGAAAAAAGTTTTTTTTTCTCCTTTCCAAAAAAATTTTTCCAAGGACTCTTCTCCAACTAACACCATTTTTTTTTTTCAAGAACAATCTGCAAGCTATACATCTATTACAAAAGGATTACGTAGAGAAAGCAAAAGACTCCACAGAAGACCATTACAAGCAAGAACAAAACCCTGAAAACCACTATCACGAAATTAATGAACGAGCATCAATGGACTTCTTAAAATGGCCTCCCTCGGGTGCTCTGAGAAGTCACTGACGTCCGTTTCCCAGATACAACGGCGACAAGCAAGACTACCTGTACACTGCTCCTAAATGAACCAAACCCTCGTCCGAGGCTATCACCCAAACACCACACCTTGATAAACTCAAAACCAAAAAAAAAAAAAAAAAAAAACTGAATAAGGAAGTCTCAATCTTATAGCCAAAGAAACCCAGATTCAGGAAACCAACGCTTCTCGTGAGCCAAACATCGACTTTCTCGTCTTCGACCTCAAGGAGTAAATGATAATGAATGTCATTTATTCCAAATGTTAATAAATCATAGGATGCTAATATTAAGAAAATATCTTAACATAAAGGTCCATATCAACACAACAAATCAAATTTTTCTCAACATTTTCTTTCATGTGTCACATTATGCTCGAATCAAACATAAACTCCAAAACGAATTGGATCACAACAACAATTATAAGTATAAAAATTTCGGTTCTCAAGAACAATTTCAAAAACTGTAACCAAATAGACTACAATTTTTCTCACTGGGGTTTCATTTGCAATCTATGGTGAGAATTGGGACAGAAGTCTCCTCCACCATATAGATAATCATTTAAAAGAAAATGAAATTACTGCAGAACTTCTCTCGTACCACATCCAACAAGCCATGTAAAGTATTAAATTTTGAAAATAACATAAAGTATATTAATATTAAAAAAATGTCTAAACGACCTTAAATGAATTGAAAATTTAATTAGAAAATTTGACATTATGGGTTATTTTACTTTATTTCTATTTCTTGCTTTTCTATTATTGTATCAATTAAAAGAAATAAACCAACAAGATTGGAAGGATAATTTATACAATTTGTAAAGCATTAAAGTTTTGTTCAAAAGTTTTTTTTTTTTAAATTTGAAACAATGATGTTTAAAAATAAAATATTTGCAATCCTATTAAAAAACCTTTCTTAAAAAATAACTCGTGGAAGTGAAAATCCTCAAATTCTACTTAACCCAGAAACTCAATTTTGCTAACTTTAACCGTAATCAGAGATAGAAATACACCACCCATCCATGCACTTTTTCAACAAAATAATATAAAATTTACATGTCAGATCATATGTTCAAGATATAAAAGTGCAGGCAGTAAAATACAGTGCCGTAAATAAAACTTAAGGTTCAACAATGATATGAATATAACTAAAACTAGGAAAATACAATTCCATCACACCAAACTTAAAGCTGCACTACTTGTTTACATGAAATCTAAGTCCCCTGGGGCTTGAGAGATACATGAAATCAAACACAATAATCAACCCTATCAAGATATGAACAAAGGAGGTTCCATTATCTAGCTTCCATCCTCCCCAATAAACTCCAACTCTTCCCAAGGTATTATCAAGAACTGATAATGATCATAGTATGTTTGTTTCAAAGAAACTCACCCTTTCTTCTATTCTTGCCACCTCAGAGATAAGAAACTTGCATGGATGTTTGTGGATAAGAAATAGTAACCCTATCTCGCAATCAATGTTGTTTTCGACTCAAACTCCAAAGGCTTGCCAAGAAATACTGTTCCACCTTCCAAGTTGTCCATCCTTTTCCCAAGCGCCTATCCAACCACTATACTTCAATACATTAGGCCGCATCTTATCTCGCCTCTAATTCCTTCCCAGCAGATACTAGGAAGATGTAAGTCCACCATATGCAAACAAAGTAATATGTACTTAACACAAAAACCGCACTCCACATCCAACCCACATCCATCAAGAGGCATTCAGAATCGTGGAACTCATTCATTACAACATGTATACGACAACCCTGAACTTTCACACTATAACAATAAACACTTCTCCTTCCCCATGTAGGCCATTAAAGGAACAAGAGGTAGATTTATGCAGCTCCATGATTCATCACCAATGGAGCATGCTAATGACCCAATATCGATCAACCCGACCGATACGTATTGGCAATAATCGCACTACAATAGTATATGTGCTTGGGGCCAAGTCGACAATTTTTTTATCCCATTGATTTTGTTTTCTTCGACATAGAGCCATCCACTTCCATGGGAAATAATCAGTTCCAATCATCTTAGGAAGATCATTCATAACCACCTCCCTGTCGCTTAATAAATCAGAGGAAAGACCTAATGCAATTAACTTTGGGAACATGACCATGGAGGTCAATAGTTTAACATGTATACAGAAAACTCATGTCAAGTAATGAGGAGTTTAATAAAATGATGTGCATCGCTGACAATTCTGGCAGTGCGAGCTACGGAAAGCCTCTCATTTGTCCAAATGTGATGACAGAAGACTCTGATGATGAAATACGTCGGAGGAAAGCTCTACCGCGGGAGAATGATGAAATCACTTTTGAACTCATGAGTCTCCCAGGACTAACTGGAAGAAGCACAAAGAAGCACCCGGTGATAAATAACACACCCTTCAAAATATTACTGCTTAAAGCAACTAACATATGCCAAAAATAGTTCTAGAAATTTCTTAAAAGGGTTAAATTGTTTCTCTTTAATTGCTAACTATGGCCTAGATGTCAACTCTTCTCTCAAAAAACAATGTCATCCTCTCACTTTCAATCAACAATCATTTTTAAGAGGGTAGATACATTGAGAGGATAAGAAAGAAATTCACATAACTCAAGTTTTCCTCTTGTATTATATTTTATGAGTATGCATGACAACACTTTTAGTCCATGATGAGAACGTGACAACTTCGACTAACAATGCTTCACAATGTGGGAAGATTTGACACTTTCATTGGAAAGAGTTCAAGAACTCTTGAACATTCAAAGAGATCAAATAGATTTTCACTCGTTACACGAATCTTCAGTAATTAATTTATTATATTTTTTCCTAAAATGCAATTGTGGATACTAGTGCTGATGACGTATGTGCAACACCTTTATGTAGGATGCTGAAGCAGTTCACAATCTCATGTTAAAGCTAACTTGATTTTGGATTTTGGTCTTAGTTGAAATGATTTTGAGAGTTATTACGCTTGGGCTTGTGCGCTTAAAATGTGCCCAAATTGTTAAAAAACATATTAAACTAATCCTGTGGTCTAGATATTTCCATGTAGTTTTCTGTAGGAACTAGGTAACATTGAAATTTTGTAGAGAATTCTGTAGAGACTTGTATAACCATTAGATTAGATTTGTGTTGCAATAACTTCTAGCCATTGGTTGAGTGAGGTAGTTAAATATAAATAGGGGGGCTAGACCTGAGTTTTGTATCGCCAAGAACAAGAAGCAGACCAAACAACCTTTCAATATCTAGTCTCTTCCATATTCCAAGTTCTTCCTCCATCTTCCTTCCAACAAAGTGGCATTAGAGCAAGGTTATTGTCTCTAGAAATTTGAGTAAGCTCTATGGTTGTAAAGATCACCGATCTTCCACACTTAAAAAAAAAAAATTTATCAGATCTCAAAGCCAGAGCCTATCACAATCGACTTCACCACTGGTGGAGTACTCAAGAAGGTGGAAGCTCAAGTGAAATAGTTCTTCATTTCAAAAGCTTACAAGAACTTTATAAGGTAATTGAAAATCAAGAAAATCTTACTTTCTTTTGCCGATTGTGAGACTATGAACTTCCAAGAAGCAATGGGAAAAAAATAATTGGAAAGACGCTATGGATGAAGATATAAAGGCAATCAAGAAGAGCTTATTATTGTGGGAGCTAACTTCACTTCCCCTAAAAGGACAAGGTGATCGATGTGAAATAGGTGTATGAAGCAAAGAAAAGCGCCAAAACAAAAGTCAAAAGATACTAGGCAAGATTGGTGGCAATAGGCTAAAATCAAAGAGTTGGCATCGACTATGATGAGGTATTTGCTCTGCCGTCGATTAGAAATTTTGGCATCACTATTTCCTTAGCGGGCCAAATAATTGAGGATACATCGAATGGATGTGAACTGACCCTCTCCTAAATGGAGTCCTTGAAGAAGAAGTCTACATTGGAGCAAACCACAAGACTGCAGCAAAAGTATATGGAGAAGTGGAAGACAAGGTTTTAAAGCTGGAAAGGCACTCTATATGTTCAAGCAAGTCTAAAGAGCTTGAAATGCTTCGAATTGACAAGTACCTCCAAGAGCACCATCAATGTCCATATGAGCACACACTCCTACATCAAAATCCAAAACGGATATTCATCAGGTGCTTGAATGTAGATGATTTGACCATGTAGCACCAAACATGTTCGACGAAGTTTAAGAAAGAGACGACGAATGAGTCTCTCGATTACCGATATCAGCTCATGTCTTACTACCCCAAGACAAGTAAAGTAAGAATACAAACACATCCTAATCACTCAAGAAGGTTATGCTAAAGAGGTGCTTTTAAGAGGGTTCAAGATGATGACTTTAATCTCTGCTGGCACGCCAATGGAATGCTGAATCAAGGTTCAAACTCTTCTATCTCAAAGGTGTACAAATGTAAACTTTCGCTTGTACTAATTGCTTTTATGATTACAAAGCTTGTTGGATAACTATAGTGATTGGAGTGAAGAAATAGATGATCGTGAAGAGTACCACTAGCTTTGATTCTGCTAATGTGGAGACACCACTTTCACTGGGCATCACATAATTGATTGTCACCGATCACATGCTGCTCGAGTATATAAAGTTACCTTTCATGTGTTCGCATGCAACTTGGCTCCTAAATTTATTAAAGGAGTTTGGCTTGGCATAAGAGAGTGGAGCTTCACCTCAAGATTTTTGTGGAACTATCGCCAATACTTTGGCTAAGAACCTAGTCTTCCATGACCAGCAAACACTGAAGATACTCTCACTATCACTACGTTAGGAGAATTGTTCATTGTTTTTGTTTATAAAAGTTTATTAAAACTCCAATCCGCAAGTGCACTGATCACAAGTTGGGCCAATATAGGTTTTTAATCTAAAACTGTGTGCTTCTAAACCCAAGTACGTGGAAGAGATGCTTAAGGGTAGTTCAAAGCACCTGGCCACTGTATAATCTACTATTTAAGCTTAATTAAACTAGTTTCATTGATTGTTAACTAAAAAAAAATAAAACTAAGCCAAACTAAAAATCTACTATAACATAGCAAATCGATGGATTAAGTTGTAAAAAAACTTTAAGGAATAACACTAGGCCTACATTTCCAGGCATCAGACATTTACGGCTTCTATTCATTAAGTACTACTTAAGTGAAGATACTCTTAAGGCTTACCTATGAACTCTCTATATGAGGCTCTCTTGAGTCTCACCTCAATTTCTCACACCTAATCCCTTTATTCTTCTTCCCATCTAAAGCCAAACAATGTGTTACTTGTTCTATGTAATAAATCCTTGGGAATTTGTCACCTCCTGCAGCCCATGCAATGGAATTTCCTAAGTTATGTTTAGATCAATCAATCTTTCTCTGGTCTGATACGATCATCACATGTGCTGATAATGTCCTTCTAATAAAATCCATCTAAGACAGACTTTCCTAATTTTCTAGACTTCCCCCTTTATTGCTTATTGATTTTATCAATTGTAAAACATTAGGGACTGAAATCAAGTCCCAAGCGGCATACTCCAATTGTCACTTTGGAAACCCTTTGAGCTCTAGGCGTCTCACCCATTACCTACATGCAACAATTGAATAAACCTGAAAAACCACATTCATAAACTCCACCACACAAAGATTACTTACAAAATCATTCAATAATACATGCCAAATACCAATGTCCACAAATACCCTAGAGGATCTGGGCTACCATGGCTCTAAACCCAACAAATCATGTTTAAATCAATGTTTATGGCAGACATAAACAAAGATTAAGAGAGAGAAAATGGTTTAGTGATACAAAACAAATATGAAATGGAAGTCCTTCAAAACCCGACTCCACCACTACAAGAAGTCCTCTAGCAACTAGATCTTACAACTTAGCTCCAACAAGAAGCTAAAATATCTAAGAAAATGTACAAACCCTAGAAAATGAGAGCTTAAAGAGAAACCCTAGAAGATGAATATGTTCAAGCCTCCAAGCTCTCCTCCCAATCTCCTTACAAGTGAGTATTTATAGCATATGGAAAATGACCAGAAATTGGGCTAAGAATGAGGGCATTTATAACACCCCGAAATATACCCTAGTCGTTTTCAGCATGTTTAAGGTATTTTGTACGTATAATTTGAATTTTTCGTAATTTAAATTCAAAACGTGAAAACTGAGAAATCCAGAATTAATACAAGAGTTAAGGGTAAATTAGTAATTTACCAATTCCGGACCCAAAGGTCATATGATAAGAAAGATTATCACAAAGTGGAAATATGAATAACTTGATTTGTAGATATAGGAGAGGTGAAGGACCAAAGTGTAATGAAAGGAAAATAAGGTCAAATGGGATAAGACCAAGTTCGTCTAGGATGAGATATTTTTCCCATACCCATTTGGAGAGCAAAAAATGTGGAGCAGAGGGAGTACAAAGAATAAGAGAAAGAAAGTCAAGGAAGGTATGGAATTGTTGTGTGGATGGCTATGTTTTTGTATGGAACTTATATGGACGTGTTTGTATGGATATTAGTGGTTCCATTCCTAGGGTTTAGTTAAGAATTCATCCTAAACCTAGATTTGCTGAAAGCCTGGGTTGGTAAAACCCTAGTTTGTATAAGATAAGTATCAATCCTCCCTTTCGGGTATGGATTCTTGGTTTATAAGGTACTGATACCTATTTCGGGTATTAGAAGTTAACCTAACTTACAAGTATTTGAGCTCGGGGGTTTGGAAAACCTCTAATTAACTTCTATGTTTGGTTTCAAGGTTAACACCTCGGGGAGTTGTTTCTCATTGATGCTTTGGATTATTTTAGGTTTGTTAGATTTTCCGAAATGACAAAAATCGTACAAATCTAAGCATTTTGAGGTCCTCACACGGTAAGCGATCCCACGTAGCAAACAGAAGTCCACGCCAAGGCATGGCACATGTCCACGCCTACGAGCTACAGAGTGGGAGGCTTGTTATTCCTGGTACGCCGAGGCGTAGCAAAGCTACGTCGCGGCGTAGCTACTGTTCATAGCATTGAAATTTCTGTGTTTTGTTTCGTTTTGTTTTTCCGTTGCTCCGAGGACTTGTCTATTGGACAAATGAACACCCTATAAGTGTATGAAAGGGTCCATTCATGTTGGTAAGGTAAAGGAAAAATTAGACCATACCTCGCCGTCGAGGCGATGTGGGCAAACTTAATGCCCTTATGATATGATAGTAAGTCCCTGAACACATATAATTGTAGGACTACCTAAGACCGGATATGGAATGACACGGCACCTCTGTTATGTGGGCAGGCACGTATAATACTTCTGTGACTCTCCGGGACAGTGTGACTAAAGATTCTCAACCGTGCCGCACATTTAGTAATTGGTACTCGACAGTGCGACGACACTCGACCGTGTCGCACATTTAGTACTCGGGTACTCTTATTGCTGGGCGACGGCACTCGTCACCGCTCTAAGACTGCCATACTTACTAAGATCTCATCGCACTGCACCTTCCTAAGTACTTATCAGGATGCTCCTACTCATTCTTTACACGGTCTAGGTAGTTAAACAGTTATATGATAAGAGTCTAAATAACGAATAAGAGTAAAGTAATATACATCGTTTTGCTCTGAATGTACCTACGGGTACCTCTGTACAAGTATAAGCTCTTAAACTCCTACGGGAGATCTGAACAAGTATAAGTCTGCTATAAGTACGTGTATAAGTTTGTTATATGAATTCATGAAAAATTCTTATATATGCTATTGTATATATGTTACTGTTATATGTTTACTATAAATGAGTATTAGTGCTTGTGTATACGTATAAGTCATATGTTTCCCACTAAGCGTTAAGCTTAGCACGGGTTTTTATCCTTGTAGCTATAAAGGAGGACGTCCGCGATCTTCCGCATACTATTCGGCCATCACACTTGTAGGGGTCCATCACCTATAGGTTTTGCACTCTGATTATGTAAATGTAAAAGTACAGTTTTTGTATATGTATATGTAAATGGGACTCAGGACTGTATGTATTGACACTGTAAACACCACTATGATGGTAGTTTATTTTTGTATCTTTGTATATGATATTTCTGATTCAGCTTATAAGACCTGGGTCCACCAATGTCTAAAAAGTAAAGAGTCCCAAAGATAAACTTCACTCCCTTCATCCGCCTAGGTGGATGCAGTGTGGGCCTGGGGTGTGTGACAAAGATTTTTGTCTCAATCTCGACATCCTTCTCCTTGGCGAACACGTGTCAAAAATCAAAATGATCTTCTTTCTCCTTGGCGAAGGTCTGATTCGCCTTAGTGAACTGATGAGCTTAAAAGTCATCTATTTTTGATCCATTTTCGTTGATTTTTAATGTAAAAGAATAATTAAACGTAGAATATAAAACTCACCAAATTTGGTATTCTGGAAGTATAAAGAAATAAGAAAATGCGTGGAAAAATCTGATGGCGAGTAAAAATGCGAGAAAATGCGAGGCGATAAGCGCGGCTAACTTATGTTGCGGTTTGGGGTTAGTCAGGTCATGAAGAATTAGCGACATCGGGAAATTGAAGAAATCGATCACGGTCGTGACATGGATAACAAGATATTGAGTCCACGACACGAGGCGCTCATGAGAAAGCTACAAAAACATGACTGAGGTGCGCGGCACGTGAATCAGTCGTGACATCAAAACTCCCTGATTCAAAAGCTCAGTCGAGGTCGAAATTCGCGACAAGATCGCGATGTCGCGACATGGGGAACAAGCGATTGAGACACGTGGAGGCGGGGAAGTGATGTCGCGACAAAGGTTGATAATCGCGACGGTAAGAGTAATCAAAGGAAAGATACAAGTGGTGTGGTCAAACATGCGTGTCCCGATTGATGTCAGCAACATAATTGATGTCCCACGTTTTATCGAAAAACGATTGAAACAACCGGATCGCTACTGAGTTGATATCCACGACGAGATTATGATGTGGCGACATGAAGATTTCTCGAGATTGAATCTTCGCCGAGAGAAGCGGTAACAATGAGCCGTTAAGATTAATCACGCATGGCAGCGATCAAAGCATTGATTAAATATAAAGCAACTAGATGTCGCGGCCAATTGTCGTGACACCAGAACAACGGTTGAAGAGCGAGGAACTAAGTCGATGTCGCGACAAGAGATCGACGTCGCGACATCAGGAACCTTCATATGAAAGCTGAAAAGAAATGAACTGCTGCCGTGACAAGAGATCGATGTCGCGACATCAGAAGATTCCATTGACAGCTGTGTTTTATTTAGTTGATGTCACAACAAGAGGCTGAAGTCACATTCAAGCAATCAAGTGAAATTTGCAACCCCATTGGATTGATGTCGCGATATATAGATCAAAGTCGCGACACGAGACCTGTTCAGTTGAAGGATGAAGCTCCATAAAGTAATGCCGTGACAAGAGATCGATGTCGCGACATCAGAAGATATCAGTTGAAAGATGCATTTCATTTAGTTGATGTCACGACAAGAGAATGACGTCGCGACATCAGGAGCAACATGTGAAGCCTACAATGAGTACGATGTCAATGACAAAGAAGAATGATATCGCCAACCTCTATGTCGATTAAATTGTATGAACAAAAACTAGAGGGCGCGACGTGAGATCGAAAGTCGCGACATGGATGATGTCGCGACAAAGAATTCAGTCGCGACGAGCGATGACAGGCTGAATATAAAATCCACGTAACCGGTGGGATTGGGCCAAAAAACCTATAATCTGAAACTATCCGAGAAGCGAGGGAAAGTAACGGCGCTGACGAAATGCGGATAGTGAGAAGGCTCATTTTCTTTATTTTCTTTTCTTTCCTTTTCTTTTATTTTCTTTTTTATGGATAGATTAGATTAGATTTATGGTTCTAGTTTTCTCCTTTTTATTTTCTGAGGTGAATGTTATCGGAGTTTTTGAGCTAAAGCGAATGCGAAATTCAATTCTTTCAGATTACCACGGAATGTTGAAGTTCGGACAAATTTAAGATTCGACTTCTCGATTTGAAATGCGATTATTCGCGAGTGGAGGAATGTTGTGAGTGTCTCTAATTCAGTCAGTACTACAAGAACCGGCTTAATATATTGAATCTTATTGTCGAGAAATTATCTTTCCTATTGTTATTTCAGTAGTGCGAATATCGGTTTATGAATTTACTTTCGGTTATGGGTATAGAGTTTTTGATGAATACCGATTTCTTATACCCATTTCGAGTTGGCACCTCATCCTTCCTGATTTTCTAAGGGTCTACGAGTGAAGCAGGAATGACTTCGAAATCTGTGAGTTATGAATATCTCTTTGAAGATATATTAACTGTTTATTAGAGATACAATGAGCTTTGTGAGTTTACTTGATAAATCTCTTCTCACTTGAAATCAAATAGATTCTGAATAGATTTAATCAATTTAAAACAAAACAGAAGGATTCACCTCAATTCAAAGAATAATGTAATCAGTGTTGTTGAGATCTAATCAGAGAAAGTATCATTTTAATTTGGAGGAAAAGTAACACGGAAGTTGTATATCCTTGCTTGACCCGATAACTTGGGAGCTAAAAGGTGTGGAGTCCGTAAAATGGGTATGAAGTATTGCAAGAAAAATACTTGAGAGTAGAAGTCCTGCTAAAAGTAGTTATCTAATTCCACGTATTCAGAGAGTCAGGTCAAAAATTAGATAATGAAGTGTAGTGTGGAGAGATCATTTGAACTATTAACGCCCCAGACTGATTTTGAAATACGAAATTCCTGGCTCAAAATTTACAATTATTGCGAATTGTTACTTCCCATTGAAATTGATCTTAATCGTTCATCAACCGATAATTATTAATTTCTATTCATTTTCTAACTATTAATTATTCTTTATTCTTTATATTCAAGTTTATTGTTCATTTCGAGTTCTTTGTACCCCGATTAAATTTTAATTTTTCCGCACCTTAATCTTTGGATCCTTCCACTATCATTGAAATTATGATTAAATAGTATGGAATTAGTGTGAATTAGTTGATTTAAAATTCTTGAGATCTCTTATTGGGATCGATGTCTGGACTTAAATCCATTTTATTACTTGTGCGACTGTGCGCTTGCGGAATATCATACCAAAAGCGAACTTTGAAAATGATTTGCTCTAGGAGATGTTGGTTTATAGGTATAATGTCAACAAGTTTTATGGCGCCACAGTTCTTGGGATTAGACAATAGGTCCTTGGTAATAACGTCATTAAATTTTATATCTTTAGTCCTCAACCACTATGGCGTGCGTTGTCGGGGATTAGACAATAGTCCTTTGGTAATAGTGTCTCATGAGATTTGTATATGTCTTTTGGTCATAAGTTTATAAGTGTGTTCTTGAGGATCGAAAGAATTTAATAAATCAATATTCGGATGAAAAATACTAATTTGGACATTTAAAGAAAAAAAGAACAAAAATAGATTTTCAAGCATTGGTTCATTTTGGCCACTAACCTTTAACGAAACACATTGAATATATTTGTTGATTTGACTAATCTTATTAATGGGTGAACGAGAAAAACTTTTGATGCCCTCAAAAACTTGAGTCTTGATCATTCAATGCTTAGAGAAATAGAAGGGGCAGCTAAAAAACTTGAAAAACCAAGAAAATGAAAAAAGCTTCAACCATCTGTGAGATGAAGGCGAGATCAGTTGAAATACATATAAGAAAGCCTGAAGACCTATCGATCAACGTCTGATGGAGAGTTTACGGAACCAATTATCTGAAGGGAAGAATACTTTCGGCGATCGGGCGACTGCGATTGATGCTATGTTTAAAGCTGAAACTGCCTGCTGATTACAATGGTCGGCCAAACTGTCAGGTTCTCACTGATAATCCGAAAGTCAAATGAGCACCTGGGAAGATTCCTCGGGATGGTTATCTGGGATTAAGCCTGAATGGGAAGAAGGAAATCATTGTGTTCAATGAGGGAAGATGAAAGCATATCATAGCTTGGAAAGATTCAAGCGTTCTTTGAGAAGATGTCAATGCATGGGGATAGATCTGAAAACTCAGATGGACGTTGTGCATAATCATGCTTTGAATGATATATCAAGGGATCATTGATGCTTCTGTTGTGCAGGAGCATTCGGCAAAAGTCTTTGAAGCCCAAAGAGTGATTGAAGGCATTCAAATAATAACATGAAAACTCCTCACAGGCTTTCAGAGGAAACGGCCGGAGAGGATCATAAGGAATTTTGCCGAGCAAAGATGACAGCCATGGGAAGCCAAGTTGGATACCATTATGCCCGCCGGGTTGGACAAAAGCCGAAGAAAGAAAAGAAACTGCTGCTGGCATAACGAAATAGGAGCAGTGAGAGGATTATTTAAGGAAGTCGGCGAAAAGGGTAAAAGCTGAAGAAGAGCGATTATAAATCTTGAGAAGGTTAATTATTTGGGTGAGCCAAGAGCTTACCATTTTCGACAATCCATAACCTTCGACGCATTATCTTAAACCGCTCAAGGAACCGTGAGAATTTTCTCCGTCGCCAGGTGGGAGGCTTCTCGAATGAGGCGGGGCGAAACCACCAGCAAAGTGTCAACAGCCCGCAAGGTTCCGGCGTGACGCAAAAATGAGCACAGGAATGAATGCCGGGGTGGAGACCCGATCTTTGAGCGGATCTTTTGCGTTTTCCTCGCTTCAGGGGATAATAAGGTGAACCTCGTGAAGCGGATTTGCCGAGAGTTGGAAACAGCTACTACCAATTCTCGAATTTTTGAACACACTTGATGCGATACTGAAGAACTGGAGACACAAGTAGGGCAGCTGGCCCTAACCTCTAAGCCAGAAAAGCCCTTTTCCCAGAAGTGACACAAGGAAAAACCCCAGGCTGGTTTGTGCGGCTTAGAAGCGGGAAAGAGCTAGAAGGAAATGAAAGAAAAGATGCTTCACTAACTAAGAGCGTACCAAGATCGAAGGGATGAGGGTGAAAGAAAGAATAGGAAGAACATCCGGATCAAGCACCTGTGGGTCCCATTTTCCACCAAAGCTGAGAGAGTAGAATGGAAGCAGTTTGGGTTCTTGAAAACTAGTGGAGATAAGTATGCCTTTTGCGGGAGCTAGTAACTTTCGAATGCCCTCTCAACAAAATTCCCGAAGGACATCTTGAGCAGAAAAGAAAAATAGTAGAGGAAGGAATAGTAAATCTCCACTTTCTTACTTGGTCAGAAGTAATCGAGAAGATTACCAGTGCAGAATGAAGGACCCCCAGAGGTTTCACAATCTTGTGTTGTTGGAGAGATTGAATTCGAGCTCTCTGCAACTCAGACTTTAAGTATCAATCGATGCCTACTTTGCATTTAACTAGAAACTAAGTTTTGGGAGTTGATTCCCACAGCTGTTACTCTTCAAATGTGAACGGATCGATGTAAAACTGAAGGAGTCATTGAAGATGTCTTAAGTCCTTTGTTAGAAACTTTGTTTTCCCATTAGACTTCATCGTGCAGACGTGAAGAAGATTCTATTACTCATTGGGAGAAATTTAAATTAAAATTTCACACAGTGCCACGATTGATATGCAGATTTTCTCATCTTGAGGGTTGGAGAAGAAGCTGCTTATTCATTTGATCAAAAAGTATACAAAATATATGAAGAATGGGGAAGGATCTGATGGTGATTTTGTCTATACTTTGACTCTGTTGTGCTGTGGTGCCTCGGTTTTATCAATGAAAAAGAGATGAATTCCACGATTATCACACGAAGAAGTGAGTTAATTACCGCCGGTAGGAGTGACTAAAATCCATAAATTTTATCTTCAGACCTAGTTCCTACTATTTGTAGTCAAACTCTTCTTGATGCTCTCAGTGAATCTAAAAATTAATTTCTGAGATGAGTTTCTATTCCCAGAAATAGTTTGCATGTCAGTGCACAGAAAGGCAGAGCTTTCTATTTGAGACTACTCTTACTAAGGAATTTGGGTTTCAAAAAAAGCAGTGAATGGTTTAGCCAGTAATTTACAGCGAGATTAAGGTGAAAAGTTAACTTTGAAAGATTAGGTTACTAACCTGGCAGAGTTAGGGCAAGAGCAAGTGTCTGGGGTTTTTTGTCTCTGCAGTTGACCAAGCAAACATAGTGCGCTGCCTTAGTCTATTTTAACTATCAAACCCTCCCTTGTGAAACAACTCCTGTTTAGTCAATAATCTTCCAACAATGGATTCACTGGCCCCTTCTGTTTAAAACCTAATAACATTTAATATCATCTCAAAGGCTCATTAAAGACCATCTAAAAGTCTGGTCCTAAAGCATGAAGTATTGTGAATCAATAACAAATTAAAAATGCTATACAACCTGATTTGAAACCCTAACACCTAAATATGTTTAGAGAGGCTAATAAGAGACAATCTAAAAGAATCATGATACCCTCTCTTTGAATATGCCTTTGGATTCTAACAAGAAAATGAAATGATGACCAAAATTAATGAAACGACTAAATGTTATCTGAAACCATCATTTTGAAAATATAAGGGCCCAAATACACTACGTAAAAAGCTTTTAAAGTGCAAGAGGACAACATGCATCATACTTGCCACAAGCTAGCTTCGCCACATCTTCAAGGAGGCAGCTACGCATCTCTTGAGTTGTCATGAGGTGTGTTTAGCCAGTAGGAAGGAGAGAAAGAAGAGAGAAGAAAAATAAAAACAAAATAAAATAAAAGACTTTATTTACAAAATAAAACTTAAAAATATCTTCTCCATAGGTGTTGCTCAGTATTGTTTTCACACCAGGGGTTACAAAGCGAGAGGGGCTTTATATGGGCCCTCTAGTGTAAATACCAAAGCACAAAAATGAGAGTGGCTAGGATTATCAGGACAATTAAGTAATACACCAAGTTTGGAGCGGTTGGCATTAAATTACCAAAACATGACGAGGCATCGGAATTTATTGAAATTTGGGATTTCGCTATTCAAGCGAAAATCATGAGACCCCCTGTAGAAAGAGAAACAAAACTTCCATGGGGTGGAGCAATTTAAGCTGACTGCGAAATTTATTCAAACTATGAAATTTTTAATGAAGCAAAATCAGTGTTTATTCAAAAGGAACGGTGCTTCCAGCGAAATTTTACAGGTGATACAAGCGAAATTTGGCATTTTAAACCCGGGATTTGTGAAAGAGAATTTTATTTCAGGTTCTTTGAAAAATTTTATGACATAAGCCGAAAATTTTGCTGCAAAGCAAAAGCGAAAAATTCCACCACACATTGATCTTCTATATACAATATTTCAGCTGCATCACGGTACCTCAACTTCATTTTTACATGGTTTCTCATTTGATTCTTATAGTTTGGTTGATGTTTGAGACTTGTGGTTCAAACTTCATGATTCATCATTCTGTCTAGACATTGAACTCTGAAAGTCTTGCAAACTGAAACAACCAAAAATACCCTCACAAATGGCATAAGTGTTACCACTAAGAAGACTAGAACATACCAGTTAATTATAAATGGCATGATTAATCTTTTTTCAAAAGTACTCAAAACCTCCTCATCATAGGGTTCGAGAAATTACTTTAGGCATAATAAAGTCGATACAATTCATCTAATGATTTCATTCTATAAGCTGTGTTGAGCTCCAACAAAACGAAGCAAATATGGGAAAATGTTGAAAATAAAAATTCATCAAGAAACGGGTCTGAGAAGAAATTCAAGTTTTTGAAAAATTACCATGTCATTTAAAGTACTTGCCTTAAGTGCAAAAGAAAAAAACGATGATCATTTCAAGCGATTAAGTAGGATGAGAGACAAAAGATTGCTGAAAATATTAAGAAGCATGAGAATCGCTTTAGCTTGTGGTCCATTGAAGAGCTGAAGGGTATCAGTCCAATAATTTGCGCCGCATAAAGATTACCTTTAAGAAGAACATAAAAACCATCACAACAGAACATAGAGAGGGAAGTACGAATCGGTGATGAAGGAAAGTAATTAAGAAGGAAATGCTAAAATTGTTAAATATCTGGTTTTATCTATGCTAATGGTCCTTGTTGAAACCGGTCCATATGGTTCCAAAGAAGAGAGGTTTCTGTGATCTAAAATGAAAGAAAGCAGATGATTCAAGCAAACGTTGGCCGGGATGGAGAGGTAATGTAATGGTCTGAAAAGTTGAATCAGCCTTCGAAAAAATCACTACCTTTGCCTTTTCCTTGGATCAGATGTTGGGCAGTTAGCAGGACACCCTCACTATTTTCTGGATGGGTATTAAAGGATACAATCAGTTGCTATTACTGAGATGAAGAAGACCACATTCCACATGCCCTTATGTTATTTACCTTGAAGGATGCCTTTTGGGTTATCTGTGCTCCAGCTGACTCAGAGTGTGTAGTGTCATATTCTCAGATCTGGTTCTGAGCTGATGGAAATTTTTATGGAATGACTTACTACTTTACGTGTGGATCTGAGCTTTTGATCAATGTTTAAACAATGCAAGGAAGCGATTACTTCAAAATGAAGAACCAAAGCAGGTTAGAATTGGAAAAACTTAAATTTAAATGAGACAGAAGAATTCGGTGCATGAGGCATAAAATTTTCACTTCACTGGACTAGAAGTTGACCAATCTAAGGTATCCATTATCAACTCTTGCACCCTATGATAAAAGAATAAGACTTCTTGGGGGCATCTTTGGATTTCTGGAGATTCATCAAAGATTTTTCAAAAATAACGGACCAATATGCGGTGCGAAAAAATCGAGGTTGATTTGATAGCTCTGTGAATCTTTTGTGAAATCAGCTCAAATTGGTAGAGCCTATTTGACACTGCCAGAATGGATCAGTTTGGAAATAATGTGATGCCCTTGATTTTTGCTATGGGAGTGGGAATGAAAAGAAAGTATTCAGTATATCACATGCTACAAATGCGCAGACCCTTCAATTGAAACATAGAAGAACTTCATAAACAATGAAAAGGAGATATAGCCATAATGTTGTATGAAAAAAATTGGCATTGTTTTGGGATCCCGTAGTAAATTCCACCGCGATGTCGACAATCAAATACTTGATCTTGAAAAAAGAGAAGCTAATAAGATTGTCTCATTAGTGCCTTTTACAAGAGTTTGATTTGGAAATCAAGGATAAAGGGATGTGACAATGTGATGGCCGTCACTTGTCAAGAGTAGAAAGAAGCGATGATGAAGAAAATGTTAGTTAACGAGAACTTCCCGGATGACGATTGTTTAGGTTTCCTTCCAACTCAACTTCCATGGTATGTCGACATTGTGAATTATCCAAGCCAGGAGTAATGCCTTCGTAATTCACTACCAACAGAAGAGTGAAACTCTGACTGACAAGCAGATATTATATTCGGGATGCACTCACTATTATTCAAGAGAGGCCGACATGATAATAAGATTAGCCAAAAGGGTGAACAAGGCAACATTTTAAAATGAATGCCATGCATCAAATTATGGGGACATTTTTCGAGAAAGAATAGTCTACAAGATACTCCAATCGTGGTTTTTATTGGCCCACCATCTTCGTGAGATTGTGCAGGGTGAAATTGTGTGAAATTGTGTGATCGATGCCAAAGAATTGGAACACGCAGAATGAATGCCTTAAAAGGTATTACGGTGATACAAACTTCGGCAATTGGGGAATAGATTTGATGGGATTCTTTTTCTTGACTAACACAGTTTGGAAACCTATACATACCGCTTATCGCAGATTACGCTCAAATGGGTGGTATGTAGCTGCCCACAGTCGATGCTAACACGCTTGTGAGCCAGAAAAGAATATTTTGTTAAGGCTCGAACCCCTGCAACCATCATTAGCGATGGGGGAACCCATTTTCGTAAACAAAATATTTAAAACTCATGAGTAGGTATGGGGATCAAGCATGTAAATGAGCGCTTAAAATTTTTATCATCCTTCGTAATTAATGGACAAGTAGAAATTTCCAACAGAGATCAAAGAATAATCGGAAAAGATCAGAGTCGAGCGTAGGATCGTCTTCCAAACTCGACGATGCATTTGCTTTACAGACTACAAGACCTCATCGAATGTCCCCATACGTAGTTGCGAGTCGCAAACTATGCCATCTACTGGAATTAGAATACAAGCACAGGGCCATTAAGAAGTTAAACTTCTCGATTTCAAGGCCGCAAGGGGAGGAAAGATTGCTCCAACCGGGCTCAAATCGAAGAATCGAGAAATGAAGCCTATGATAATGCTAGAATATACAAAGATAAGACAAAGAATGGTAATGATCAGAGAATCTTGAGAAAAGAGTTCGCACAGAGAATGTGTTCTCGCTTTTAATTCTAGACTGTTATTTCCAGGGAAATTAAATCCAATCAAGTGGGCTATACACAAGGGTATCAAGTACTACATTTGAGCAAGAATAATCAAGACCGATAATGGGGAAGAATTCAAGGTCAATGGACAGCACAAAGATTTATCTCAATAAAGAGGAAATTGAAGAACTCCAATCGTTCTCGAGGAAAACAAGAAGTACCACAACAAAGAAGTCCAAATGATGACTCAAAATCGAGCAAACAGACTCGAGTAAACCCATGGAGGATTTAAATTCAATTTAAATTTTGAAATTTTTCTTGGTTGCCGATAAATTAGGTCGATTTGCTTTTAAGGATAGATATAATTTTTAGAAATCAATTGTAGTTTAATTAGAATTTTCGAATATCAAGGATCTTCATGCGGTTAAAGACATGAATAGCAAGGCAACTACAGAATAACTCCCAAAGAAATCGCAGAAGTCGCGACATGAGAAAAAGGGGGAGTGTCCCGTTTACCTAACCCAATTCTCAGATATATTTGAATTAATTGCACCAAATATGCCCGAAGAAATGTCTAAACTAGTAGGATCAATAAGAGAATTCGTTTTTGAAATCATCGAAAGTTAAGGCCAAGGTCACATGTATAGGTTAAGTGTCATGACAAAGTCGTTGTCCTACAAAACATTGATGTCGTGACCACGGAAAGAACAATTAGTGAGTATAGAGGAAGTGATATGTCGCGACACCAATGTGATGTCGCGATAAAGGAATTAAGTTTCAAATGAAGAAGGATTGTCGCCACATCAAACAAATCCCTCGGAAAACTCACAGATTGTCGCGACATCCTAGGCAAGTCGCGAAGATAAAATGTGAGACATGTGGCAACTACCTACCAAAAAAAGCCCTAAATTTACGATCTCAACAAAAGAGGCGGAATCAAGTCGCGATACGTCTTAATCGAAGACACTCAGCCCACAAACGTTGATCAATTGCAAATGTTTGAAACTATTTCATTCACTTCCAACCCACATGTCCATCTTCACCTTCGTCTTCCTTCGAATTCCTCAACCTCCAAAACCTTATAGCACTGCAACTTTCCAAAAGCTTTCCTCTCGCTTTCTCCAATGGTCACTCCCACCGTCCCTAACTTACCAGATTATGAGGGAACACGAACAATCAGAAGAAGAAGAAACTCGCCAAGGGGAACAGCTAGATGAGATTCATCGGGAAGAACAAGCAGAGAAAATACCATCGGCTAACTAAGCCCTAATTTCTCACAAGAAAGAAAGGAAAAGGGAAAGATGAGAGAAAGAAGAATAATAAGATTTCGTCTCGACGGCTTATTCTCAAAGGAAAGTATTATGCTAACAAGGGGTTTGTTGCAAGAAGAGATCCAAAACTCGTGACTCCTTTCTCATGAGATGATAGAGCGTAGAGGATGGGAGAGTCTCGCGCACACCAAAAGGCGGTATACAAAGATCGGGTAAGAGAATTTATTCAAATATGGTAGGAAGGGTGATTGTTGCTTTTGCTGGGGAGGGGTCCGGGGTATCTCATTTAAGCCAAAGCCATCAACGAGGCCTATGGCATGACAGCTTCACAAACATGGTTCCACCAAGAAATTGTTGGAAACCAGAGTTTGGAAGGATTGCCAAGAAGCCTACTAACTGTAAAGTGCACAATCAAGAAGAAGGCAGTTACCAAGAATGTTGGCACCGCAGGAAGCCTCACCAAGAGGCTAAGGTATGGTTTTATTTTTCTTCTGCTTCCGTTTCCGTCCTTAACAAAACATGTATGCACAAAGGAGAGAACAAGAAGCTTCGTGTTGTTGTATGCTATACCAGCGGGGTATAAGATCAATATGTGAGTTATCATCGAGAATTTAACATGAGATATCATGAGTGGAACAAAAAGATGCCCTATTCTCACCTAGCAACACCACTGCTTCAGGCTTGAAGGTCGGGGTCAGCGAATTTGGAAGTCAAGAAGAGGCACTAACTACTCACCCTTTTCCGACAGAGCTAGCACCAAGAAACTCGACAGTGCGGAGGTCAAAGGAGAACGTAGCCAGCCCCAAGCCGAAGAGCCGTAGTGCCGAGACTCGAGGGTCACGATCAAGGAACAGAGCACCCAAAACTCTCACCGTAAAAATAATGATTACATGTCAGCACAATGGTGGCAAGATGAAGGCTCAATGCACTCTCTCCATCCCCTAGCCGCCCCTCCCGTGCACGAACTTCCAACCCGGAGAAAGCTCAAGGGGGAGCACAAGAGAATAGCCAAGATCGAAGCTCTCAATGCCTCTGGGTAGAAGAGAATAGATGAGAGAGAAGTATTGAAACTACAACAGAATTCGTAGGAAAGCATTTATGAAAAGAATTGAAATGAAGAGACTAACAATGAGGAAGAGCTAACAGGAAAAGAAAAAGGAGCATGAAGTAGAGCTACAGCAAAGAGAACAGCAGTGGAGAGAAGAGTTGAATAGAAAAGAGGAACAGATGGGAAGAATTTTGAAGCAGCAAGGGGAAGAGTTTAAAAAAGAAATGAAGGGAAGAGATCACAATCATATAAAACTCAACCAATCATGAAGCTTTATAACAACCAGGGCTGAGCGTGATTTCAACCTTAACTATGATAAAGGAAAGAGATACGCAGGAAGCCAAATCTGGGGAGCAAGTAAAAGGATTCAAGTTTTTTGCATGTCTTCTACAAAAAGATTTTCGAGAAGAAATCGAATGATGTAGATACAGCTGTAAAGATGCATCCTATATGCAAAAGAATGGTCGAAAACTTAGATCCCATTAACAACAATCTCGCCAAATTCCTGGGAGGTTATGACCGAAATGGAAAATACAAATGAATGGCTCGGGAAAGAGGTGATTGAGTGAATGTGAAGGTTGATCTTCTAACTAGATTTTCCTTTGAAGAACAAATGGTGAAGGGAACCAAGAAGAGAAAAGGAAAGAAGAGAAATGAAATTCCCGACTCTTCCACCTCATTTAGGCAATATTGCACTCCAAAGATTCACCCAACATCCTTTGCTCCCGGCTATTTCAAAAAGAAAAATGCACTACCTCCCCGCTCTAACTTTCATTACCATCCTTCTTCATACCGTATCCAATCACGCAATTAAATCGTAAAATAAAAATGGAGAAATTTAAATTTGAATCTGTTGTAAAGCACTAAGTCAGTTTCGATCTCCATGATCAGGTTTCGCTTGGTGATTGAGTGATTAGGAATCAAAAAGAGAAATTAGTTCCGCAATAAAATCAGCCGAGATGTAATGAGCTAAATCATGAAGCAGCTAGATTAGGAATGAGCTGAATGTAGAATAAGGGCCAAATAAATACAGCTTTGATCAAACACAAGGGCAAAAGTTACTTAAGTTTAGATGTTAAGTCCAGCACTGAGGAAGGTAATACAATAGAAGGAACAAAACATATTTCAGCTTAGAAGAACAATAAGTCAAGGAACCTCGTTGAATATCACTAATTTAAATGCTCATTAACAAAATGAGTCAAGGTAATTTCCATGGTTAGGTCACAACTGTTCAAACCAAATTCTAGAATTTGTTAGATTATTGGTTGAGGCGAAATCCTAGGTGATACAAATTGACAAGAGATGATGCGTGCCATTTCGATTGAATATTCTAACGATCCCTATTCATATCTCTACGATATGCCGTAGCCTTAAATCAGCCAACAAGCCTATTTTTCAAAATAGACCAATGGAAATCTTAACTCATCCTAAAACATCAACTTTTCAATAAAGAACCCATGATTACCTGTGAATTCAAGGAGGAAGAAAGAAATGAAGTTTGGAGTATAGATTTTCGGGAGGAACTCAAAAGGGAAATGAAAAGAAAAGACAAGAGTAGAAAATGCAATAGAAAAGAAAGTTTATAGGATAAGTTTTATCTTGTGGCCTAACTCTGTTGAACAATTAAGTTCTTAGGGGTGTTTCAACACCTAGTACCCTAATGCCATCTGGTATGGGAGCTACTAACCCCAAGTTCGCTAAGAGTGTTAGAAAGCCTAAAAAGTTAAAACATTGCACTATCTCCGAATGTCGATAAACAAGGAAGTTTCAAAGGGAATTACAAGTGAGAAGTATGGAGCATACAGTCGAATTTAAGAAATTAAAGAGATGTCCCAAACATGAAGTTTAGGGAGTTTATTATAGAAACCACAAGAAAGAAAGGGCGTAAGAGGAGAGAAAGGTCTGTGTAATCTAAACCTAAAATTCTTCCATCATACCCATTACTCCAGCCTAATAAAAAACCCAAAAGACTCCGATTGATCTTGAAGGCCAAATCATCTACACAGCGGAGATCAATATGAAAACAAGCCTATGGAATTTGGAAGAATAGAAACAATCAAAATTGTGAAGGACTTTAGGGGAGTTAAATGACTCAAGATGAAATGAGAAAGGAAAATAATCTATTGTTCAACAGATCCAATGAATATTGTTTGTAAAACAATTTCAACAAATAGTTTTGCATAGTATAAAGAGTAGAGACCAACCTTGAACTGGACTTGAAGCCAGATGTACGTAAAATTATGCATACCAGATTGCAATTAAATTGAATGCCACTACATAACAAATCAGAGAAAAATGTCCTTAAAAATTTTTTCTTTTATTTTGTTTGAGGACAAACAAATTCTTTTCTTTGCTTGAGGACAAGCAAAACTTTAAGTTTGGGGGAGTTTGATGAGCTTAAAAGTCATCTATTTTTAGTCCATTTTTCTGATTGATTTTAATGTAAAAAGGAATAATTCAGACGTAGAGATATGAAGAAACTCACCAAATTTGGTATTTGGCAGTGAAGTATAAAAGAAAGAAGAAAATGCGCGGAAAAATGCAATAACCGGCAGAGTAAAATGCGTAAAATAGCAGGCGTAAATGAAAGCAACCGGGCTAACTTATGCTGCGCTTTCGGTTACACAACCCGGCCATGAGGTCGCGACATCAGGAAATCAAGGAAACTGGCGTGTGTCACGGCTACGGATAACAAGATATCGAGGTCACGCACCGAGACCGCCATGAGAAAGCCGCAAAGCATGAGCCGGAGGTCGCACTGAGATCAAGTCGTGACATCAAGAACCACAACAAAGCTACGAGTCGTGAATCGGGTCGCTAAAGATATTGATGTCGCGACATCGTGAACAAACATTTGAGACTTCAGGAGGCAGGAAGTGATGTCGCTGGCTGCGGGATTGATGTCGCGACGCAAGAGCAATCAAAGGAAAGATAAGTGGGCGAAGATTGAAGACGCAGAATCGCTTGATGTCAATGACAACATATTGACGCCGCGACATCACGAGGAAACAAGAAACACGCAGATCTTCTTAGTCGATGCTCACGACAAGAGATTGATGTCGCGACATCCGGCACGTTGAATGCCGCGTAAGATTGCGGAGCCGACCGCCGCGACGTGAGATCGAGGTCGCGACGTCAAGAGCGACCAGTTTAAATATACAAAGGGCGTGACTAGATGTCACGACAAGAGATTGTTGTCGTGACACCAAGAACAACCAGTTGAAGGCCCCAGAGAACTAAGTCGATGTCGCGACAAGAGATCGACGTCGCGACATCAGAACCTTCGGGATGAAAGCCGAAAAGAAATGAACCGCCGCCGTGATTAAGATCGATGTCGCGACATCGAAGATCTAATAATACCGAAGTTTTATTTAGTTGATGTCACAACAAGAGGCTGAAGTCACGACACCAAAAGCAATCAAGTGAAGACTGCAACCCCATTAGTTGATGTCGCGACCATAGATCGAAGTCGCGACACGAGACCTGCTCAGTTGAAGGATGAAGCTCCATAAAGTAATGTCGTGACAAGAGATCGATGTCGCGACATCAGAAGATATCGCTGAAAGATACTTCATTTAGCCGATGTCACGACAGCAGAGAAAGACGCCGCGACATCGAGCAACATGTGAAGCCTGGCTAAAAGAAGTAAGCCGATGTCGCGGATAAGAGAATGATGTCGCGACATCACTAATGATCGCTTAAGATCAGAGTAGACAAGAAGCTAAGGTCGCGACGTGAGATCGAAATGCGATATATTGGGATGATGTCACACAAGGAATTGAGGTCAGCGACTGAACAGCTGATCAGCCCGATAGACTCAAAACCACAAAGCAGCTACATCGGGGATTAGGCCCAACCAAAACCCTATAAATACGCAGCCTATCCAAGGTGAAAGTAGTTTGGCGGCCACTGCATTTAGAGAAAACTGATAAATAAGGCTCATTTTCTATTTTTCTTTTCTTTCCTTTTCTTTTATTTTCTTTTAATATGGATAGATTAGATTAGATTTATGGTTCTAGCTTTCTTTATTTCCCGGAATCGGATGTTATCGTTTTGAGCTAAAGCTGAATGCGGAATTCAATTCTTTTCAAATTACTACCTGGAATGTTGCCCGACAAACTGAATTCGACTTCCAGCTTTCGAAATGCGCTTATTCTTATGATCGTAGGAATGCCGTAGCGGTGTGTAATTCAAGAATCGAGAGGAACCCAGCCCATTAAATGAATTATCATTAAATTATCTTTCCTATTGTTATTTCCAAAGAAATTGCGAATATCGCTTATGAATTTATTTCTGATTATGGGTATAGAGTTTTGATCTCAATACCAGCTTATACCCATTTTCTCGAGTTTGTTTACAATCATTTCCAAGGAGGTCCTCCGAGTGAAACAGATGACAATCCCGTGAGTTGCGAATATCTCTCTTTGAAGGTATATTAACTCCGTTATTAGAGATCTAATGAGCTTTGTGAGTTTCATTTGATAAATCCTCTTCTCACTTGAAATCAAGAAATGAGTTTAATGAGTTATCAATTTAAACAAGGCAGAGTTCACCTCAATTCGACAGCGAAGCCAACCTGTTAGCCGAGATCTAATCAAGGAGAGGGTGATCTATTTTAATTTGGAGGAAGAGTAACTGAAGTTGTATATCCTGCTTGACCGATAACTCGGGAGCTAAGGTGTAATGTACTCCATAAAATGGGTATGAAGTATTGCAAAAGAAAAATACCCGTAATTAGGAAGTCCCCGGTTAAAAAAGTAGTTATCTAATTTATTCGAGAGAATCGGGTCAAAATTAGATAATGAAATGTGAAGTGTGGAGAGATCCAAATTTAACTATTAACGCCTTGGACAAGATTTTGAAATCAAATTCACAAGCAAAATTTACAAGTTGACAAATGTGAATTGATACTACAATAAGATTGGATCTTAATGCGTTTCTCCAAACGATAATTATTCAATTTCTATTCATTTTCCTAACTATTAATTATTGTTTATTCTTTATATTCAAGTTTATTGTTCATTTTAGTTATTTCCCTTTGATTCGTTTAATTTTCCAAAACCTTAATGCTGGATCTTACTATCATTTAGTGGTCCAAATAGTATGGAAATTGAGTAGTCATGGTAGTTGATTTAAAATTCTTGAGATCTCTGTGGGATCGATATCTGGACTTAAATCCATTTTATTACTTGTCAATTGCACTTGCAGTAATATCATACCAAAAACCAAACTTTGAAAATGATTTACTTAGAGATATTTGGTTTATAGTATAATGTCAACAAGTTTTATGGCGTCGCTGCCGGGGATTAGACAATAATCCTCGTACAACGTCATAAATTTGTATATGTCTTTGGTCACTCAACAGTTTCATGGCATTGCTTGTCAGGATTGTGGTAGCCAGTCCTGGTACAGTGCCATAAATTTGTATATGTCTTTTGGTCACTTAACATGAACCCAAAAGCGTTGGTTTGCAAGATGTTCCTCTTTTCTCATGGGTTGTCTTTTCGCCTCAACGAAGGCCTCACCTCAAATAAGGCCTTCGCCGGTGAAGGTCTTCGCCCTCACGAACACGAGGCTCTTAATCTTCAATCTTTAGGCGAAGCTTTCTCTTCGCCTTGGCGAACACCTCCACCTTAGCAAACACCTTTTCCTTGGCGAAGGAGTGCCTCTAGTGCAAGTTCTGCTTTCTTACTCTTTTTGCCTTCTTTGCTTGCTTCGCTTTCAATACATGCAAAACTCACACAGATAAGAAAGGAGGTGCAATTGGAGCACATGAAGTCTCATGATCAAGCAGTTGACATCTTCACCAAGCCACTAAAGTAAGAAGACTTCACCAAGTTAAGAAGTTTGATTAGAGTAACAAAATCAAGTTTAAAGGGGGTGTTGAAGCTTAAACTTGATTTTGGATTTTGGGTCTTAGTTGAAATGATTTTGGGTAATTAAGTTTTGGGCTTTGTAGTTTAAATAAGTTTCCAAATTGTTAGAAACATGTTAGCCCAACTAGATATTTCCAAAGAGTTCTCTAAAATGAGGGTAGGATTGAAATTTTGTAAAGAGACTTATTTGTAACCATTAGATTATATTTGTGTTGGCACAATCCTAGCCATTGGTTGAGAAGGTGCTACTAGAATAAATAGAGGTGATCCCTTGAGTTTTGTATCAAGCCAAAAAAAGAAGCATTCAAGAATACAAGAAGTCTTTTCCTTTCAATCATCTAGTCTCTCCCATTTCCAAGTTCTTCCTCTACCTTCCTTCCAACATACCTGGTTTGTTTGACAACACAAATCATTTTCATACATCTAAGAAGCTAAAGGTCACATACTTTCTGTGGTTACCATCAAATAAGAAGTGTAGGAAATAACTCAATAAAAGAGTAATTTAGCATGTGGTCCATACCATCGAGAATGAACCCAAAAGCTTGTCCTCTTCGCTTAAACCTCGCGCATCTCACCACATCTATCATGGAAAATTACTTTAGATACTAACTAGAAAGAAACGAGGTAAGTCATGAATAAAAAAGGTATAAAAGATTCAATTTATAATTTCGAAGTTTAGTGTGTCAAAATAATTCATGAAAAAAATTCATGAGTAACTTTCTTTCGCAATAATCACCAAATTCAGTCTTCCACATGTTATTTATCAATGTGTTTTAAAATTAACCTTAAAACTACATTCACCAACTATGGTTTTAAGGTTAATTTTAAGACCATATTCACCAACTAGGGGTTTAAGGTTAACTTTTCAAAATCTCAATTGATAAATGCGGTTCTAAGGTTAATTTTAAAAACAGCATTTGGAGAATGTGGTTTACATGTTGGAGACTAGTTTGGTGATTATTTTAAAAAGAAAACTATTCATGTATTTTTATTTTTTTTTTAAATGCATTACTTTGACACTTGATGGGGTAGAGAATGACATATACATAGGCTCAGAGCACAAACCCAGGGGCGCAGGCCCAAACCTCCGCTTTATGAAGGGAGTTGGGGGGACCCCCTAATAAAGAAGCTCGGTCCACAGTGAGATCCTACCCATGCCACAGCACTTAGGCCAGGGCCCATAATTGAAATCACCTTGCCGGGTAATCAAGTGATATAGGTAGCCCAAAAAACTCATGTAAAAGGAAAAGTGCCTAATTTACGATCCGCATCCTAATTTATTAGGAAAGAAAGATCGCGCATGATCACA
Organism: Tetrastigma voinierianum; assembly: GCA_016808115.1. Lineage (NCBI taxonomy): Eukaryota > Viridiplantae > Streptophyta > Magnoliopsida > Vitales > Vitaceae > Tetrastigma > Tetrastigma voinierianum. Next base: position 41,693 of record JAEQBH010001156.1, on the reverse strand, counting down.
ACTCCTCCATTATCCCTTAAGAGTCGGTCCATGATAAGGAAAAGGAAACTCTCACCCAATGAGAAAGATATCAGACACCATCCAACGCGAAAGAACTACTATTTCCTCTTATAAATATCACCCATTCCACCACGTAGTGCGTATTACCCATAATAACGCCTTAAAGAGTTGAATTCTTTCCTTCTCATAAGAAAGAAACTAACTTAGCCATCGGAGCGGCGGCCGGCACACCCCCGCTAGATCACCCCCTTTTTGTGCAGGTTGTCCGATGATCCGATCCATCAAATCGGCCCAACATCCCCGAGAAGCTCTAAACAAGACGTAGAAAGCACCATCGCTACGCCATCTATGGGAACGATAGTTCCTTTACAAGTAAATCGACTCTCAAAGGATCGATGGCATCGACCGAAACATGAGCATGAGTCACACCAACCCCCCTAGGACGCAGGATCAGCAAGGTGACCTGGATAGCCGACCACCAAGAGACGTTCTTGAAACTCTGCAGGCCAATGCTGATGAAATGGAAACACTCCGTCTCACTAACCAACGCTTGTTGAGAGACTTGGAAGAACTCACCAGACAAATACAACAACCGCAGGAAGAACAACACCACGACGCCCTCAGACTGACGTGGGTGGTGGTCGCGTAATATATCATGAACCCGCAGATCGCCGAAGGAGCAACCCAAATACAGGTACTAACATCTCAGAGAGAACATCGCGGAGGTTGCGATACATCCAAAGAAGAGTCACCATGAAGGAAGTAGTGAAAGGATGTAGCTCCGGGCCTCCATGGATGGCATTAGTACAACAACAGAGTCCTCATTCACGGCCGGTAACTACACCCCTCTCCCGGTTCGTAATACCTCAAATCAAACATTCAACGGAACGAAGATCTCAGAGACCACCTCATAACGCAAGAATCGATGGAGCGTTACGTATACCAGGACCTGTTAAGGCAGAGTTTTCGCTTATCACGCCAAAGGTCCTACGAAATTTCAGTTCAATGCACTCCCACCTTCTAATCCATCCTTCGTAGAGCTTATCCATCTCGCTCGCCTCCCACTTCATCGGCTCGAACATACGTGAAGCCGAGCTATCACTGGCCGAATATAAAGCAAAGCCCATGTGAGAACCCGAGTTCTTCTACGGTGCCTAGAGGTTTAATGCGGAGTCATTAAAGGTAGACATCCTAGATGAGAAGTTCACCATCACCGCTTTCATCATCGGGCTCAGTGTGTAGTCAAAAGACCTAATGTTTTCCATCTCAAAGAACCCTCAGGCAAGTATGGCCGAGGTGCTCGCTAAAGCATAGAAGTACATCAACAAATGGTGAAGCCCCTTCTATCTAAGGAAAACTCTTAATAAAGGAGAAGGTGTGAGAAAAACGAGAGCTGAGCCTCAAGACGAGAGATGCATGATCCCATGGTGACAAAGAGAGTAGAGAACGGTCTCCAAAAAGATGAGGCAACGTCAGGGACCGCTTGGGCCCACCTCAACCCGAGCTACAATAGCGATATCCACCTCGGCAATTCACCCCTTGACACTCCTCTGCTTCGCTGTGTCCACGTGGAGACACGATGAAAGTTTTTAAGGTGGCCGTCTCAAATGAAGACGGACCCAGCAAAGAGAGACTCGACTAAGTATTGTGAATTCCATAGGGACTCATGGATACCAAACAAATGATTACATCCAATTGAGGAAGGAAATAGAATACCTGATCCGATGTGGACATCTTCACCACTTTGTGGCCTCAGAAGGTCGAGACTAGGCACCGCCTCCATCACCCCGTCAGCTAGCTCTAACTCAACACCAGCAACCCTTGGGGGAAATCCATGTGATCTCCGGGGATTTGCTGGGAGGGAGTCCACTGGCCCCGTGGCACCATCCGCAACATCGTGATCGTGGAGACACTAGAGATACAAGTCGTATCCAAACTCCCTCAGCTGGACACTACCATAACCTTTTCGGACTCTGACATGGAAGGCTGCCAGCACCCCCATGATGATCCACTGGTAATAAGGTCGTCATAGCCAACAAAACAAAGCATTACTGTGAGTTCTAGTTGACAACCCGGCTCGACCGACATCATCTTCGCACACTTTTGATCGCACCTGAAAGATAGTTAGTAACGTCAACGCCCACCTACTGGTTCTCCGAGGAAAGAGTGCTGCCCCTGGGGTCAATACAACTAGTGCTCACTTTGGGAGATCCCCTGCGGTCGTGCCACAACGACGATGAGGTTTCATAATGAATGCCCCCATCGCCTTATAACATACCGCACCTTCTCGCTAACGCTTCATAAGAGCCATCCCTTCCGCCTATCATATGGTTATCAAAGTCCCCATCGCTTAACGTGAATGGTTCGAGGAGACCGCCGCACAAACAGGAGTGCTACTCGGCATCTATGAAACAAAAAGCGGTAGGCAGTAACTACATGGACGAGCTCGACATGAGAGATGAGATGAGCACCCGGCCTACGCCCTCAGAAGAACTAGAACCAAACAGCTTTATGAACAGCTAAAACATCTCGTCTACATCGGATCTAAATTAGCTAAAGACATCAAGGACCCCCACATCCACTTCTTGAAACATAACATGGAAGTATTCGCTTGGAAGCAGGAGGATATAGGGGGAATTGACCCCACAGTGATCACACATAGGCTAAATATCAGCCCCTCCCTCAAACCTATCAAGCAAAAAAGAAAGAGTTTCTCCCTAGAGAGGCAGAAGGCGATCGATGAAGAAGTTAACAAACTCCTATAAGCCAAAGCTATCCGAGAAGTGGAATACCCTGACTAGTTGGCTAATGTAGTCCTCGTCAAAAAGGCAAACAGCAAATGGCGACTCTACATCGACTTAATAGATATCAACAGAGCCTATCCGAAAGATAGCTTTCCCCTACCTCAGATCGACCTGATAGTGGTCGTCATAGCTGGCTACAAGCTTCTCAGCTTTATGGATGCTTTCTTGGGATACAATCAGATCATAATGGACCCCAATGACCAAGAGAATACCTTATTTGTAATCAAGGTACTTACTGCTACAGTGATGCCTCACAGCGAACCAGGGCCATCGACAAAGGCTAGTAAAACATAATATTTCAGAAGTTAAATTGGAACATCTATATATATGATGACATGTCGTAAAACTCGCGATACAAGCCCACATAGCCCACTCGCTAAGTCGCTCCGTGTCCCGAAGATCCAAGACACGAAAACCAATCCGTTGTGTTTCTGAGTCTCAAATCAAAAAATTCGTTTCATAGAATACAAATGAGGAATAAAGGCAACCGTGATAAGATAAAAAGTCGTGGCTAGACATGCGCCCACCTTCAACACCAAAGAAATTCGAACGCGACTAGCAGAATAGCCGGCCTGGAGTCAGCCAGGATCCGCATCCGACAAGTGCCGGTAATTCATTCTTCTAGTTCAAAAAGGCTTTCCACTCGGACGCTTTGTAACACTTTCTCAAGTTCACCCATGGCGTCCGAATCAATCCCGGATGCCACTAAATTGTGATGCAAATGGGCCTGATACTGACTAACTTTGCGGACACCACCAACTCCTGCGACACCGTGCCGGCTTAGGTGCCATTTTTTTTTTATTACAATAAACTTATAAACTTTAAGCTTGCTCATATTCATATAATGTTAAACATTTCACTTAAATATATTCGTATAAAATGATTACAAAATATATACAAGCTCCATATATGGAAGTGTTCAACATTTACAATATTTACATTGCTTACAAAAGAAACAAAAAGACTATTACATATACAAAATAGACCAAAAAGTCTTCCGATGGGCCTCTAACTATGTGTTGACCTTGGAGGCTGATGTGGATTGTCCTGTCCTCTCGTTCTTTCTCACTCTGCCGCGATTAAACACTGCGCAGCTCTTTATACTAGTTGGGAATAACTCGTGATCGTACCACTAATAAGAGTCATCTCACTTTACATTTACATATACATAACATATCATATACTTATGTCATATACACATGCTTAAATATGTTCTATACCTATAATTTACACATGCTTATACAATCTTATATTTTCTTATCATATCATGATTCATTTCAGGTAATTTACATTTTTCTTCTTGTTCTTGTCAACATGTACTTGTCCCTGTTTACATATCATCACATAGCAATGTTATGCTTCTCATATCATGTCATGTACTTTTATCATTTTTGAATCATTTGTATATACTTGTCATTTGTTTCATGTTTCATGCCTGCATAAACCTTAGAAGTGGATAAAGGAAACTATAAGGGCCCGAAGGCGCTGTTATCATTGTACGAGACAATGACTATCTATAAGGGCCTGAAGGCGTTGTTATCATTGTACGAGACAATGACCATCTATAAGGGTCCGAAGGCGCTATAATGACCCAAACAGGGCAAATTGATCAGTATGTTGCAGACTTGTTGTTCCCTAATACGCATGCCCATCTATCCCCTCTACTGTGCTCTAAGGCATTAATCCATGTGTGTATTTTATGTTTAGTACGTGATCTCATATTCGAATAATTATTGCCATCCCAATCATATGCAATATGTACAATCATTTATTCGTATTCTTGCATTTTCATCGTTATATACATGAACTATGGTTATCGCCAGTGATCATCGTTTTCATGATTTCTGGACCTAACATGAGTCCTAATTTTATCATGCTATATATGGATGGATTTTTGACTCAAAGGGATTTCCATAGAGTCTAAGAACATCCAAAACGAAGTTCGGACGAAGAAGTTATGACCGTCTGAAGTTGGAGGTCACACACATTCAACCAACTTAGCCTGACAAGAGTCTATAAAAAACCTAGATTTCAGCAGGGTTATGTTCACCTAATATCCTTCAAAAGTATATGGTTGGAATATTGACTCAATGTGGTTTCCATAGAGTTCAAGAACACCCGAAATGGAGTTCGGACGGCGCTATGGTCGCCCGTTGGAGGTTTGAAGGTGTAGTTACGCAATTTATTGGAAACCCATGCAATCGCTGCACCGAGGGTTGGAAATTTGAGCCAAGCAATGCAATAGCGTGGCTTCCACGCACCGGCGTGCCAAAGAGCTCCTTGGCAGCTCCGGTACACGCTAATTTTTTACCCGAAACCATCCAGAACAACTCAATCCACCGGCACAATATCCTCCTCCTGCAATTGAGCCACAAAACATGCCACAAACACGCACCAAACATGCCAAAACATGGCATAAAACCATCCTACAATCAATCCCAAAATCACCCTAAAAGTATAATAAACCAAAATTCAAAATCCATACAAATTCTACACCAAAGCATAGCCTCCATAAATAGTTCTACACAAACCTTAGTAAGTTCCATACTAAAGTCTAAATAAAGTCCATACAAAATCCACACTAATCCATAAAAACCCATACTTCCATACTAAAATCTTAGTTTCCATACCCAAAACCATACTAATTCCATACTTTCCATACCTTTGATCTTTTTTGAACTCCTCTTCCTTCTCTTCTTTCTTTTTCTTCTTTCTTCTTTCTCTTCTTCTTCTTCTTTCTTCTTCTTTCTTTTTCTCCTATCCGTTTTGCTCTCCTCCACCAAAGACCAAAAGATATTTTGGCTTTGATCTCATCCTTATTTATTGATTTTACTTTTCTTTATTGACACTTTGGTCCCTCATCTTCATTTATTTGCAATTCTACTTATTCAAATTCTACTTTGGCCTATGAACTTCTTAAATTATGACCCTTGGGTCCTAAATTGGTGAATGACCAATTTATCTCACTTTTGTATAAATCTGATTTCGAAATTTTCTTTTAGCATTATTTTATCCCTAAAATACTAAGATTTACTTATTATACCCAAACATGTTATAAAACCTAAGCCGTGGTATAATTTGGGGGTGCTACTGCTTAATGCGAAGAGGCGTTTCTATGACTAAAAATATAATTCGAGCTCCTCACGCCCCGGTGTCCCTCCGAGGGAGAACTCCACCCTTTATTCGCCAAGCTGCATTTCAACCAACGCCGCTCGGTCGAGAGCGAGATGGAATACAGCAGTCGGTCTACTACTACAGCCGAGCTCTAAGGGGAGCTAAGGAGTTGCATCCGAATACATGGAGGCTAATACTAGCATTGATGACCACCGCTGTAAGGCTTCAACCATATTTCGCCACACTATTGAAATCCCAACATAACACCTAATAAGACGTGATATCAGACAAGCCGCAGACCCTGAAGATCGAGCAAATGGGCCATATAGCTCAGCGAGTTAGACATCAAATACAAGCCGAGGACGACGGTCAAAGGGCAAGTTTTGGTAGATTTCATCGTAGAATTCACCCCTTCAAATACCCCGGCACTGCCTACCGAAGCTACTCAATTAGCGCCCGACCTACCCATTTGAGGTCAGTCTCGCCGATGGGGCTTCCACCCCATGAAGAGGGGCGGGGTCTGATTCTCGACTCCTCGGGACGATTGACGTGGAGTACGACTCCTCGTATTCGTTTCGCTTCCAATAACGAATGAAGCACGGTCACATAGTCGGGCTTAATCTTACCCATTCTATGGAAGCTGATCAACTAGAGATATGCAGTGATTCCCAATTGGTGGTAAAGCAAATAGAGGACTCCTACGAAGCCAGGGGTGAAAAAATGGTCCTTTACCTTAAAAAGGTGCGAGAGCTGCTTAAAAAGTTTATACGGTTTCAGGTCAAGCATGTCCTAAGGGCGGAGAATACGCAGGCAGATGCCTTGGACAAGCTAACAACAGTGCCACAAGAGGATCTAGACAGACTGATACCAGTTGAGCACCTCCCAGAACCCTCGGTGAACGTCGACGATGAAGAAGTGTCCTCGGTAATGTCCGAGCCGAGCTGGATGGACCCCATCTAGGATTACTTGGTGGACGAAACCTTGCCAAGCGATCCGAAGGAAGCCTCCAAGCTCAGGGCGAGGTCGGCCAGATTCACCATTCATCAAGGGACCCTTTATAAACGAGGCTTTTCTACACCCATCCTTAAGTGCGTGGGAAAGGAAGACGCCAATTACGTGCTCAGAGAGGTGCATGAAGGTATCTATGGCAACCATATCGAAGCCAGGTCCTTGGCAGCAAAGAACTAAGACAAGATATTATTGGCCTATAATATTCATAGACACCACGGAGCTAGTAAAAAAATGCAAGATCTGTCAAGAGCATGCCCAAATCTCTCACCTCCCTTCCGAGCCGCTAACCTCAATCACAAGCCCTTGGCCCTTCCAACAGTGGGGGCTAGACTTATTGGGACCCTACCCATTGGGAAGGGCCAATGCAAGTTTATCGTGGTAGAAGTGGATTGCTTCACCAAATGGGTCGAGGCCTAGCCATTAGCAACAATCACCGAGCAAAAGGTGCGAAACCTTGTTTGGGCCGGGTCCATAATATGTAGGTCTGTAGAACCTAGAGCTCGTATCCGAGCACGGAAATAGTTCGACAAACTTGTTCGTGAGATTTCGTACAAGCTCGAATCAAGAATTACTATTCTTCCCACTTCATTCGCGTGCCAATGGACAAGCATAAGTCACTATAAGGACTCTCAAGGCGCCATAAAAATAAATCAACCGGAAAATCTTAAAGGAAATGGGCAGAATACTCCGATGTGTTATGGGCCTACGTAACTACACGCATCAAGAACCCAAGAAACCCCATTTTGCCCTAGCTTAATAAAAAGCGTAGCTCTGGGCCGAGGTTGGGCTAAAATCACCAAGAGTTGAGTTCGCAAATACCAATCACAACGAAGAGATTCTCCGCCTGAACCTTGACCTCCTAGAAGAAAAGTGTGAGCAAGCCCTAAAGCGTGCCGAGGACTATCACAGAAGACAGCAAAATATTACAACCGAAGAGTTAGGCCAAGGAGTTTTAAGCCCGCCGACCTAGTTCTAAAGAAACTTCTGCCAACAAGGAAAGACCTCACACACGGGAAGCTAGGACCTAATTGGGAAGGACCCTACGTGGTATCGCGAATAGTCCAACCTAGAAACTACAAACTTCAAACATAGGAGGGAAAAACCTTGCCACACTCTTAGAACGCTGAACACCTCAGGCGTTTCTACCAATAGACCTCGGATTGTTAATAGTCTTTGTTCATTTTCAATCTGATTAATATTCTCACAGAACAATAAAAAAAAAAAAAGAAACAAACATCAGACAAGTACACACGTTTCCAAAATATCAGACTTTTATTCATTATCCTAAGATCGCAATCACAAAGCCGCTTTCACATCTCGTGAAACTATTAATCAACAAGGTCGTCACCACATTGGCCAACACCTACCAAGGTAAAGACCACAAGAAAGGGAAATAAAGGAAAGGAGAAAGAGAAAGGAAAGGAAGGAGAAAGAGAAAAGGAAGCAGCTAAGGAGAAAGAGAAAGAGGAAAGGAAGCGTGTTAAGAAAAGAGGGGAGTGATAGGTACTGTGAGGAAGCTCGACTTAAAAACACCCTCCGAGCATACCGCCCTCTCGAATATGTCTCCTTCACCCGGGGCCTGAACAATGAGCAAGACTAGGAAACAACACAACTTCCACAAGGAAGGAACTAGGGAAACACAACTCCTAGCCAAAAAGGCGAGCATCGAAACCAAAATTTAACCCACTATCATTCCGACGTGACTCGTAGTAACAAATGACCCCAAGCTCATCATTCACAAACCCGACACTCGTCAAGAGAGGAAGAAGGCTTTGGGAGAGAGTATAACACCTGACCTTCAAGGGAGGTGGGCTATTGATTCACAAGGCGGCAAAAATTTTAATCACCAATGATCTTAGGGTTCTAATGTCAGATAAGCTACCGCAGAGTGTGGTCTAGGGTCGAACACAGCGATGGGTTTTCTTCGTGAGAGAAGAGTTACTAAAGGATTGAAAAATGGTGTTTACTCTTTGATTTTAGATTTTTGTAAAAACAAGGTGTGAGAATGGTTGAGAACTGAAATAAATCAAATAAAATTCAAGAGAACTCCTCAAGTCTCGTGCCACCGGGTTAGGGTCTCAGGCATCCAAATATGTCCTCGGGTCTTTTCTCGTTGCTGGGGAGGATGACTCTATAGTCATTTCCCTAATCGGATCTTCATTTAGCTTTAAAACCTAAACCCTGTAATTTTCCTTTTGAAAGACTACATTTATTGTGGTATATAGTTCTGAGGCTAAGAACACACCCTCCTAACCCTACCCTCTTCAATAACTAATAATAGGATAACTAATCGGGTATCAGTGGATCTAGTGATAAGTATCCATTGAACCCAAAAAGCTTGCTAAATACATCGTTAGTGAGGGCATGCCTAGGAGATTTTAACCTATATGAGAAGCAGAACGAAATACCTATAAATGCCACATGAAAAGCAAGAGAACAACTCACTTACCTCAAACTGCACTCCAAAGGGCCTCCCTTCAAGGATGAGGGGGTTTTAGCCGAACATCCTTTGATTTGTCATCAAGGGTGTTTGGCTACCAAGAAAAATGCAAGAAATGAAGGAGTGGAGAGAAAATCAGCGTAGAGCAAACCAGGAGAGTAAGCCGTGCCCAATCTTATCGAAGTGATTGATGGACTTAAAAGATTGATTGATGTTATAAGCAAGCTTGAGCTTATATAGGTGCTCAGTATCAAGGAAATTACAAAAATGTATAAAGGAACCAAAATTACATCAAGGGAAAATTTGTACAAAACCACAAAAAGCGGTCAAAAGCAACAACAACAGAGCGGTAGGGGAGCAAGAAGGGTAAAATTTCGCAACCTACGAAATTTGCAGGTTGCGAATTTTCGCAACCCTGCAAAATTTTCACTGTGTTTTCCTTCTCTTCAGTATTTTTGCTCCAAATTTCCTCTGGTTCGATCATGCATCTTCGAATTCGGCTCGGGTTCATCGTGTTTGAATCGGATTGAAGATAATGAGGTATTTGGCCTGCAAAACTACAAAATAGCTACAAAAATGTGATTAGTAGCAAAGCCGAACTAATGTATCAATTGTTATTTAAGCTGGGATTAGTACAATGTGCGCTTAAACCCGTAATAAACAGGCTCAAAAATAGCACTATTTGGGCACTAATCAATTATTTATAAAGAAACCAGACGCCAAGCCCAAGAGCTGCTCGTATTGCCCACAAATTCGTGATTAAAACCACGCGCGCCTTCCCTAGGAGAGGAAGACGAAGGAGCCATGTAGCTCGAGCCTTAGCCACTAAGAAGGCTGCTCACCCCATTCCCTTGGCCCACCCGAATGGTCGGTCCGAACCTAGTCTCTAGGTGCGAGACCAGACACCAGACTCATTACCCGCTTTTTTTTTTTTTTCCTCAAAGCTGAACTTATAACAGAATCAAAATATCATATACAAAATAAAACTACCACCGTAGTGGTGTTTACAGTATCTATACACATACACTGAGTCCCATTTACATATACAAAACTGTACTTTTACATTCACAATTACATATTCAGAGCGTTAACTCCACTGATGAACCCTTACTAGCAGGTCAGCCCAAATTGTGATGAAGTGATGTTTTTCGCATCGCCTCCTCTCAGACCTATATGGATTAAAACCGTATGCTTTACGCTTAGTGAAACATATTTAATTTATACAAAACACACGTGACTTATATCGAATCATAATAAACATAAACAGAATGATATCAAAATCTTCTCGATTTCTTATATAACACATTTACATACATAATTATCCTTGTAACAAACTTATGCTTTTTCAAATATCTCATATACGGTACTGAACTTATACTTATAACAAACTTATACTTACTCAAATCTTACACTGATGACAGACTTATTCTTATTCCAATCTCCCGTAGGACACATACTTATGCTTGAATCAAACGTATACTTATTCAGGACTCCCAAAGGACATATATATCGGACTTATACTGATACTTATCTCAGACTTATAATTATTCGTATCCTCCCAAAGGACATATAAGTACTTAAACTGGCCATAATCGATATTCTATCCACATACTCCGGTGGAGTTCACGTAACTTCATGCTTATACTGCAGGCAACTTAAGTACAAACAAGCTTATACTTATACTACTGGAGTTTACACTTGCTTGAGGTACCCGTAGGTACTACGTAGATATGACGGAACGCACTGCATGGTGAACTTATTCTTATACCAAGCATCAAGTACCATAAACTTATACTGCAATGTATCATACTGTACTACTTAAGCATATCCTGGTCTTACAGAACTTATACTTGTATTACTTAACTTGTTCTTGTATTTCAGATCGTATACTTGTATTACAGAACTTAAACATGTATTTCAGATCTTATACTTGTCTTACAGAACTTATACATGTATTTCAGATTTTATACTTGTCTTACAGAGCATATACATGTATTTCAGATCTTATACTTGTCTTACGGATCTTATACTTGTGTTACAGAACTTATTCTTGTCTTACGGATCTTATTCTTGTGCGAAGGTACCGTAGGTAAGGATAAGCTCCAACATATTAGAATCATATATCACCTAGAAGGTCGATCGTACTTATGCATACTGACATTAGTCCAGTAGGCATGCATCACATCAAATATATACACAAAGCCATATAAATTCGTAATTATATCCCAAACAAACAAGAGTTTGCTGCTTAATGTAATCATCTAGACTTATACAATTTGTTATGCTTATAACAGGCTTATGCTTATTTGGATCTCCCATAGGAGTTTAAGAGCTTATTCTTATACAAAAGTACCCGTAGGTACTACACGGATTCATTATACGGAAGTACCCGTAGGTACTACTGGACTTATACTTATTTTAACGATACTGGCAAATTCGTAGGTACCATTAGATTTACTTAAAATGTACCAGAGTACTACATAACATATTCAAGGTACCCGTAGGTACATTCAGAACTTTACCAGATTCATTATTTACTGGCTCTTATCTCGCAGTCTTATCATATACTGTTTGAACTAATGCATCAACCATAAGAAATGAGTAGACGCAAAGATAATAAGTACCCGGCGCGCACACAGCATCGAGGTACCGCGAGCACGATCAAAGACGCCCGCCCATCGAACTGATACCGTGAGCACCAAATAGAGCCGGCAATCGATCAGACATGCCCGACCACGCATCGCGGCGTCGTAGCACCGCCAGAGTGCCGGCACCGATCGACGTGCCCTCACCCACGCAATAAGGCGTCGTGAGCACCAGCCAGGAGGTCGGGCACCGATCGCACGCGGCCCGCCACGCAATGCGGAGGTGTCGTAGCACCAGCAGGAGTGCCAAAGCACCGATCAGGACGTGCCTGCCCACGCAACAGGAGTGTCGTAGCACTAGCAGGAGTGCCAAAGCACCGATCAAGACGTCCACTCATTCATTCTTCGGTCCTTGGTAGTCATACGATCATATGTCTTTCAGAACTTATAACCTATCTTTATCACATTCTGTGTTCATGACATTTTGCTTTTCATGTTCATGTTCATGTTCATATTTGGCCATTCATGTTTCATATCATGTTCATGTTTCATGAACAAGATCTATACATTTTGCATTTCCTATACTTTTCTTGTTTCATGCCTATTGTATATGGCATTCCATATACTTGTACGGTATGATGCTATGTATTCACACATAATTTATGTATTCTTGTCCCTCTATAAATCTATTTTACTTAGAAATTGGAATCATTCCAATTAGATCATCCAAACTAAAGTTATGGCATTTTTATGCCAAACTAGTCAATTTACCGATATTACACTCAAGATAGTTTGTAATACCCATTTTCTAGTGTCTTAACTCCATATTTGACACTGGTTATTTTTACTCCTTAAAGCATAAAAGCAAGAGTTCTCCTCCAACTGGAATCACTCAAATCGAGCACCGAACTCGTTATGTCCTAAAACAACCGGGACTACTTCTATGGTCAAAACTCGGAACATAATTTGGCTTGAACATAGCCCCACTTTGAGTGAATATTTGGGCCACATAGAGTCGGAATTTGAAGGTATCTATTTCAGGATGTTTGGTTCGCCTTGAAGTCTATTTTAACAAAAAACTTGAATCACTCAAATCGAATCAGAAATGAGAAAGTTATGGCCAAAATACGAACGCTGGTCAAAATAGAAAAACAAAACACTACCTGCACAGATAGCTCGATCGTACCCCATGCACCGACCTTGCCTGTAATGCGGGGTTTTTCTTTCAAATCATCTTTCAATACTTATCTTATGCACTCTATTGAACTCAAACATGTTTTTTATTCATTTCTTATACAAGGCCTAGGGTTTTACTCAACCCAACTTCAAGAAATCTAGGGTTCTTATCAAAACCTAGAACAAGAACAAACATATCCATGCTTTATAACCCTTAAACCCAAAACACATGTAATGGGACCTCTAGATCTTCTCATAACAAAACCCTAGAAAACAAAGGGATTTATGATGATTTCCATACAAGAAACTCATTCTAGTGGTTAGGTTTCCTACAACCCACAACCCAATAAACATGTATCTATACAAAGAAATCCATGCTGATCCACACCCATACACAAGATTAGTTTCCATACCTTGCTTCGCTTCTCTTCCTTCCTCTCTTCTTCTTTCTCCCCTTCTCTCTTCTCTTCACGGTTTGTCTCTCAAATTGAGACCAAATTTTCTTATCCAGATTTGACTTTAAGGCCATAGTTTGGCCTAGACAAAAACCCATTTTTTGCTATTTAGCCCTTTTCTTTTATTATTCTCAATTCAACTTATATATATTAAACTTCGCATCTTATCTTTTCAAATTCCATAATTGCATATAAACTTATTTATTTATGCCCTTTTTTGTCCTCAAGTGGTAAATGACCACTTTACCTCAGTTCTAATATTCATTTCTGGCCCTCGCTTTATTTCCGAAAAATTTCATTTAGCTTATAATATACCTTAAACAAGTCCGAAAAATACTAGGGTATATTTCGGGATGTTACAATGTAGCTCAGGAGCCTTGTAGCTTAGTTTCAAGAGAGCCTTGCAGCTCAGTTTCAACGAGCCTTGCAACTCGGATTCAAAAGGGCCATACAAAATTTCTGCCTTCATAAAGAACCCGACAGCCCGTGGGAGCGCCAAGTAAATGCGATCCAAGTAGGTGCCAGAGCCTCAGAGCTCAGCTTTCAAGAGAGCCTTGCGTACTTGGGCCTTCAATGAGCCTTGCATCAGATTCAAAAGGGTCAGATGAAATTTCTGCCTCATAAAGAACCGACAAAATTCTTAAGGCTCAAGTAGCTAAGGAGCTAAGTGTACCTAAGGAGCCAAGTAGGTCAGATTTCTTTAGAGCTCGCTTCAAGAGAGCCTTGCACCAATTTCAACAAGCCTTTGCAGTCAGATTCAAAGTGGCCTGACAGCCTTGGCCTCATAAAGAACCCGGGAGCAAACCCTGTAAGGCTAAGTAGCCAAGGATTCATGTAGATCAAGAGCCATGTAGTAGCTCAGTTTCAAGAGAGCCAGAGCTCAGCCAAGAGTCACAGAGCTTGGGGAGCCTTATAGCTCAATTTCAAGGGAGCAATGTAGCTCAATTTCAAAAAGAGCCTATGTACCGCCTCAAAAGGGCCTCAGAGCCCGCTCAAGGAGCCACGTGAGCTCGTATTTCGCGTAGTAGCTCGCATGAAGGAGAGCCTTGTAGCCCGCCTTCAAGGGAGTCATGTAGCTTAGAGCTTCGCGAGTAGCCTCAATTTCAAGAGAGCCTCGTAGCTAGGTTTCAAGGAGCCATGCAGCGTAAGAGCCTTGTAGCTCAGTTTCAACGAGCCTCAGAAATTCGCTTCAAGAGAGCCTTGCGTACTCGCCAACGAACCCCGCAGCTCAAATTCAAGGGGCTATGCAAATTTTTGGCTCATAAAGAACCCAATGTACCCTAGAAGGCCAAGGAGCCGCGCAGCTCAAGAGCCATGTAGCAGCTCGCCTTCAAGGAACCACGTAGGCCTCAAAGGAGCCATGTAACTCAAGCTTTCAAAAGAGCCCAGGTACCGCCCAAGGAGCAATGTAGCCTGGCCAAAGAGCCTCGCAGCCCGCTCCAAAAGGCCCAGCCCGCTCAAGGAGCACGCAGCCTCGCCCCAAGAGCCTGCAGCCCGGCGACAAGAGGAGCCTTGTAGCTCAGCTACCAAGGGCCGATAGCCGTAAATAACCCAACCATTTGAAGATCAGGACCAGAAAACCTTTCAACACAGTAATAAAGAAGATGAAAACCAAGGGAAGAAGGATGAATATCCATAGAATGCATGAAGCCGGTTTGCATCACAAATGTCCAAATGCTTATGCCTCAAAGCAAAGATTATACAAAGGCCTAAATGTTCGGTGGGGAGCCACTGCAGCAAACCCTCGTGAGTTCGAGCCTCTTATCCGTGTGAATCAGAAGGCAAAGCCCTGGAAGCAGGAGAGGGAAGAACTGCACTTCTGAGGAGTCCCACCACCAGTAAGGAACCCAGCTAAGAGCTTCATAGAACACCCGGGATCTGCCTTCGGCCCCGTAAACGGATTCTTCCGCCTTCTTCGCCGTGTGAACTCAAGATTGAAGTCCAAACTTAGAAAAGCCTTGGCAGCTCTATGTCGGAAAGCGAGCCATCCGGGCAGCCCATAAGGTGTGCCTCTGGCCCTTAGCTCGCTTTATTAATTCCGTCCTTTGCTGATCATACCCAATTTCCGGGAGGTCCCCGCATAACGTGCTACACTCCTCAATCCAGCGCCCACGAGCCTCCTGGGCCAAAAAGCCTCTCAGCCCGATCCAACGTCGTTGCTTTTGTGCATAATTCTCCTCGCGCACTCTGAACTCTTCCCTAACCACCCGTAACTCATCCTCAAAACCTTAGGCCCTCATGGCCTTCTTTCTTTGTCTTCGCCGCTTCATGGGTCGAGGTATGCTTCAGATCGGATTTATACCCCAAGATGTCATCTGTCAAGCTTTGTATCCTAGCTCGCAGCTCGACCCTCTCGGAAGTCAAGGAAGCAACCTTCGCCTTGTATGCTCTCGCCGCCTTAGCAAAGTTTCCCCTACCAACCGTCCTCCTCACCGTGTCCTTAATATAAGCAAGTGATGAAAATATCTGCCAACTGATATATCTGACTTGATTTTACGGATATATCTGGATATACTCTGAGATATATCTGCGGATATTTATACGAATATCAATATATCGGAAATTAAACTGCTAGATCAATCCATAACGTTGATCAAGTCAGATTTCACCCAGCTTATTTAAATATATTCGATATATCCCGATATATCCCGATATATCTTCGGCTATTTTACCGAAAATTAAACTAATCGCACGCTGCGGTGCTACAGACTGAGGCATCGAACGATATATCGATCCAAACCGATATATCGATCATCACCGATATCGCGGTCGAACATCACCGGAGCATCGGATATATCGAGATATATCGACGATATATCGATATTTTCATCCTCGAATATAAGTAGCATTCGCTAAGGAACAAGAAGGAGCAGCGTAATAAACATTAACACAACGACAAGACAAATAAAAGAAGGCGTGCGACATACAGAGACGGTCCCCTGGAGGGACAGGGCTAGAGCCTCCTCAACACGCAGGGCTTCCACTTTCCTAAGATCGTATCCCAAAGAAAAACGAACAAATTCCCCTAAGAAGCTCCGCATCGGGTGAGTAGCGAGTCCTCACCCCTCAAATTCCAGCCGGTCACATTCCCACGGTCTCCATGTGTTGGAGGTGAGGCTTTAATATCGAAGGCCCTAGATAAAGATAGGAAGGACTTTCTCTGCACAAGCCCGCAGCCCTTCCTCGAAGAACCCTGCCCTCAGAATGAGACGAATGACGCCGCGCACCCGCCACCTCAGACACCTCGGCTAAAGAGGGATCACGCCTCACCCCCTCACCCGAACCCGGGAGCGCGAGTAGGATCGACACCCCAGCCTGGTATTTACTCGAGTCGTGGACTCGCCGGGAGGATCTTGAGCCTTACGCTTTATGCTCCTCTTCTTCTTCATTAGCAACTTGACACGGGCCTGAAGTTCTCCCCAAGTTGGCTTCACAACTAGAGGCCCCCCAGGGGAAGTTTCCATAGCAGGGAGCGGAGGAGATCTCGAAAGAGGGGAACTAGAAGGGCTCACTCCTGAGGAGCCGGGAATGTCCGACCGAATCGACGGCAATACGCCCGAGGGCACTTCGCCCACCGCCGCCCACTTCCTCCCTCGTGGGTGAGGTCACCCATCACATGAAGGCAACACAACCATAACAAAGTCAAAAACATAACCTGACCTCCGAAAAATTGACCCCTACTAGCATGGACAGAAAACTCACATAGGTTCTCGTGGCGTACCCACACCTGGTTTAAATCCCCAACGTATCATCTCGTCAAGAGGGTCAGATTCTCAATGTCGACTCGATTAAAGAAATAGCGCTCTTTCCAAAGGCTTATGGGAAGAAGGAGGTCAAAATAATAAATTCGGCAATGGCCCGCTTAGAAATGTACAAGAAGCCTTCTGAAGCCTCCTTCACGCTGAAGAGATCCAAAGAAGAAAGCTATACTTAGGGACCCTAAGGCCTCGGTCCCTAAAACTAAAAGCCAACCAAGACACCTCCCAAAATCAAATCAGAGAGTCAGGACTCGACATAGTTACTGAAATGTTGTAGAACGCTTTACGGGCTGATGAAAAGGAAAGCTACGACCGCTTCAGTGCCACCTCAACAAGGCACCATCTGGAACTGACACCACATAAGACGTGAGGATGTCGACACCGGGATTTTATTAATCGGAAAGGGGCCCGCTAACGAGCAAAATTTTAGTGAACGCAGGCTCGACCCATTTAAGGCCCACAGCCGTCCGCTGCACTCAGAAGAGTTCTCAGCTGATCAGAGCCATCTGATATCTAATCTCGAGAATCTTCCCTCGTCGTCGGCAGGAAGATAACCCACTGGAAGGACCCCCGCAACCACAATGATAAGATTCACCAAGTCTGCCACCATTTCGCCCAGATACCGACTCCTTAGCCGGCCTTCCCTCTATTCACAAGCCTATAGAAGCATGCATGACTATACGGCGGAGAGAGAGAATGAACAAAGCAACGAAAGAGGCGAGACCCCAACCCAACACACCCTAACAACCTGAAATTCAAAAACAAGGAAAAGAAAACATGCGAGGAAAAAAGAAGATGCACCAAACTGAGGAAAACAAGGAAAACGGCCCCTAGGAAGACAGAAAGCACCACAAGCAAGTCTGAACACTAATCAAAGATACTTCCAAAACCGCAGAAGAAGTGGAAAAGTGCAATACAAGGATTGTTTCTAAAGGCATGAGAAGCAACAGTCCAAATGGGCGCGAAAATTGAAAAAGTGCCATCATTATCACAAGACGTTTAACAAACGATAAAGCCTAAATCAACCATCCCCGCAGCTTCTCACGTGAAGCCGCAACCGATCCAAGAAATGCTTCAGCCCTTGCCTAAGCCTGCTTTAGCCAAGGGTCACGGGGCTACTTTACGGGTAGAAAATCTTATTATTATATATATATATATATATATATATATATATATATATATATATATATATATATATATATATATATATATATATATATATATATATATATATATATATATATATATATAGCCCGTGAGCGCAAAACTAAGTGGGCGTAAGCCCAAACCTCGCTTTATGAAGGGAGCCGGGGGACTCCCCATCAAAGAAGCTCGACCTACGTGAGATCCTACCTATGCTGACAAAGACTCGGGGCTGCGGCCCAGACCAAATCACCTCACCGGTAATCAAACGATAGCGCCAAAAAACTCATGTAAAAGGAAAAGTGTCTAATCTCCATGATCCGCATCCCACAGATCAGGAAAGAAAGATCATGCATGATCACGAGTCCTCTATTATCCCTTAAGAGTCGGTCCATGATAAGGAAAATGAAACTCCTCACCCAATGAGAAAGATACCGTATCACCATTCAACAAGGAAAGTAACCATTATTTCCTCCTTATAAATACCGACTCATTCCACCGTAAAAGGCACGTAGCAAATAACGCCATAAAGAGCTGAATTCCTTTCCTTCTCATATGAAAGAAATCGACTTAGCCATCGCGGAGCGCGGTCGGCACACTCGCCGGATCACCCCTTTTTTTGTGCAGCCGCGTGTGTCACCCAACGATCCGATCCATCAAACAGCCCAATCTACCCGAGAAGCCTTGCAACCGTACTGTAGAAAAGCAACACCATCAACACTAACTCTAATTCTAGTTTACAATCAATCCAAAACGAAAATAAATGTGGGATTCTTTTATTGACTACCGAAATACATAATGGAAAAGTGAATATTAAAAAGTGGAAAAGATAAATGTTTTATTAAATCCAAAGATGAATCCTCGATCTTATTAATAAATCCAAGTCGACCGAGACACAACTGTGGTCCGCAAGACCCGATGTCGAGAGGATCCCATCAAGAAAGACACAAATGCTAGCTATTGACAGATTTTCTATCATCAAGAGTAGCCTTCAAAACTATGAGCCGAAGATTCTCAATATGAGATCAACTGTAACGATTCGGCACAATCATGTAGATATTGTCCATTTCAAGCCTAAGGGGTTCTCACGACTTTAAAATGCATCTACTAGGTTGAGAGGATCTCATACTTATATAATGCCAAGAATTTTCTCCCTTATCCGACGTGGGAATATGATTGAACACTCTGCGTGCATTAATAACATCATCGTCATGCCCCATGGATTACAAGTGTTAGGCGATATGCTTTTGTACCCTGCCAAGTATACATTGTCATTATATGTTTATATACATGAAGCATTTATCATTTTATCTTTTATTTAAATTGTGGTTTAACTTGATAAAATCATATCCTTTGAATAGTCAGTCTGCTTTTATCATCAAGTATGTGACTTGGATAGTAAAACCTTAAGGCATAAGAACACTTATTCTAAATACCCATAGCCTAACAATATCAGGAATAATAATGCAAGACTATTATGTTTTCGAGAAAAGATTCATGTTTTGGCTAGTCATGAACATAAGATGTTACCTCATACATAAATACATGTTAAGTTCATGTTATCGATTCTACCCGCTATGAGAAATACTACATGGATTAGGTCACGTGAATTTCATTGCAAAGAGTGGTATTTGAGTCCTTCGAATTAATTCACCATGGATTCCTACATGAGGAACTTCGTGGTCTTAACGTAGCTCAATGACGCTTCTTTAACAGATGGTAACATAAAAGGCGTGGTCAGGGCGCAAAGAAATCATGTGGAGGAATGTGGACATAGTAAAATTTGTCCCGATCGACCGAGTGAGATCTCTATCGCCTCTTGATAAGTGAGGATCGAAATGCATGGTCGTATACTCGAATGAGATTGGATAGAGTTATCAATATCATTTGTTTAGTCACCTACTGAGATCCTCAAGAAATGATTAAGTTGCAGGCAGCATGACTTCATCCATGCTTTGTACTTAATCGAGACATCGCGTGTGACAAATGACTACTATCATACTATGGTAAGGTTTCTTCGAAATAACAATTCACTTGATTTGGGTAGTTATAATGTCTCGTTGCAGAATTGGAATTATAACTCGCGTTTAGAATATGATTCAGTTCGCTTGCCAACATCGAGTAAACCAATATGTCACACATAAGACAATGAGCTATAATGGATGTTAGAAAGGCTCTCTTTGGCTCTACATGATTAAGCCCAATCCTAAGCCTAAGCCTGCCTCCATTAATAGTTAATGGAATTTGGTTTAAATTGCTTTTAATAAAAGCGTTTGGGAGGCTTGATATAAATACGTGGGTTTATCATCTTAAAAGGTGTGGTTCTTAGAAGGTGTTTTAGAGATAATTTTAGAGTTTGGAAGACACTATGTCTTTCGGGTTTTCGTGGGACAAAGACCTATCATAAGGTTCTAGCACATCCATTCATCCATTGTCGCTCAGGTGGGATACCTTGTGAGGGTGTTCGCACACCGCATCGCTCTCGCTCGCTGCTACCGGATCATTCGCAAGGAGTTATGTTTGTGTTTCGTAGCCGCGGTGGTGTTATCAAGCAAATCTGCACTAGTCGAAAAGGATTTAGTCTACAAGATGTGGCATCCGATTTCCTTGATTCATTGTTTATTTCACCAAACCGCTTTGATCCTAATGCGCTCAAATATGAATTTTTTTATTTCCGCTTACGCTTTTCTTATCACGGATTCCAAACAATAAGACCAAAAACAAACAAACATCTCCCACGGGCCAAAAGGAATAGACTCCCTACATCGGGGCCTAGGATCTGCCTAATACTCATATGTAATCGACCCTTACCAACCACGTAGGAGCACAAATTCGCCGCCAAAACGGGCTCTCACAAGATAATTACGCATCTATTGAAGTTGAGAGAGCTCAACCCATACTTTTATATAATGTCGCAAATTCCTCCTCATCCAATGTGGATGTGACAAAAGAGTAGTGTACATTTTACATATATCTCAAGACTTCACAAGCTCCCTAATGAGCCATAGTTGGTGATTTCAGATACTGAATAAGCTTGTTAATAAAGAAGGCTAAATCAAGACAAGTTAAAGTGAGATAATGAAGTGCTCCAACAAAGGTTTCTATACAGTTTTAACATGTTTTAAAATAACTTTGTTCATAATACTTTATTTTTAATCAATTTTTTATTTTTATATCATTATTTTTGAAATAACTAATTATAATCATAAAATACATAAAATAATAATTAAGATCCCACATCATAGTTGAACTTAACAATTTAAAATTGATTTGTTTTACATGAAATCTATGTCTATGCAAGCTAGAGATATTGAAAATTAAAGAATGATTCATCCATCACCTTATCAAGACATGAACAAAGGAGGTTCTATCCACATCTACTTTCCACTCTCGCTTAATAAACTTTTACTCTTCTCAAGGTATGAATCAAGTAAGACTTATATCGATCATAGTATGTTTGTTTCCCAGAAACTCAGGCTTTTCTTCTCGGTTCCGACCGCTCAGAGACAAGAAACTCTGGCTGATGTCTCAAGAGAAATAATACACCTTATCAACGCAACCATCCTTGTTTGCTCTACTGAAACTCCAAAGGAAGGCTTGTCAAGAATAATGCCCACCTTCGGCGCCCCTGCTTAGTGTTAGAAAATTTTCTATTTTCTCTATTCAAACTTTAAAACAAGGAGCACGTTTAGTTACGAGAATCGATAAAACAAATTTTGAAAACAAAGAAAATGAATTCACTATTTTCAACATTTTATATACGACCGTAAACAGCTTCAGGTTTGCGTTTTTCCTTGTTTTCGAATTAAATCGAAAAACACGATTTTGGCCGACGAATAAAACGAAAAACACTGGATTGTGGATATTTTCTTCTTTCTTCCTCTTCGCCTTCCACTGATTTTCTTCCTCAATGCCTCACGAAACACTGTAATAATAAGAATACGATTTTAAACACATTTTTATTTGCTTCATTAACTTCATTTTCAAGAAATTGCTTAATAAAATTCCGATTTTTCTTTATTCTTATTTTCAACCAAATTCGTTATTTAAACGTATTTTCGAAATCGAAAATTGAAAAGATTATAATATCAAAATTTTCATATTCGAATTTCGACAGAAGAAAATTTTCACGAACTAAACGCCAGTTTATCCATCCTTTTCCAAGCCCCACCCAACCTATCATACTTCAATATATTGCACTGGAGCACCTTATCTGCCTCTAATTCCTCAAGAGATACTAGATGCATATGCCTACCATGTGCAACAAAGTAACGTCCCCAAAAATCGCTGTAGTCCATCCAACGCACATCCATCAAGGGCGTTTCATTAATCAGAAACGTCCACTCCTGGTTGAGATATGGAAGGATGACAACACCAGCATAAAGCTAAAGCAGTAAACACTTCCCTTCCCCTCCATGTAGGCCATAGCATGAACAGAAGGAGATTTATGAGTCTTTCATGATTCATCTCCAATTAAGCATGTGCTAATGACCCAATATCGACCCTGTGATGGATGAATACACAGTCAGAAGAAGTTGAATCAGAGGTGAAGGTGGCAAAGCATCCAAGATCACCTCCATGTGTTGGCATATCCAACCTAGGCAGTGATATGATATCGCCTGCAGAAAGGATTGTGACATAATACTGATACACATCACGCAAAGTAGAATCTATAATTACTACTCTAACCTTTTCGGAGAGAAGAACCCAACCCAACCCCACATCTTGAAGCCCAGACGTTTGCACTGAAAAACAATCAATCCAACATATTCTTGGAAGAAAAGCAAAAGAATAAAATCCTAATCCATCCTATTCTAATTAGGAAACTAAAATCCTACCTAAATTAAAATAAAAGGAAACAACAAAATATGAAATAAAATCATACTATTAACTAAGTTCTGTTTTTTTTTTTTTAATAAATTAAGTTGTCTTAAAATATAGTTTCATAAAACAGTACAAAATATTACATTTTTTAGAGAGATTGTTTTTGAAAGTTTTTTGAGAGAGAGCTAAATAATCCTATATAGATAATACTTTTTCCACGCTTTTAATTTAGGTATATATAAAATATTAATTTAGATAATAATTCTTTTCACGCTTTTTTAAACATAAATCTTATTCGATATTAGAAGTAATTACATGAATATTTTAAAAGGAAAATTATTTTTATAATGAAATAACGAGGGTTTTTTTGTCAAAGTTATTCAAGAGAGTTTTTTTTTGTAAGCTCGCTCTTCTCGATTTTATCTTTTTCCACTGGTTTTTATTCCATTCGCTAATAGTTAATGAGAAGAGAAATTCTATGTATGTTTTTTTGGATATGAATTATTTTAACATTAAACTCTCAATTTCATACAAGAAAGTAGTATCTCATCCTAGTTCATGTAATATAATACTCAAGATTTCAAAAAGGAAACAATAAACTACATTGTAAGTAAAAAGTGAATTCTATGTAAGTGTTTTTGGATATGAATTTTTTTAACATTAAAATCCCAATTTCATAGAGTATCTCATCCTACTTCATAGGATAGAACACTCAACATTGAAAAAAGATAAGCATATTGAGTCTAAGCCGAAATAGTATATTACATTGTAAGTTAATTGTTTAACTTCTAAAATATATATATAATAAGGAAGTTGCATAATAAAAGAAAAAGGATAATATTTCACTCTTGAGTAAAGGAGAATACATTTCAGACTTTGAAGTCAATGCTTACAACAAACTCAACTCAAGATCACACAAAAAAGAAAAAAACACAAACTCATATCCATGTATATATCCCTCTAATTTCCAAACCCCACATATCAATCTCTAACCACCTTAACTTCAACAGTCTTAGGCCTCTTCGGCTCCGGCGGCGGCGGCGGCAGCTTCTCAACGGTCACTGTCAACACTCCGTCTCGACAAACCGCCGATATCTTATCAGTATTCGCATTCTGAGGCAACACGAACTTCCTCATAAACTTCCCCATCCTCAATGCATCACTTGGCCCTTCCTCTCCTCCCGCCGCCTCCTCTCGCCGCTGATCACCAGCACGTTGTCGTCCTCCACCTGAACCTTGATGTCGCCGGACTTCAGGCCCGGCATGTCAATGATGAAGGCGTAGGAGTTGGGGTATTCCTTGACGTCGGCCGGCGTCGTCGCCATGGCCTTGGCATCGCGGACGTAGGTGCGGGTGGCGTCGCTGGCGTACGGTCGGGCGGAGTCAAATGAGGATCTGTTGGAGGGTCGAGAAGAGTGGAGAACGGAAACCGGTGATTCTACTGGAAGTCCATGATTATAATCTTTAGATGACTGAGTTGTAGATGGTAATCTTGAGTTGAAGAAATGGGAAGGTGGAGTGGGATTTATGGGAGATGATGGAGTTTGGAAGAGAAGGAAGACGAGAAGTTTCCGGAGAGAGATGGAAATGTAGAAGTCCGATCTGGAAGGTGTTCGGTGGGATTGTTTTGCTTTTTCTACATGCTTCTAGTTACGAACTGATTTATTTTATATTTTATTTTTCTATAATTGCCTTAAGGTGGGTCTATGAAAAACTTGAGTTTTACTCTAGCTTTGAAACTAAATACAATCTTTTAATTTTATTTCTTTTCTTTTTTAATAATTATTTTAAACCACCTCCAGTCACGAGGTGTAATGAACCATGTTTTAAAAATTATAATTCATATTATATATTCTAATATTGTATTTAATTAAGAAAAAGTTCATGTAATAATGGTAATAAAAGTTCTTTTTGAATCGAGTAATGGTAATAAAAATTAAAAATAAAAAGTTAAAAATATAGGTTATTCAGTTTTTTGAATACAATTATTATTCTTTTGAATTTAACATTTTAGTGTTATTGGAAACTATTCTAATATCTTAATTTTTCTCCAAAAAACTGATTTTAAAAACTATAAACTAAAACAAATGTCCTGAATTTTACCATAGTTACCTTAATGTCCTAAAACATGATTGTCCCTCAAAAACTGATGAAATTAAAACAGAAATCCCATAATCTACTCAGCTAAGAAAACAGAGAAGACTCCTTTATTATACTATTAAAGATTTATTCACCATTTTCACATTAATTTACAGAGACGCCCATATCCACTCATCACTTAAAACAAAGTCAGACAGAAAGAGACCACACATTCTCAACCGTATATATATATATATATATATTACCATACTATATATGTTATATATTATTATGTATAAACCCTTGTTAACTTAACCACCAACTTTGACCTCAATGCTCTTGGCCTTCTACGGCTCCGGCGGCGGCTTCTTCTCAACCGTCACCGTAAGCACGCCGTCCCAATAAACCGCGGATATTGCTTCCGGATTCGCATTCTCCGGCAGCATAAATGTCTTGAGAAACTTCCCAAACCGCCTCTAAGACTCGATACTTCACGCCATCTTTTCTCGTCCTTCTCCTTCTCCGGCTGCTTCCTCCAAACACGACCAGCATGTTGGGTTCTCGATCAGGTCCGGCTTCAGACCCGGCACATGCATGTCCACAATGAAGACGTACGAAGTAATTACGAGTTTGGGTGCTCTTTTACGTCCGCTTGGGTAGCGTTCATGGCTTTGTGGTCGCGGACGTAGGCTCTTGATGGGTGCTGTGTCTTAGGTTCTTCCTCGTACATGTCGATCATGTCGTGGAGAGCCGACGGCATTGATGGATCCAAACCCATTATCCGCAAATCCATTTTTTTTTCTTCTTGCTGCTCTGCTTCTTCTTCTTCTGGAGCAGATGGATTTTTTTTTGGGGTTTTACTTTCATTTATATGCAGAACTGGGGTTGGGTATGGCTAGGGTTACCGCTGCTATGGTGTTCAAGATTAGCGACGATCAGGGACGTCAAAAATAGAGAAACAGGACTCTAAAATGGGTTTGATTGAGAATCGAATGTTAATGCCTGTGATTGTAGCATTTCGGCAGGGGTATTGTTTTTTATGGCTGCAACGTGGTGGATATCCGAGATGTCTGCGAGTCACTTGGCAATCTCATTAGAATGACAGATGGTCAGTCATGGGTGTTGATTTTCTTCCCAGCTAAAGCAAAATATGTTAAACAACCAACTTTTGCTAAAGCTTTCGACTTTGTGATTAACTCTCACGTAAAGGCATTCTCATACCTGCAAAATGAAATAATTCCCAAAGAATTTGTATTTTTCACAAGTTGCTAGAAAAATTTGCTAGAAAAATTACACATATCTTTTAAGTTTATAATCGGAGCAATTTATATTATTGAAGCCCATCATGTATCGCCCTATTATTGGAGGGAGTGGAGTGTATGGTGTGTTTCGTGGGAGTAGAATTAGTGGTAGTTCACGTAGTGGTTGTGCTAGCATTTTGACCAAATCAGCATATTCGTCGAAGGTCAAGTCTTTGCAACTCTGCCTGCTTTGGTCAAGCTTTAGTAGAATTAGTGGTAGTCCACATGGTGGCCGTGCTGGTGTTTTGACCAAATCAACCTATTCGTCGAAGGCCAAGTCTTTGCAACTTCGTCTGCTTCCGTCAGACTTTGGTTCTTGGACCCAAGGAGTAGCATGTCTAAGATAATATGGGTGGTGAAACGACACTGGCTGCTTCTTCCTAGACGCCCCGACAGAGCGCCAAGTAGCTGCCAGACCTAACGACGCGCCAAAGCCCCTTCACTGGGCTTTTATATGTACTTTCACTGTGTTAGGCCCCTTCCTTCATGTGACTTATATGGGATTAAACTTATCTCATACCTGCATATGTGAAGAGTTACACAAACCACAAAGTTTATTATGGACTTTCAAATATATAAATGAGAATTAGATGTTCAAATTGAATAGGGATGACTCAAACTCATAACCATTTGTCAAATCAAGCTCTTATATCAGGCTACAACCAATTTTCCTTAAAATGTTCAAATTTTATACGATTTGGTGCTAATATAAATATCACAAGTTTCTTAACAAAATCCGAATTCTTTTTCAAACAAAAAAACATAATCCCGATTCCAACCTAGTTCCTTGAAATCTACACCCTATTCTAGCAGAAATCTCAAACTAAATTCGAGGGAAGAAAATGTTTGTAAACTCAAGATGTAACATGTACATTAGCATGGAAAGTATAATGAACAAAAAAAATCAATAAAAACACTTCCAAACTACAAATCAATGCCAAAACTCGTATACTATCATGTAAGAAATCCATAAAGGATAAGCACACTGACTTATGAATGTATTACAATCGTCCGCAGCCTTCTTTCTCCCAAACAAAAATTCCCGAACTTTCTAACCAAAGCCACCAACAACCTAATCGTATGACCCACCATAACAAGAGCCATCACACCACACCACACCGCCACCTGGCCGATATCTCAGTCACCGCCTTGAAGCACTGTCCGGCTTGAGAAATGTCATCGCAGTTCTGTAAGTAAGCGCCATGCATGTAATGGCCACCCACATAACCACAGTCAACACCCACAAGAAAAGACGGTGCTTGAAAGGCAGGCCAGTGGCGAGCATCAAGATTAATCTCTAACGCAGCGCTATGAACCCAAGGTCGTTATAACTCAGGTAGAGCCGGTAAGTTTCCTCGCTGCTGCTTTCCGCCATGATAGCTTTTCCAGCTGTGCGTGAAGAGTTTCCGGCCTGTTTATCGTCTTGCCAGACGCCTCCGGGAGGGTTTACTGCTGCTTGAAACGCCATTGTTGCTATAAGTGAGGCCACCACCATTAATGCGTCTCGCTTCCTTGTCAACCAGTTCTCTTTACCTTTGCTTTCCGTATGGTGATCAGCTAATTCTTCTGAG
Source organism: Tetrastigma voinierianum (assembly GCA_016808115.1). NCBI lineage: Eukaryota > Viridiplantae > Streptophyta > Magnoliopsida > Vitales > Vitaceae > Tetrastigma > Tetrastigma voinierianum. The sequence goes on along the minus strand of JAEQBH010001156.1, from coordinate 13,432 downwards.
TTTGGCTGTGGAATTTGGGGATGATGATATGATGAATTAGGGTTCATAGCTCTCATGGAGCCGCTTCCTCGAAGGGCCTCTCCGATGTCCATGTCTCCATAATCTCGGAGACCATGTACTAAAATGTCTAGTGCTGTGAACCCATTTGAATACTAGTTTAGAGTATTTACTTGTATTCTAGCATTAATGAGCAGCATCATAGTCTGTAAAATTCATGTTCATTGTTAATATGCTATGAGATACATAAAATCGTTGGAAACATAGATCTTCATCTCTTATATGTGTTTGGGTCCACTGAGTTACTCAATTCTCAAGTGGGTTACCATTAAGAGCATGATTATCCATTACATAATCTCTTTTCGTTGCCATATTCTGTTGGTAGCACCAAAATTCTACATTAATAGAAACAGCAGCCGATGACGAGTTAATACATGAAAATATCCCATAGATACAAGGAAATAGGCATTTCGAGAGAAGCCCGAAAAAGAAACCATAAACCACTTAGGTCCAAAGTTGACAAAATATCATACCAATACCAATTCGGAGGGATGATCCATGGAGAGAGAAAAAAAAACATCAAGTAGAAAGAATGAAGTACATCTAAAGGAAGGCAACTATTCCAAACGATAGGAAGGATTGAAGGAATAGAATTAGGCCTTTGTAAATTAATATGGCCCTGGTCAAAGACCACATGTCACAGCCATTTGAACCTTTAATAATTCTGCAAGCCCTAACAACCTCAAGCTGTTTAATTTTAGGTTTAATTTCATCATGCATTCACATGATGTTTTAGCTAAATACACTTAATTTCCATTGATTTGAAATTTCATCAAACGACTTAATATTTTTAAGCATATCCATAACACAAGAGGTGTCACACTCAGCCCACCTGATGTTTAACCTGAGCACAATATCTAGGTATAGAGACATCATCCTAATCATACAAATCCTGATATGGCTATGGAATTCTAATGTTTTGCAGGAGGAGATACATAGAACGTTGAAAACATGAACCTTCATCTCCTATACTTGTCCGCTAAGTTAATCAATTCTCTAAGTGGGTTACCACTAAGAAACATAATCTCTTTCATTGACAATTTCCTATGTATGAATTAATATCAAAACTTGATTATGATCTATTTCATTTTAACCCAAACCCTTGATCTAAATCCTTCAATTCTATGAACGGAAAATTAAAAAACAGCAAGCAGAAAGAATGTAGTATGTGTAAAGGAAGGCTACTATTTTTATTTTTCCTCAACTCTCCCATTTAAAATAAGAAAACTATTTAAAGAAAATTCAAACTAATAGTTATTATATATACTAATCAAAACCAGTGGATGTCAATGAAACTGACTTTATAATATTTAATCACAGAGGTCTGATTCTGAATTAAGCATAACTAAGATGACACAAGAGGTTGACCAGCCTACCTGATAAGTCAACCTGAGCACACCTGGGCATAGAGACATCATCCCAAGCATGCCAATCCTGATCCGGCTATGGAATTCTAATGTTTGACAGCCGACCAAATTATATGAAGGGATTGAAGATGATCCATACTCGACGATCTGTTTATCAGCAACAGCTAAATGCAGGATGGTGAAACCATTGTCATCCTTGGCATTGACCACCTCATTATGTTCATCCATGGTCTCCACCAAAAACTTCAGAGCCTCCAGCTGATTATGTCTCACGCATAGATGCAATATGGTCTCACCCCTCTGCACCCTGGCTCGAGCCGCGTGGGGCCTGGCTCGAACCAACTCTTGCAGGACATCATATACTTTACAAGTGCAGATGAAGAGGGCTTCTCCCCCATATTTGTCATATATGAAACACATCTCAGGGTCAACCAATAGTAAAGTTTTGGGTGATTTACTTCAGTATACCCTTCAGCCAAGTGAAGAGGCAAAAACTGAGAACTGTAGCTCTCTGGGCAAGTTCAGGCTTTTGAGATAAGATTCTTCTTCGTACAAAATCTGTAGTGCTCACAGTGCTGCTATATGTAGAGGTGTGTCTGTGATGAAATCTACTATAACCCTATCGAGAATCAATCTGTCTTGTTGAAGCAGCTGCTGCAAGGAAGCAACGCTTCCTCCCATTGCTGCCTCATAAAGCATTCTCTCCATCCTCTCTCTCTCTCTCTCTCTGATACATATAATTTCATATCCAATCAAGGGTGTGCAGGAGCTTGGTAAATCAGTCTCTCCAATTTCTGAAGGGTTGCTGATGTATGAAATTTTTGTTTAAAAGTCAACAGATTGAGGACTAACTGGGGCAGGAGAGATGCATATTTAATTTCCTTGAAAGTTCTAACATCAATTGACTTGAAATTTACCAATAATGTATCCTTTAATGCTATTGCTGAAGTCTATTTTAACATAAATGGTTAAAATACCATGGGTTTACACTGTATAAATTATTAAGGGTCGGCTTAATAAGTGATGCCAGATTGTTAATATTGCAAGGAGTACATGGGTTTCACGGACGATCTGTGAACCAGCTTTACTGGGATCCCGTACGAGCAGTAAATTACACCCACCACAGCTGCATAAATGGGTGAAGCCTGAGAGGCTAACTTCAAATTAAAATGTCGATGTTGCATTATCTAAGAGCTACAAATGGGTGAAGCCTGGAGGAGGTGGCCGGACCAATGAGTCGCCGATGTTGGTACTGTCAAGTACGGGGTTGCCGGGTTTCAGCTGTGTCTTAAGGGGAGCTAATGGTGATTTTACATCAGCCAGAAGCCCAGAACTGCCCCATTTCAGCCATGAAATTCGCAACATTGGTTTGATTTCGACTTACTATACATAGATTCCGCATGAATCCATACCTCAACTTGTTTATCAGCAAGAGCTTTTCAATGCAGGATGGTGAAACCATTATCATTGGCATTGACTCAATTTCATTATGTCCATGGCCTCCACCTTAAAACTTCAGGAGCCCTCAAGCTTGATTATGTCTCACGTATAGACAAATGGTCTCACCCCTCTGCTGCACCCCTGGTTCAGCCAATAAATGCCCTGGCTTCGAACTAACTTCAGAACATCAAGGCGGCCTTCATGGCGGCAAGATGAAGAGGGAGCCCCATATTTGTCACATGAGAAACACATCTCAGGGTCAGCCGGTAGTAAAGCTGCGACTACTTCAGGATACCCTTTTGCAGCTGCCAAGTGAAGAGGCGAAAATCCTTGAGAATCCACTCTCCGTCAAGTTCAGACTTTTGGGATAAGATCTCTTTCGCAAATTCTATGTGCCCAAGCATTGATGTTATATGTAGAGGTGTTTCTGTGATGAAATCTACCATAACCCTATCAGAACTGTTTCAGTTCTTCTCTCTCTCTCTATGATACATATAATTGAAGGAATTTAGTGATTTTCATATCCAATCAAGGGTATGCAGGAGCTTAATTGGTAGATCAGTCTCTCCAATTTCTCAAGGGCAAGTGTTGGTTGCTGATGTAGGAAATTTTTGTTAAGTCAACAGATTGAGAACTATCTGGGGCAGGAGAGATGCATATTTTCCTTGAAATTAATTAGTTCTAACATCAATTGACTTGACTGCACAATAATGTATCATTTTATGCGATTGAAGTCATGTTATACAAACAAATTTTAACCTTAATATGCCATGGGTTTACACTGTTTAAAATATTAAGGTGAATGCCATCATAACATCATCAAATATGTATTCACCAAAAAAACAAGTGGCTGGGGCTTAATATTTCCAAGGCCCTAGACTTAACCTACACTAATTTATTGTAGTCTTTTTAGCCACTCGAAGATATGGTAATTTATTCGAGTCTTTTCTTGAACAACAGTAGCTTCCTGATCGCGAACTTCCAAGATCATGAATTAATAATGTACACATAAATCACCTGACATCCATAATTATTACAAAAAAATTTGTCTTTTCACAAAAAAGTTTGTGAATCATTTGTTTTATAATTTATGGCATGGAGCTTAATTGCACTTGAAGTAAACCCTCCAATTCTTATAACATCGTAAAATTAAAAAGTTTTAGTCAAAGCTTAACCATCCGACAAAAAAAAAAAAATACCCTTATCAAACTTTTTATTCATCTAAAAGCTTATAGTAGAAAGACTCACCATCTTCACCCTAATACATCAAATCTAATGTCATTTTTTCAACCCTCATTTTCCCAAAAAGCATTACATACCTAACAACTTTTAACTCAAGTAATTAACTTGATTGATAATTGTTACAAGGCTGTGGTAGCTAATGAATTTGGGCCTACTCATTCACATCAATGGTATAAATCGAATCACATCAAGGAGTTCAATTTGTCATAACTTAAAGAGGCTCTATGCTTAGTAGTTCCACCTTGACTTAGGCCCACTATGGGTCTCAAATTTTTTCGAAATCGGATAATCTAGCCATACTTTCAAGTAATTTGGTTATGAAATTTTTAAATAAATTGAAATTGAGATCCATAACCTAGTTTCTCCAACTTTTTATTCATTTGAAAGCTTATTGTAGTAGGACTAATCATTTTCACTCTAAAACATCAAATCTAAGGTCATTTTCTAATCGTCATTTTCCCAAAAAGCAACATGGTTTACATACCTAACTACTTTTAACTCAATTACTTAACTTGATTGATAATTGTTACAAGGTTGTGGGTTGAAGTTATTAAATGAATTTAGGTAAAAGCCTATTCAACGATACAACTCGTACAACGGTCTCAATCGAACCCATCAAGGGTCAATTTGTTATATCATAACTTAAAGGCTCTATGCTTATTAGTTCCACCTTGATTTAGGCTTAACTATATAGAAAAGCAACTCTATTTTCCTGCCAATTTGTTTATAGTTCCACGACACCTATCAATCCTACTTAGATACATACTTATTATAAACGTATATATAAATACTAATTTATTTTAAAGTGTGATACGACCTAATCAATAGAATAAGGTGACCACATCTTAGGAGCCCAAACTCTGTGATTGAAGGGATCCCCTTTTATATGTATTACGTGGGTTGGGGGATCAAGCTTATAGCAATGACATTTTTGTTCTTTTGCAGCCTATTTAATTAATTAGTTTATATTTATTATTTGAAATTTTATCTTTCCAACAAATCTTTGACATATTAGGTTACGTAGCTTTCCGATTAATTATCCACTCATTTACGGCAACGAACACAAAAGCTCTTGAATTGATGTAAAGAGAGTCGTGCCTAGCTTAGAAAATGACTTGTTTGATTCCAATAATATATTATATGATATTAAATAATTAAAAAGACAAAAAGAAAATGGCAGCAGTATTATACATCGAGGAAAGTTGGGTAAAGATAAGATGGGCATTAAACTATTAGACATACTAGGGGTGACATAGATATATTTAATTAAATAATTATTAATGGGACCATTAGGACATTCATTATTAATGTTCTCCCGGGATAGGCACTATTAAAAATAATAATAATTAGGCATTAGGCCATGAATTCATCTCATATTTAGTATAAAATACAATGACTATGATAATATACGCTGCAAGACGCTGACTATATTAAAGTTAAAAGGTCGAAAATATTGTAATGGCATACCTATTTAATTATAACATAGTATTTGTAAGTCCAAAGTTATTAATGTAACCCTATGTGATGGTAAAAATTTGAACCGTCATTCCCATGAATGTAAGCACATTACTGAACTAGGTGAAATCTATGTTCTTATTTTCTTTTTCTCCAATTTTTAATCTTTGTTGTTGCACAAATCATCACAATGTATATGATAAAAATAAAGTAATCATGGACAAAAATAAGCGACGAGCATATAAAATATGACTAAAATACAAAAATTAGATAGGGTACTTTTATATAATAAAATTTTAATAAAATAAATTTTACCTAAACTAGTAAATATGTGATTGAAATCAGAATAATCAATACAAACTTATTAAGATTAGTTTGCAATCTTACCCTCGTCTTTTCTTATTTATCCATATTTACGGAAGAACCCTAACTCTAATTTTGTAAAGATTGTATGGATTTCTAGAAAGTACTAAAGAAATAAAAAGAATATAGGAAAGAAAGTAGTCTTTTCATGTTTAGTTATCTTATGATAAATATTAAAAGAACCAACTATATTTCAAATCAATTTTTATATAAAATTAAAATAAGTAAAATAAGTTTTTTTTAAACAAATAAGTAAAATAAGTTGAAAGTAATATATAAAATAATTTTATTAAGTTTTTTTTCTCTATTTTCCCTAGCAATCCATTTTAGATTGCTCAGTAAAAAAAAGTGCAAACTCGTAATTCCATATTATTTTGATTTTTTTTTCTCATAAAAGAGGTTAGTACTTGGAAGGAATTTGATAGGTTCAAACAAAAATAGAATTATGTTAGAATTTGAATTAACCTTCTCACCATTACTTATATAAATATCTTTGAAAAATCTCTAAATTTTAATGAGGAAAAGACTTTTATGATAAGCCAAACAAGTCTTAAATGAAATCAAGATTAGAAAGAATCTTTTTTTTACGTACCTTTTATTTTATAGTTCTCTTGTTATTAATGTTTTTACTATTAAACCCTTTAAAGAGATTGATTAGCTGCTTCCCATATAAATTAAAATTTTTTTTTTTTTTTTTTTAAGAATGTATGATATAGTAAAGTTCACCAACTTTAAAGAGTCATATATTACTTTTCAAATCTATTTAAATAAATTCTATAAAGTCATTTGAGAATGATTTAATGCATGGAATCAAACATTTGCAAGTGATAATAACAAATTTTATTTTTGAATTTTTATTTATACCCAAACTTCAAACGAAATGTTCGAAAACGCTCTTAAAGTATTCTACTCAAAGTGTTTTAATTAAAATATTTCGTTGAAAGTATGTTTCAAATCTATTAAGAACACATTGATTCCTCAACTTTAAAAATGGAAAAACACTTGTAAATAGATTCTAAAATGAGAATAATTTTGAAAAAGGTGAAAAGCACTTAGTAATATTTAAAACTGCTTTAAGTTTCTTAAAACAACTTAAAAATTTCCTACAAAACATTTATTAAAAGTGTTTTTTTAGAGCTAATAAAACCCACCTCAAATGATTAAAAGCTTAAGCTCACATAAAAGAGAAGGGATCCACTCTTAAACCTCGCAAAGACAATTTTATAAGGAATATAATACTTTGATTAATGCAAAGTGAATGGTTGTAAAAAAAAAATATTTATTTTTTAGAATGCTTTTGTATGTCTTTTATATAAAGTGTTATAAGTTAGAATATTTTAATTAAATGCATTTTTAATTTAAGAATCATAGGTTAAAAGTACTTGCATAAACTTTCGAACATGTAACAGACGACGTATACCTCTTTACCTTTAACAAATGGTTTCGAAGCCGAGACTAGAATATATGAATATATAAGTAGCTTTTTAATGTTTTGGCTATTCCTACCAACTCACGTGAAAATTAGTTTGTATGTGTGCTTAACAAAAATCGTTATCGATTGATATATCTAGATGACTATCTAGCATTCGATATGATATTGCGAAACAATAGTCGATTGGTCTAAAAATCGGCATAACATCGGGAAAATCACTGATATTTTGGCGAAATATCATAAAATGTCGATATTTTACCGAAATATGTAAAGTGTACTCACGCGCATGGGTCGAATTTTAAAAGAAATATCTAGAATATAAAAGATATATTTGTAAATATCGTGAAATATCGGGAGATGTAATCGATATTTTCAAAATATCGACCGTGCCTTTAACTTCGACCAACTGACACTGCATCCATTCTCGCTGATTCAAAGGTCCAGATTTCATCTATTTTTTTTAAAGCATCCAAATGCTATATTTTGGATCCAAAGGTTGATTTTAAATTTGAAACTTGATCTAACGGTTGAGATTGATTTCAAACGGATATACAAGGATTGAAATTTCGGATATATCTACGATATATCGCTATATATCTGGATATCTAAGCCCACTTTAAACGATTTCGATACGTAAAATCGCTTTACGTGAAAAATCGTGAAACGGAAATATCGCGTATATTTCGCCGATATATCGCAGACGGATCGAAATTTCGCCAAATTTCTAGTATAACACACGCCTGCGGATCGATTATTCAGGAATGATCGGGAGATGAGCCCAGAAAATATCTGAGATATATCGGAAATATCTGCGAAAACATCAGAGTATATATCGGAAATATCGGTAAAATATCGAGATATATCGATATATCTGGAATATATCAAAATGGCTATATTTGCACCAAAATTAAATCCAACGGCTATAATTAAATTACAAATATATTCACCATCCAACGGTTATTTTCACTCCAAAAATCTATATACCTCTAAAATCATTCAATTTGATCACAAATTCTCTCTACCAATATCCAATCTTCATTTCACTCAAAAAATTTCTTTGTGATATCTCTTAAATAACTATATATTAGTTTAATATTTTAAATTAGTTAATTTATAATAATATATTAATAAATTAACATTTCATGTTCGCACTTTTTAAAATCAAGTTATATATTAGTTAATATCGTGTACAGATATTATAAATTTATAAGTATTATACGTAAGTTTCATATTTTAAATTAGTTTAATTTAGTAATAATATATTAATAAATTAATTTTTCATGTTACATTTATTTAAACGAAGATGCTGGTTTAATCCCGAATTTCCTATCCATGTATTGTGTATACAATAGTGACATTTATTCACATGTTCGATCTTATAATCAATATTACCTGAATACCCATGCCTTTGCATTTAATATTTGGTTTTTACCGAATTTAATCTATCCATTTAAATGTCATGAATCAAATACATCAATCTTCATTTCGATTTAAAAACTCATCAGAATGTATATATTCGATTATTAATGCCATTTTTACACATTTAAAAATTATTTTACTTAATTTCAAAGATTTTGTTAATTTTCGATATATCGACATTCATAAAAAAATATCCACCGATATATCTCCGAGCATATCCGATATATCCATAAAACGCAAAGATCATATATATCCATCGTAAACCGATATTTCCAACTCATGATATACGACGATCAAACTAGATTTCAACCAAAATCAAATTCAGCTAGGGACTAAATCACAATAATTTTTCGACAATCTAATAGCCTATTTCTGATCTAAAAATTATATAAATAATTCCTAAAATCATACAACGCTTTCTTTACAAACTCATTCATCCACATCTGCTTCATTTGATTTTCATTTTTTTGGCGATTTATCTCAATATTTCAAGACTTTGATTTTCGGTTATCATCTCAACAGCATTTGTATTTATCTTTTCATCAAATAATATAATAGAATACATCGATCTTCATTTTAATAGAAAGACTATCAGAATATAATTATTATAAATTATAATGAATATAGTATTCAACAAATATATATTTCGCTATTTACGTATTTTTTATAATGAATTAAAGATTTTTATGAATTTCAAAATATTTTTTGTTAATTTTCATTTTATCGATATTTTTATCAAAATATTTTACCGATATTTTCAATATATCCATAAAATCTAAGTACTAATATATCCATAATTACCAATATTTTAATCCTTATTTGTATGTGATATGGTTTAAAACTGCTTTCTATGTGTGTACAGTTTACCTAAACAAAAAAAAAAAAAAGGGTACTTGCATAAAAAAATATTTAAAATTTTTCTGAAAGTATTTTATAAATTTTGCTAAACACAAATATCCATAAAAGAGAAAACTCCAAGGAAGCACATGGATGGAGAGCCAATAATTTCGAAAACCAGCAGCCACACCCTGTGGGTCACCCACAAGTGGACGAAACCCAGCAGCTACCCTACCCGTGGGTCACGCACCCACAGAAACGGAGAAACCTCTTCATTAAAATTTAAACCCCTCAAATAAATAAATAAAGTGAAGGTACACTGCACCCTCGGCAGCTGTAGCCGCACACAATCTTCCTAAAAGAAAACGATTTTCTTTTTTCTTTTTTTTTTTAATCCTGAAAAAGTTGTCGAAAAAGGAACCGACACGTGTCGGATTCCTCGATGCACTAAAATCCAGTACTACCCTCTCTCCATCACTCTTTCAGCTAAAGCTTAGCTCTTTCTTTCTTCTTCTCTGCCTTCATGTGCTATCCATGAGCGCCACCTCCTCCACCCAACCACCTCTCTGCTCTCCCCCACCGCCGCCGCCGCTCTCACGCAGTTGTTTCTATTACTAGATGGAAAACACCATGACCGACGTTTCTCCTGCTAGTAGGCACTGGCCTGATTGTGTCCAGCAATGATCCACCCTTTTATGGTCGTTCATGTTCGTTCTCAGATTTGGCTGCGAAAGAGGCAAAAAGTTTTAGTTCGGGGCTGAACTAATCTCCACCATCTAGTAGTTTGATTTAAGGAGTATCTAACAAGTAGTTTGATTCTTTTGTGGGTATATTTTGGTTCTCAGAGTAGTTTCTTCAGAGAACGATTGGGTAGGTTTTGGTATGCAGAATAACTCTGTTTGGAGGGAAACTAAATAAAATTGTTAGGATTTTTATAACAAAGTTTAGATTAGGTTTTTTTTTTTACTATTTTGGTTATGATCCGGGTTGTTTTGAGCTGATTTGCCTAGCTCAGAAGGGCTTGTGGCTCTTGATCTAATGGAATAGAGGATGTTTCTGTCTATCTAATTTTTTTGCACTCCAAGATGTTTGTTAAAAGTTCACAAACGTAGGAATTTGTTGACACCAGTAGTTTTTTCTTTGATCTTCTGTGACTACCTGGCGCGGCGAAGATGAATTGACCGCCGCCGAGGATGAAAATCCGGCGTCGGAGATCCATATCCCGGCGGACGTAGACTGGCACATGCTCGACAAATCAAGGTTCTTCATCCTCGGCGCCGCCTTATTCTCCGGCGTCTCCACCGCCCTTTACCCCATCGTAGTCTTGAAACGCGGCAACAGGCTTCTCCCAATAATAAATTTCTGTTTGAGAATGTCCTATTCCATGTTATGCCATGAGGGTTTACGAGGGTTTTACAGAGGTTTCGGCACATCCCTGATGGGAACAATCCCAGCTCGAGCTCTTACATACGCCCTTAGTCACTAAGAGCAATGTAGCGGCGCTGCAACTCTCAGAATAGGGTTTTCAGAAACAACCGTGTTCGCCATTGCTAACGCTGCTGCAGGGCTGAGTTCCGCCATGGCCGCCCAGCTTGTTTGGACCCCAGTTGATGTAGTCAGCCAACGCCTTATGGTTCAAGGCAGCAGCAAAACAATCATTCCCAATGCTAGTTCATGCAAATACCGCGGTGGCATTGATGCATTCAGCAAGATTCTGTACTCCGATGGCCTGCGAGGTCTGTACAGAGGGTTCGGGATTTCGATATTAACATACGCTCCCTCAAATGCAGTATGGTGGAGTACTTACTCAATAGCTCATCGGCTGATCTGGGGTGGAATTGATATCTGCTTTATGGTGGCATCGGGTTTTAGCTGGATTCGAAGAGCGCACGGGTGGCGGTTCAGGGGCTGAGCGCCGCCATGGCTAGTGGGGCTTCAGCTTTGATCACCATGCCACTTGATACAATTAAGACGAGATTGCAGGTTCTGGATGTAGAAGAAGGTGGATGTAGATCGCCGACGATTGTTCAGACAGTCAAGAATTTGATGAAGGAAGGTGGAATTGGAGCTTGTTACAGAGGACTAGGGCCTAGGTGGGCTTCAATGTCGATGTCTGCAACGACCATGATCACTACCTATGAGTTCCTGAAACGGCTATCTACTGTTAATCTAATAGAGCTTTGATCTCAGAAATGAAAATCTATACAGAATTATTGTTTTGGAATCAGATGACCTGGATTAATGTATAATTTTTTATCTTCCATGTTATGTTTGAAGATCACTGAAGATCTACATGGTTAGCAAGAATAGCTTTTAGTTTTATCTATAAACATCGTCTTCCTGTTTTATCAGTATCTGCAGCATACCCCATAAACAAATAACCTGTTAATGAAGCTTCAGCGGTTTTAGCTGGTTGTGCAGGCTGTAATTGGGGTAGTAATATGGTTGTGGCAGATTTCATATTTCATGTTCTTTTGTCCGATAATCATGGTTGTTTGGGTTAGTTTGCGTGCACTTTCACTATTGCCATATGGCCCTGAAATTACTAGACTAAGGTCGCCAGCTTCTCAAATTAATAGTTTGATAAATCTCCAATACCTGAATATTTATTAATACCATCACAAAGCCCTGAAATTAATTCTCGACTAATATCATAGGACCCCTGAAATTAACAGTCCAAAGAACATGTAGTGGTCTGACATTCTGACTAATATCACAGAATTAAAATTAAAAATTAATAGTAAGAAGTAAACCTTTATTGGAGTTGAACCGGTAAGTCCTGAAATTAACAGTCAGATAAATCTTTAGTGATTCAGACTTTTTGATTAATACCATAGGTTCCTAAAATTAACAGTAGAGTAAACTTCCACCAAACTTGAACTAGTGAACATTGGTTGTTTGTTGTGGCACTGTTTTCCTCCTAAGAAAATGAAAACAGAGAAGAGACAGGGGAAGGATGGCTTTTGACTCTTGCCCCCTCACTGTGATAGAGAGACTACATTGGTTGGTTGGTTTAGGTAGTAGAGCTTACCTCCACGGGTCTCCCCTTCACATCCTTATTTTACTGGAAATATTCTTTAAAATCTCCATTAAATCTTAAAATCTCCGGTACTGAACAATTGCTCACTGTACCTCAAAATTAATTAAAAGAAAAAGAAAAAAGAACTCCCTCCATTTGTCATTTTCTCATTTATTGAATTGGGTCGGGTCGGGTCGGGTCAGACCACCGAGCTCCCAAACCCAACTCCAACAGGGCATATTTATTTACAAGTACACCTCAGGAATTTTACAATACATGGGAAGGCCACAACCAGCTTTATTAGCCAGAAATGGGTATGGATTGGAAGAAACCTGTGGTGACATTCAGAAACTGATGAATAATAATAATAAGTCTCACATGTTTCGATTGTGATCAGAAACCATGGGCCGGAATGAAAACCCATTTGCCAAACCCAGCCAATAGTAAGAGAAGAAAACAACTGAATTTCTGCCCCAAATTTTTGCAGAACCACCCACAAAAAAGTAATGTTTCTGCGGGCGTGAGGTTTCTCATGGCACATTGGCAACGACCAACCCTTCTGACCACTCTTGTGGCATATTGAGTGTAAAGGGTCGGATAAATGCCGAAGCGGATTGATGGTACAACGATATCATCTAGGATATATAGGTATTTTGTAAATGTTATATTCAGGTTTATTATAAATATTATCTTTGTAAGGTGAACTGTCGTTCTAGTGATATGACCCATATTATCGAACCACGTAAAATCTACGTGTCTTCTACCTATCTTCTTCTTTTTTTCTTTTTTATCCTTTTCTTG
>JAEQBH010001155.1:0-146693 GCA_016808115.1 Tetrastigma voinierianum | reverse complement strand
ATCGATTAGATGCTAACATCACATGTCGCCTCATCTCAGAGGATTTCATTATGGGATTGCATACCGGATTGATAGACATTGATAGCGCCTGGACCGACACGCCTCTCTTTACTTCTTCCAGATTGATTAAGAGCGACCTGGTTCCCGAGCTTGGATTCGGACTCGAGGTAGACTTGTTAGAGATTCGGGGATTCACACAATGGGCTAGGAACCGACATCAAATCATAGAGATATGGACTCTCGCACGCTACCGTCGACCAGCCTAGCTCAGACACGATACCATGGCATCTTCCGAGATGCTATTGGGATCGGATAGAGGATTGATGGGCATCGTGCCCAACCATTGCCAATTTCGGAGCACTCGCATGACTCTCCCCTGTCCCACCACCGCACCATCTGACCCACAAAGCATGCCAGATTCACAGTTCCACCTCCACCACCCCCACCATTATCTGGACCCACTATACAGCAGGACTATACGCTTCCACCTCCACCACCACCACCTGTTCAATCAGCCCTGCTAGTTGGAGCTTTTGTTCTACATGGTCACCTGACCACGCACACTCGTTGTGACCCCGCACCGATTATTGATGACACTCGTGCCGTATCGATAGGATTGAGCAGGATCAGTCTCGCATGTCATGGAGTTATAGGTTGGGACGGATATGATGACATTCCAGCTGGCCCTGCCGCTTGAGTTCCACATGCCTAGACATCGAGAGGCAATAATCGGGATAAGGTGCCCCGTATTCACTTCTGCGCTATAATAAATAAGCGTTAAGGCGCGGGGCATAGATCGATGAGCTCACGATGATTATGCCTCCTCCGTCGCCGAGTGGTGCCGCTAGCGTTGGTTTGCATCATTAGGACCCTTCGAGGCGAGGACACAATGATTGGGGACAAGAGTCATCATACAAGATTCTTTAATAATCAGAGCGGACGATCCCGAAGATATTAGAGTCTGCGCAGGCCGATGAGTCACATTTCATTTATCTCCCGATGGAGTGGGAGAAGATAGTACAAAATTATAGATGCACCCTCGCAGCGTGGATCAGACGCATGATTATGTGGGAATCTTCAAATTTCACTACAGTATCTCACGCTTCCCGTACGCACTTCTGATCATTGAGTTCAGCCTCAGGGTATCGAGGAGGGCATATCTGGGAGGATTCGCGCACTTTTCCTCGTGACTAAAGTGAAGAAGCCGTGGTCGACCTCGCACCACTATGCTATGCCATTGGCATGACAGACACGTGTCCCCACGTCACCCTCCATTTCCGTAGACATTTTTGCACACTCCTTATCGGGATGATAAAGTGGGTCAAAGATGTACCTCGCCTACTCCTTTCAAAGCCGATTGGGCCTACTTCTTTTCTACATCCGTCACCATAACCGCAGATATGCTACACGTGCGCCGCAGGCCACTTGTACGCACTATCGTATATAGAGCACCACCTTCTAATGAGCCTGCCAGGGCAGCTTTACACAAATCGGGATGCCACTGAGCGAGCATTTCAAAGATTGGGCTATGGCTGATTATCTACTACCACCTAGACCACCACTACAAACTTACCCCACCTCGGATTCAGGCGATCTTCATCAGGTTATATCATCAAAGAGCCGGTCATGATACGAATTTGTGTTTAATCTGGCACGCTTATTCAGACTCGATTGATCAAGGCTCGTTGATTTAGGGCGACCAGCCGTGACTACGTAATCCACTACCCACTCATGACACTAGAGTTGTACCTCTACTTACCGGTAGTGTACATTTGATTGAGTATTCAAGAGATGAGATATTCATGATGGGATGGGATGGAGAGGTTCTCAAATTAATCGCTTTTATGCAAACTCATATTTTAAGCAGTATACACCGATGAGCTTAAAATATCTATTTTAGTCCATTTTTCCTCGTTGATTTTAATGTAAAAAGGAATAATTAAGATGCAAAATATGAAGAAACCACCAAATTTGTTAATTGCGTAGAAGTATAAAAGAAAGAAGAAAATGCAAAGGAAAATGCAAGAATCGCGAGTAAAATGCGTAAAATACAGGCGTAAATGAAAGCAATCGGCGAACTAATGTTGCAACTTTTGGGGCACAATCTGGCCATTTAGGTCGCTACATCGAAAATTGAAGGAAATTTGATGCCTGGGCCGCAAATAAAGGATCACAAGATAGGCAAATGAGTGACTGGAGCGTAAACATAAGAAGTGATGTCGCGACAACATAAGAATGTCGCGACAAAGTTGATGTCGCGACAAGGGATAGAGGTCGACAAGAGAATCAACAGCTACGATACGTTCGGGAAGGGGCGAAATGGTTAACTGAAGCCGCTGCGCTGGCTGCAGGACCTAAGTCGCGACACCGAAGCAAACAAGTTTTAGGCCTCCAAAAGTATAAGTCGTAGGGTCGCGACGCGAGATCGAGGTCACATATGAGATTCTGTCGCTGAAAGTCAGAAGAAATGAACTGTTGTCGCGACGTGAGATTGATGTCGCGACATCAGGAACCCCAGTTGAAACCTCAAGAGAATAAAGTTGATGTCCCGACATGAGATCGATGTCGCTACACTACGGCGACCGCCCAAAGCTCGTGAGTTATGAAGTGATGTCGACAAGATATTGATGTCGCGACACCAGGAACGAACAGTTGAGACCTGTGGAGTCATGAGCTGATTTCATGGCTATACGGATGTCACGGTCAAACAGAACCACGGCGGAAAACCGGCTATGTCGATGTCGCGGATAAGAGATCGAGCGTCGCGACATCAAGAGCAATCAATGGAAGCTTGTAAGTTCTTAGACTGATGTCGCGACAACAAGAGCAACCACTTGAAAGATCGCGGCGACAAGATTGAAGCATGCTGCAAAGGATCATTGATGTCAATGATTAATAGGTTATTGCCAGAAATAAGAAAACTGTTGAATACGAAGATAGAATCCATTACCGCTGACTACGCATTGATGTCACACATCATGAGAAACCGCTTGAAACCCGCAGATTCTGCGCTGATGTCGCTGACAAGAGATTGATGTCACACACCAAGACGTTGACGTCGCGAAGACTGGAATCGGCGGGTCGATAACAGGAAACTGATGTCGCGACATCATGAGTGACCAATTGAAACCTCGCGAAAGCATACAGCCGAGTCGCGACGCGAGATCGAGGTCACGGCATCAAATCATCGCTGAAACCGTATGGCATGAAGTGATGTCGCGACGCGAGATTGATGTCGCGATCGCCAGAACAATCAAGGCTGGGCAGAAGACTTGTCGGTCGCACGTGAGATCGATGTCGCGACATGTTCATGGTCGCACGTATCGCCGCACCCAACATTTAACATAATAAACCCTTGAAATCCACAAAACCGCATTGGGATGGAATGTCCCAGGAAACCCTATAACACGCAGCTACCCACTTTAAAAAGAGTCATGCCACACCAATAGGTCTGGGAAATGGCGGTCACTTTAATTTTTAGTTTTCTTTCTTTTCTTTTCTTTTCTTTTCTTCAATGTTGATAGTTAGAGATTAGATTAGACACTACTTGGTTTGCCATTGAATTGATGTTATGTTTCCGAGCGTAAGCCGAATGCGTAATTCCGCTCTTTCAAATTACTACCGAATCTTTGAAGTTCGTGATACTTCGGAACTAACTTCCCAGCTTCCATTTGCAAGGATTCTGCTGACCAGAATGTTGTTGGGTGTAATTCAAGAATTATGAATCCAAATATTATGAATGCTATATAGTCGAAATTATCTTTCCTATAGTCGTTTCCAAGAACTCTGAATTTCTCACTATGAACTCTACTGGTATTGGTTTATCGTTTTCGATCCGAATATCAGCTTTCATACCCAAGAGGCGATTTGGTCTCATTGCTCGATTTCAAGGAGGCCCCAGGACACAGAAAGGCACCCTAAGAGAGTTATGAACAATTGCTTGAAGGCATAACTCGGTTATTTGAGATCTGATGAGCTTTGCAAGTTTATTTCGATAAATCTCTTCTCACTGAAATCAAGAAAGAGCTGAACATCAGATCCACTTAAACAAGCAGAGTTCACCTCAATCGAATAGGAGGTCGATCCCATGTTAGTCGAATAACTAAGAGAGATGATCTATTCTAATTTTGATAAAGATATCCTGCTGTATATCCTTTCGCTGAATCGATAACTCTGGGAGCTAAGGTTTACAGTCCATAAAATGGGTATGAAGTATTGCAAAAGAAAAATACCCAGATTAAGGAAGTCCCTTTTAAAGTAGTTATTCTATCTCCGCTTCAAAAGAATCAGAAAAATTAGATAATGAATTATGGAGTGTGGAGAGATCCAGCCTTACTCAAGCAAACGCTGAATGTGATTTAAACTAAACATCAAGAGTTTCATCACTCTTAACTACAGAACTGGCTGCTACTTCACAATAGCATTAATACTGAAGGGGTTCCAAAGATAATTATTCGGTCATTTATTTTGTCCATCTCATTTTATTCTTTATATTCGCTTTATTTAATGTTCATTTACTTTAATACAGGTAATTTTCCACTTTCTTAAGGACCCAAATATCATTTTATAGTCCAAATAGTATGAGCTCGAGTAGTCGTAGGTTGACCACTCAGATCCTGTGACTGTCTATCTCGGGACTAAATCTGAACTTGACACTACTTAATTGTGCACTTGGGTAGATATTAGGCCAAAACCACATTAAAATGATTTGTTCTAGGAGGTGTTTTGGTCCGATTAAGTTTTACGGCGCCGTTGTCGGGGATTGTGGACAATAGTCCTTTCAGAATAACGTCGTAAATTGCATGTGTTTTGGTCTAGTCAACAAATATGATGCCGCTGCCGGGATCAAAGAATTTAGTAAATCAATATTCGATCGGAACATAAAATAATAATTTAATACTTTAAGAAAAAGAACAAAATAGCTTTACGTTGTTAATTTTGGCCACTAACCTTTAACAAACCATATTGGAGGTTGTCACGACCAAACTAATCCTATTAATAAAAGTGTGTTTTGATTTCAGGAACAAAAGCCAATGCATAGGAAATGTAAGACTAATTTGATTCAAACATGTGGAATAGAGACACCGTAAGTTTTGAGAAAGATCAAGAGTGAAACTCAATCATGTATGAAAGACAGATCGCCAAGTACATATAGAAGAAGCTAAGGCCTGGGGCCAATTGGACAATGGAGGACTTCTGGTACCAATTATACAGAAGAATATCAAGACCGGATACCGCAGCGCTGATGCTAATAATTTTGAACTCAAGTCAACATCATTATAACAATCCAAATAAGACGCGATCGTCATCCACCAATATTCCAAACGGAAATACCTGAAGATCTCCTTAAAGATGTATTAACATGCTGAAGTTGAATGGGGTGAGACCAGAAGTCATAAAATTGCATCTATTCCCATTCTCTCTAAGAGATACAGCAGCCAAGAAGGTATATAACCTTTACCCATATGGTTCTCGTTGGATACTTGGGAGGAGTTAGTAGAGGCCTACTTAGAAGATTCTTTCCTTGTACCTCACCACAGTAAAAGGAGGGAAATCATAGTGTTCCAAAGAGGGGAAGATGAAAGTCCGTATGTAGCCCGGGAAAGATTCAAACGGTTGCAGAAGATGTCCAATGTGATGGATGAGATCTCAAGACTCAGACGGATATTGTGGCGCGATTTCATGCCTTGAATGATATATCAAAAGGGATCATTGATGCTTCATGCCGTGGAGCATTCAAACTAAAATCGCGGCCGAAGAGGCAAAAGAGTCGATTGAAGACCGCTGAATGTAATATGAAAACCTTCCGAGCTTTCAAGAGGAAACAACAGAGGAAAGGGGGATCATGGAGCTGAGCAGATGACGCCCATGGAAGCCAAGTTGGATTCCATTATGCAATGTGTCGACAAGCAAGAGTATGCCACATTAATCGCTTCAAGAAATAGGAGCAATTGAAAGAGAGTTATTGAAGGGAAGTGCTGAGAGGGCAATCAAGAAATTGTTCATGATGTCAAGAGGTTAATGGCCTGGGTGAGCCAAGAGCTACCATTTCAAACCCAACACTAACCTACTCAGCATTGGCCAATTCAAAGACCGAGGAACCACAGAGAATTTCTTAGCTGCGGGAGGGGCTTCACAAGGCCCAAGGCATGGACAGAACCTCCACAGGGTTATCAATAGCCACCAAGGTTCCAGCAGCGAAGAAAGAAGCGAAACAAACACATAAATGAATATCGCATCGAGAGGGCTCAATCTTTGAAGAACAGATGTCAGCAGCTCACGGGGATGGCCAAGAAGCCGCTTTAACCTCCATGAATGTGCTCAAGAGTTAAGCAACCGCTACCAATTCTCAACTTTAACACCACCAATGTAACTCGAAGAACTGAGACATAGCAGGGCAAATGGCCCCAACCTCGCAAAGCCGTAGGAAAGATGCCTTCCCAAGTGACACAAGGAAGAACCCAAAGACTGCATTTGGCCAAGTAAAATAGGTCAAAGGAGTTAGAAGAGATGAAAGAGAAAAATGACAGCAGCAAGGAAGAAGAAAGCCCAAAAAGGGAAGAGGAACTTCTATAGAAGGAAAAGAAAGAGTAGAAAGGAAGAACATCCAAGAATCAAAGCCCGCAAATCCCATCAAAGACCTAGAGTCAAGATAGAGTGCCAGAAGGTTCTTGCAAACTTGCCGGAGATCGCATGCCATTTATCAGTGGCACTCTGATGCCACTCTATGCAAAATTTCAAGGACAATGAGCAAGAAAAAGAAAATAGTAGAGGCGAAGGAATAGTGAATCTCACCGCCACTTGTAGTGAATCACAAGAACCGCCAAGAAGACAAGACCCAGTGAGTTTCACAATCTTTGTATCACTGAGTAAAATTTCCAATCTGCGTGAAGCTCGTGACTCGGGAACTAGTATCACTTGATGCCTCTTTCTGCCAAGAAACTAAGTTTGGGGGGAGCTGCCCCACTAACGTTGGCTCTTCCAAATGGCGCATGATCGATGGTAAAACCGAAGGGGAGTCATTAAGACGTAATGTCAATCATTGGAAGTTTGTTTTCCCGTGAGATCTCACTATTCGACATAAAGAAGATTCTCGCAACGCTATTGGGAAGACCATTCCTAGCTATTGAACTGGGCTCATTGATATAAAAGAGTTTTACCGAGGGTCGGGAGAAGAAGCGTACCGCTTAACTCGATAAAAGTATGAAAAATATAGACTGCAGACAAAGGAAAGTTGCAATGTAGCTGATTTTGTCTATACCTCCAATCCTGATGTTAACAATGATTGTAACACTCAGCTATCAATGAAAGAGATGAATTTTTAAAGATACCTGAAGATGTCTATTCCGAATTTCACAAAACAGTTGATGTTATACATGTTTTCATTCTATAGAAACTCGTGGCCGAAGCCAGCTGCACAGAAAAACGAGAATGGTGAAAAGATGAAAAGAGGAAATTCATCAAGAAACCGCGTATGGGCTAGTTTTTGAAAAGAGTTGCCATGTCGTCAGTTATGCTTACTTAGAATTACTAAAGAAAAACCAAGGATCATTTCGCTTTACTCAAGTGAGGCCGAGAACAAAGATTGCTGAAAATATTAAGGAAGCATAAGACCCGCAGCTTGGTCCATTGAAGAGCTAAAGGGCACATCATCAATTTGCATGCATAAGATTCGCGAAGAGACTTCAAACCATATGTAGAACACCGTGAGGAGAC
Source organism: Tetrastigma voinierianum (assembly GCA_016808115.1). Classification (NCBI taxonomy): domain Eukaryota; kingdom Viridiplantae; phylum Streptophyta; class Magnoliopsida; order Vitales; family Vitaceae; genus Tetrastigma; species Tetrastigma voinierianum. The sequence continues at coordinate 138,977 of JAEQBH010001155.1, read as the reverse complement.
CGAACTAGTTGACGGCGAAGTATCGAAGCGAGATACTCAAATTGTTAACGCTGTTTTATCTTATGCTATCTCGTATAGTCCTCGTGAGCCCACCCAGCGTGGTTCCAAAGAAAGGGGGCTTATCAGGATTAGAAATGAAAAAAGAATTGATTCAACAAGAACAAAGGATGTGACGGAGGGTATGTATTGATTACGTAAAGTCAATACAAAGAACCGTAAAAGATCATTTCCTTGCCTTTCATTGATCGATGTTAGACGTGTTAGCAGACACCTCACTTTTGTTTTCGATGGGTATTCAGATACAATCGATTGCTATTGCACTGAGATCAACAAGAGGTTCATATTCATATGCCTTACGCACTTTGCCTTCATATTATTTGGGCTATGGAACGTCTGCCTACATCTGAAAGATGTCCTATATTCTTTACTTTGGTTGATGAAGTATGAATTTTCATGGATGACTTTACCGTATGGATCCAAATTTTGATCAATGCTTAAACAACTGAAACAAAAGACTTCAAAGATGCCAAGACAAACAAATAGAACTCGATCAGGGAAAATGCCACATTTTATATGATTGCAAGGAATTCTTGGGCATGTATCAAGCATCGGACTAGAAGTTGACCACCCAAGGTATCCATTATCAAAATTTTCGCACTACTCACGCAAAGGAGTGGCAAAGCTTCTTCGGGGCATGCTGGATTTTACAGAGATTCGTCAAAGACTTTTCAAAATAAATAGACCACTATGTGATTACCGGGAAAAAGATGGCTAAGCACCAATTTTGATGACTCCCGCAAGAATGCTTTGACCTTAAATCAAGATCAAATTGGTACAAGCACCTATAAATGGTCGACCCGTAATGGATCGTGGATTCAAATAATGCGTGATGCCGTTGATTTTGCTATGGGAGCAGTGTTGGGGCAAAGAAAAGAGAAAGTATTCCGGGCCATATACTATGCTAGTAAGACCTTCAATGAAGCACAAGAGAACCACTCAACAACTGAAAAGGAGATGCTAGCCATAGTATTTGCTTGTGAAAAAATTTAGCAATACATTTAGAACCCATGTGGTAATTCACACCGATCATGCAAGAATCAAATACTTGATGTCAAAAGGAAGCTAAGCCAAGATTGATAAGGTGGGTGCCGCCGCTATGTGGAGTTTGATTTGGAAATCAAGGATAAAAGGGATGTGACAATGTGATAGCTGATCACTTGTCAAGAGTAGAAAGAAGTAAAGATGTTAAGAAATGTGGATGTTAATGTGAGAACTTCCCGCATGAGCAATTGTTTAAGGTTTCCTTCCATTTCCATGGTATCGATATTGTGAATTATCCGGCTTGTGGAGTAATGCCTTCTAATTCAAATACCATCAGAAGAGGAAACTCGTAACCCATTGAAGCAGATATTATATTTCCTCGGGGACGACTCCACTATTATTCAAAGAGAAGTTTATATATAATAAGAAGATGTGTGCCGAAGTGAACAAGGCAAATATTTTAAATGATCACATGAATCACCATATGGGACATTTTTCTTCGAGAAAGTAAACAACCTTACAAGATACCTAATCGATTTATCGCCCACAATCTTCGAGATTGTACTGAAGGGTTAAATTGTGTGATAGATGCCAAAGGATTTGCATCACAGCCAGGAATGAAATGCCCTTAAAAGGTATTATGGTGATACAAATTTTTGATGTATGGGGAATAGATTTTATGGGACCCTTTCATCATATGGAAATCCCATACATACCGCAGCGTGATTGCTTTCCAAATGGGTGAAGCAAGGTCATTCAAGGAACGATGCACACGTTAGAGTTTCTTGCAAAGAATATTTGAGCGATTTGGAACCCCCACCATTAGTGATGGGGAACCCACTTTTGCAACAAAATCTTTGCAAAACTCATGAGCAAATGGATCAAGCATGTAATGAGCTACTTATCATCCCCGCACTAACGGACAAGAAGAAATTTCCACAGGAGATCAAAAGAATACTTGAAAGACTGTGAGCTCAAGCATGAAGGATTGGTCTTCCAAACTGATGATGCACTTTGGGCTTATAGGACTGCATACAAAACCCCCATTGAATAATCCCCATATTGTAGTTGTTTTCAAACCATGTCATCTACCTCAATTAGAATACAAGAGACAAATGGGCCATAAAGAAGTTAAATGATTTTAAGGCCGCAAGAAAGAAAGATTACTCCAACCGGTCCAACTGAAGAACTGAGAAATGAAGCCTATGATAATGCGAATATACAAAGACAAGACAAAGAAATGACATGATCGAGAATTTCAGAAAAGAGTCGGGAGAAGGGAACAGTTCATTGCTTAATTCTAACAATTGTTTCCAGGAAATTAAATCCATCTGGAGTGGGCCATACACAAGGATGTCAGTAATTACATTTGGAGCGTTGACACCGAGGACTCCACCGGCGAAGAATTCAAGGTCAATGGACAAAGGTTAAAGCATTATCTAAAACATGAGGAAACGAAGAACTCCAACCCGGTTCTTGAGGAAAAAGAAGAAGTACCACAACAAAAGTCTAGCTAAGGACTCAACCGGCAAATACTTGGGAGGCAAACCCATAAGGATTTAATTTCGGTTTTAAGTTTTGAATTATTTTTCTTTTAGTTGCTTAAATTAGGTCAGATTTGTTTTTATAAGAATAGAATTAATTTTTAGAAATCGATTGTAGTTTAATTAGATTTTTCTTGGATATTGCAGTAAGCTTCTGCAAGGTTCAAGGACATGAATGGCAAGGCAATCACAGGAACATTTCCAGCAACTTGCAGAGAAGTCACAACATGAGGAAAAGGGGAGTAACCTTAACCCTAACCTGATTCTGTAGATATACTTGAATTGTTTGTTAAATCTTTGCTTGAGATGTAAGTAATGTCTAAAAGGGTTAGGGAGCAATAAGAGAAAAAAAGGTCTTGAGTCATTGAGTTAGGGCCTAGGTCGCGACAGAAAGGTTAGTGTCGCGACATATGATGTCACATAAAACATCGAAGGTCGTGACCTGTTTTGAAAGGCAACCAACTGAAAGTATCAAGGAAGAAGGTGTGTGTCACACACCACCGTGAAGTCGCGACAGAGAATTAAGTTTCAAATGGAAAAGGATGTCGCAACATCAAACAATTCCTAGAAATTCCAGGTATTACGCGACATCCAAAGTGTGTCGCGACATAAAAAGCGACAGGTGCCAATCAAGCTGCTCACTTTAAAAAGCCCTAAATTCAATGACCTCAAATAAAAAGACGCGAAATTGGAAAGTCGCGACGTGTTTTTAATGAAGCATTAATTAGCCCACAAACATTGATTGAATTGCACCGTTGGAAACTTTCATTCACTCCAACCCATAGTTATTCACTCTTCTTCCTCCTTCCGAATCTCAACCACCAAAACCCTAAATTTTCCAACCTTTCCGAAGTGCCTGTCTTCCATTTCCAATGGCTGAAATTCCCAACCTAATCCCTAACCTACACGAGATTATGAGGGAACATGAACAACCGGAAGAAGAAACTCGCCAAGAAGAACGGTTAGATGAGATTCGTCAGGAAGAACAAGGAGAGGTGCCATCAGAAACACCCGAAGCTCCGACAACTTCTCAAGAAAGAGCAGAAAAGGGAAAGGGAAAGATGAGAGAAGAAGAAGAAGTAGAAGATTTGTCGACGAAGCTTACTCCCAAAGGGGAAGGTACACAGTGCTAACAAGGGGTTTGTCGCAGAGAGGAGATCTGAAAACCTATACTCCTTTCATGAGGATGATAGAGCAGAGAGGATGGGAGAGCCTCTGCGCACACCAAAAATCAGGGTATACAGCACTGTAAGAGAGTTTTATGCAAATTTGGTAGGAAGGAAGGATGGAGCGGTTTATGTTAGAGGAGTCTGGGTTTCATATGAGGCTAAGGCCATCAACGAGGCCTATAAAGATGGCAAGGCACAAGCATGTTCCACCAAGAAACTTTTGAAAACCAGATTTTGAGAAAATTGCCAAGAAGCTCACTAACTGTAAGGTGCAAACTTAAAACCAAGGAGAAGGAATGCCAAGAACATTGAACAGGGAAGCCCATCAAGAGGCTAAGGTATGGTTTTACTTCCTCGCTTCCTCGCTTTCTCGTGCCAACAAAACATGTGTGCATAATGAGAGAACTGTGAGGTCAGGTTATCGATGCCATCCTAAAAGGATACAAGATCAATATAGGAGTTGTCATTGAATTTAATTTATGAGGTATCATGAAGGGAACAAAAGAGGTCTCATTCCTCACCCAACCACAATCAACGCTCTAAGGTTCGGGCTACTTCAGCGGCGGAATACGGGAATCGAAGAAGAAGTACCTGTGATCTCACCACCCTTCTCGATTGTGAGTTAAGAAAGGACTAAGAAGTTCGTAAGGCGTGCCAGAGAACGAGGTGAAGCCCAAGATGAAGGACCGTAAAATGAGACCCGGGAGGGTTTCGGCCGATCAAGGAGCAGAGCACCTAGCAACCCACCCGACAACAATGATTTCATGCTTGTGCACAATGAAGGGCAAGATGAAGGCGTACTTCAATAGACTTCTCCATCCCCAGCCGCCTCTCCGTGTAACGTAAACTTCCAACATGGAGAAAGCTCAAGGGAGCACAAGAGAACAGCCTGATACTGAAGTTCTCAATGCCATGCGTAAGAGAATATACAAGAGAGAAGGAGTGAAACCACAGAATTCGTAGAAAGTATTTATGAAAAGAATTGAAAAGAAAAAGACCAGTTAAAGTGGGAGGAAGAGCTAAATAGAAAAGAAAAGGAGCATGAAGTGGAGCTACAAATAAGAGAACAAAGAAGTGGGGAAGAAGAGTCAATAGAAAAGAGGAACAAGATGGAAAATTCTCTCATAAAGAAGGGGAAGAGTTTAAGAAAGAAATGAAGGAAAGAGATCACAATCGCTGGCGTAAACTCAAACTCGCCATGAAGCCTTATAACAACAACCATTGAGCGTGATTCTCAACTCTTAAACTCGACAAGAAAAGAGATACGTAATTGTAAAGCCAAATTGGGAGCAAACCCAAAGGATCTGGGTGCGAGCACAAGTCTCACGTAAAGATTTCGAGAATAGATTGGATGATAGAGACAAGAAGCAAAAAGATACAGAATCCTACAGCAAAAGAATGGTCGAAAACTAGATCCTGATTAACAACAATCTTGCCAAATTCCTGGGAGGTTACGACCGAAATCTGAGAATACAATGAATGGCTCGGGAAAGAGGCGTGATGAGTTGAACAAAAGGATTCTAATGAGATTTTCATGAAGAACAAATGGAGAAGGGAAACCAAGAAGAGAAAGGAAAGAAGAGAAATGAAAAATTCTAATTCCCAAATTCCATTTAGGTACATTGCACTCCAGATCCCCCAACATCTTGCTCCCGGGTATTTCAAAAGAAAAATAAGACCTTCTCCCGCCTAACTTTCATTAATGTCCTTATCCCATACCTGTATCCAACTCGCGCAATTGAACCGCAATAAAATGAGAAAATTTAATTAATCGTGCTATTTTGGAATTTGTTTGATTCAATGTCAGGTTGCTTTGTGGTTGCAATGATTAGAAATTAAAGTAGAAATTAATCTTAATAAAAACCGTTGAGATACAATGAGTCGAATTGAATGAAGTGCTAGATTAGGAATGATCTCAAATGTGTATTAAAATAAATGAATACGGGGGCCATTGAAACACAAGGTGCAAGTTACTTAAGTCTAACTGATAAGTCTACCGAGGAAGGTAATACAATGTAAGGAACAAAACATATTTTCGAAGCCGTGGTATGAACAATAAAGTCAAGGAACCCGTTTGAATATCAATTAATTTAAATACTCACCAACAAAATGAGTCAAGGTACTTCATGGTTAGTCACAATCTGTCAAACCAAATTCTAGAATTTTAGATTACCTGGTCGGTGCAAATCCTAGGTGATACAGCCGACAAGAGATGATTAAGCCATTCTTCGGGATAGCTCGAGCCATTTTAAATATCGCTACCTCATATGCCGATGCATATACCTTTTAGTTCCGTAAATTGAGCCAACAAGCTTATTATTCAAAATAACCAATGGAAACCCCAACCCATTCTCGAATCAACTTCAAGAAGAACCTGATTACCTGTGAATCGCGGAGGAAGAAAGAACTCAAGTTTTGGGAGTATATGTTTTTGAGAACTCAAAAGAGAATGAAAAGAAAAAGCAAACATATTAAATGCAATAGAAAAGAACCGCTTACAGGACAGCCTATCTTTGTGGCCTAACTCTCGAACAATTAAGTTCTCGTGGGTGTTTCAACACCTGCACCCTAATGCCATTCTGTGACGTGAAATACGAACCCAAAGTTCGCAAGATGTGCTGAAGCTTTAAAAAATAAAACACAGACTATCCCCCCCGATCGGGTGACAAACAGCTTCCCCGCAGAATTACAAGTGAGAAACAAGGGGCATACAATTATGAATCGAAGAAATCAAAGAGATGTCCCAAACACGAAGTCAGGGAGTTTATTAGAGAAACTACAAGGAAGAAAGGGTAGAAGAGGAGAGAAAGGGTTCAGGTAATCTTAACCTAAAAATTCCTTCCATCCTACCCATTACCCGTGCCCAACAAGATAAGCCCAAAAGACCGGGACTGATTCTGAAGGCCGAAATCACCTACATTAGTGGAGAGATCAATATGAAAAACAAAAACCTATGGAATTTGGAAATATAAAGCAATCAAACTCGTGGAAGGACTTTAGGGAGTTAAAATGACTCGCATGAAAAGAGAAAGGAAATAATCTATTATTCAACAGATCCAATGATTATGTCGCTTGCAAAACAATTTCACGCTTAGTTTGTATAGTATAAAGAGTAGAAACCAACCTTGAACTCGGACTCGCTGATGTACAAAAATAATGCATACCTTGTACTTCAATTAAATTGAATGCCACCGCGTAACAAATCGTAAAAAATGTCCTTAAAAATTTTCTTTATTTTGCTTGGAGGACAAACAATTTTCTTTTCGCTGAGACACGCTAAAACTTTAAGTTTGGGGAGCTTGATGAGCTTAAAAGTCATCTATTTTTAGTCCATTTTTCTGATTTTAATGTAAAAGGAATAATTAAGATGCAGAATACAAGAAACTCACCAAATTTGAAAGCACAGAAGTATAAAAGAAAGAAGAAAATGCGTGAAAATGCAAGAATCGGGCGGAGTAAAATGTTAAAATAGCAGGGCGTAATGAGCAACCGGCGAACTAATGTTGCAACTTTTGGGGTTACACAATCAGCATGTAGGTCAGCACATCAGAAAATTGGAAGGAAATTTGATGCGTGTCGCATGTGGATCACAAGATAGAAAATGAGGATTGCGCGTAAACATAAGATGACAAGGTCGGGCCAACATAGTAATGTCGCGACAAAAGTTGATGTCATAATAAGGATAGAGTCGTGACAAGAGAATCGACTTGAAGCTATGACATGTTTGGAAGGGTGAGCTGAGTTAATCGGTCGTTGTCGCCAATGCAGGACCGTCGCGACAATCGAAAGCGTCGCGAGCCTCCAAAAGAGCACCGAGGTCGCGACGCGAGATCGAGGTCGCGACATGAGACTTGCTCAGTTGAAAGCTGTAAAGAAATGAACTGTTGTCGCGACGTGAGATTGATGTCGCGACATCAGGAACCCCAGTTGAAACCTCCAGAGAATAAAGTTGATGTCCCGACATGAGATCGATGTCGCTATACTACGAAGGACCAGTTCAAAGCTGCAGAGCCATGAAGTGATGTCGCGACAAGATATTGATGTCGCGACACCGTGGAACGAACAAAGGAAAACCCGGTGGAGTCATGAGCTGATTTCGCTGAATAAGGATGGATGTCTAATAAACGTGAACCATCAAGTGAAACCCGCAGCCATGTCGATGTCGCGACAGATTGATGTTCGCGACATCAAGAGCAATCAATGGAAGCTTGTGTTCTGGGACCGATGTCGCGACAACAAGAGTAACCGCTGAAAGATACAAGTGGCGACAAGATTGGAAGCATGCAAGGATCGCTTGATGTCACGACATAGTTATTGTTGCGTAAATAAGAAAACTCGCTTGAAATTTACAAGAATAGGAACCGTTTGTCGCGATCACGTGATTGATGTCACGACATCATGAGAAACCGCAAACCCGCAGATTTCCAAGCCGACGCTCGACAAGAGATTGATGTCGCGACACCGCACAAGTTGAATGTCGCAGAAGACTTGAGCTGAGGTCGCTGATTAACATAACGAAGGTCACACATCACGAGAGACCAATTGGAAACCGCGAAAGATAGTCGAGGTCGCTGACGCGAGACCAGGTCGGCACTGCAACCACCGCTTGAAACCGGCGCAAGTAGCGATGTCGCGATCGCGAGATTGATGTCGCTGACGTCGCGAAACACCAATTGAAGGCTACGTAAGACTTAGTTCACGGCCGCTGACGCGGAGATCGATAGTTCGGCCATGTGGATGATGTCGCGACAAGGGAGTTGAAGTCGCTGACCGAACATTAACACGGGCCAACCTAATTTAGAAATCCACAAAACTACATCAGATTAAAAATTCCAACCGAGAAACCCTATAAATACGCAGCCTACCCAAATTCTTAAAAGTAGCATGGCAATGTAATAATTCGACGAGAGAAACTGGTAAATAAGGCTCATTTTTCTTAATTTTTGCAGTTTTCTTTTCTTTTCTTTTCTTTTTCTTTTCTTTCAATGTTGATAGTTAGAGATTAGATTAGATTTACTTCATTTTAGTTTTCGTTTTATTTTTCTCTGAATCGATGTTATGTTTCGAGCAGGTTTAATGCGTAATTCCTGCTTCTTTTCAAATTACTACCTCGAATCTTTAAAGTTCGCATAATCTCTCGAATTTGAATTTCCGCCCCATTTGCAAAGGATTCTACGACTGAGAATGTCAGTTGGTAAAATTCAAGAATTAAGGAATCCAACCATTAAGTGAATGCTATAGTCGGAATTATCTTTCCTATAGTCAAGTTTCCAAGAACTTTACCTCTAGTTTATGCACTTACTGTGTTGGGCTTGCACTGCTTTCGACCAATATCGCTTTATACCCGTTATAAGATTTGTCTCATTGCTCGATTTCAAGGAGGCCCTCCGAAAGGACACAGAGAAGGCAAATCTCTAAGAGTTATGAACAATTGCTTGAAGGCATATTAACCTGCAATTTGAAACTGACGAGCTTCGTTTACTTCGATAAATCTCTTTCACTTGAAATCAAGCAAAGAGTTGAATGATTTATCAATTTAAACAAGGCAGAGTTCACCCCTAATTCGACAAGGAGGTCGATCCCGTGTTAGCCGAAGTTCTAATCAGAAGGTAGGATGATCTATTCTAATTTTGAGGAAGAGCATCCCGAAGTTGTATATCCTTGCTTGAACTGATAACTTGGGAGCTTAAGGTTTACAACCATAAATGGGTATGAAGTATTGCAAAAGAAAAATACCTAGATTAAGGAAATCCCTATTAAAAGTAGTTATCTAATTCCCTGTCTTCGAAAGAATCAGGAAAATTAGATAATGAATTGTGGAGTGTGGAGAGATCCAGCTGTACTGCTAAACGCCTTGGACATTTTTTTTTAAACCTCGAAATATTCAAGAAGTTTTATCGCCTTAACTACAGGAATTGATACTTCACAATAGCATTAATACTTGATGTGTCCTCTAAAAGATAATTATTCGCCCATTTGTTTTCTTAACCATTCTTTTATTCTTTATTCTTTATATTCCAGTTTATGTGATTGCTCATTTACTTTACTCGTGTTAGTATAATTTCCAGCTTCTTAAGTTGGATTCCAATATCATTTTATAGTCCAAATAGTATGGAGCTTGAGTAGTCAGGGTAGTTGATCGTAATTTCGAGATCTCTCGTGGACTGAGACCGACTTCAATCCAATTTATTAGTTGTCGACCTGTGCACTTACAGTATATTAGGCCAAAACCAATATTAAAAAAAATTGATTTATTCTAGGCGGTGTTTTGGTCTCAGTAACAAGTTTTATGGCGCCGTTGCCGGGGATTAGACAATAGTCCTTTCAGAATAACGTCAGAATTTGTATATGTGTTTTCTGGGTCTAGTCAACAACACCCGGTCGGCCAGGCCCCCAGCCCATTTAGATTGATTCCGCATGATGTTCCATTGCATGTTAATATCGCCAGATATTTGCACATGTTCCTCCCATACACCTCTATCTCAGGTTCTGCAGGAGGCATGGGGCCGCATAAAGATGTTCGTGATTGCTACGAGGAGTGGGAAGTAGCTCGCCCCACCTAAGGATAGACCTTTGCTGGCATTGATGCTAGAGATGAGATTCGCAGGGAAGATGATGAAATTCTACGCCAAATTACAAGCATCTGATCAGCCCGTGATTTCCATTTGGAGCTTATTTGCTCTCATCCAAAGACACATAGAGATGCTGATCGTGGCTCTTAGTCGAAGCTTGAGTTGACACTACTACCAATTTATGGATCGATCCATTTTCTAACAATGGATACTACATGCATAACATTTCTCTCGACAATGATTTACCATATGAGGGATTAACCCATGTTCGTCCTTTATTCATTGATGTTGCTTGTTCAGTCGGCGGGCGCATCGCCTGCCGGACAACGGCTCGCCCCTAAACGTTTATCCACCTGGCACGCATAGATTTTCGCCATCCGATTCGGGGCCATCCACACAGATCGTCAAAGCTTATGATGGGACTCAGAGACGCTTTGGGTACACTCAAGACACATGTCATGATCGGGTCCGGTCATATACCCATACTTTTCGTGTTTTGAGGATCCAATCATCCTTAACCCTACTTCGTCGCCCTCGACCACGTAGGGCGGGTGCTATACCATCTTCCCTTCATCGAAGGTGAAGTTCATACATGAGGGGCGTATTATCACGATGGCCAAATCGATAGAGATGTTATTACTTCGAACTGCCAAGGCGCATCAGCCACGCTGAGGACACCTACATTTGACCTAGTTTACATCTTCGACGGTTCGTGGTTGTTAGCCTATGATGACCGCGGTGGACATTTACTCATGTCATTCGACCGGGCACAAAGAGCACTTTGCTGGGGGCATGATGGAGAGGCATGTCCTATATGCCTGGCTTGGGATTGGGTCGCCGCCAGCAGGGGTCGCGCGAGTTTACTATTACAGTTGATCATGACATATCTTATAATGAAGCATCCCAACGGCGATGATGCTCGACACATGGCACGATCGCTGTAGAGAGAGAGTGAGAGTCGCATGTCCGCATTCCATTCGACATTCCCTTCGCCCCATACACTTTCAATTACACCATTTACCGCAGGAACGAGTATGCACCCCGCACGTAGGAGCTGACCAAGTTTCAAAGACGGGTCGAGATCTCGTGGCATTCAAGATGCCCCCAGGGACAAATTTGTTTGAATTTCGAGACCACTCAAGCCACCTTCGAGGTCGTGGGATGTGCTTGCACCCCATCACCGACAGAGCCAATGTGTTTTCCATAAAAGCTCCTACAGATCCTGACTATGATCTACCCATGGATTTGGGGATGAAACCGATGGAGTGACTCTTCCCGATACCTACATGGACTTAGATGGACATGATCAAGACCGGCCGCTTCCTTGGCAACCGAGGGCCCCATTCCCGCTTTTGACATGTTTGAGTTTCTATGATTGATTCCGGTGTCGACACTTTATGACGCTTGCACCGACGCAATGGACATGATCTAAGACCGGGCCGCATTCTCGATGTTTCCCCCACCCAAAGCCCCACCTCTTTTTGATGTGTTTGGAATTTCTATGTCGAGTTTGATGATGATGGGCTTGTTGCTACCGGGATATTACTCATGATATCGCCTGCGGAGGAAGCTCCGACTCGTGGACCCACCTCTTTCTTTTTGACACTATGTTCGGGTTTGTCACCCTCATGACATTTCACGGTAATAAGGATGAGTATTAGCATTCATTGCGGTCACGCATTTTCCTTTGATTGCACCACACCAAATCCCGCAAAGACATATACGATGTTAAATATATGGAGACACGTATTGACCCACTAGATGGTCAGTCAGAATTTAATTATGATACAGAGGATAGGAAAGTTACACTCGTTTTTGGTAGCACAGAGTCGATAGATTTGCAAAATGTATCAACCTGTAGAGATTGATTGGCTCTTCCCTATCTCCCGATGAGAAAAGTAAATTGATTGACATGCTCAGCTCTAGTACTGATGTATTTGGTATTGTCGTATGAGGACATGTGCCTTGACCCCACTATAGTTCAAAGATCACCGCCTATTTTGCCACACAAGCAGCCGCTAAGGAACAGGAGGCCACCCCTCGATGGAGTCCGTGTGTTAAGGAAGAAATCGTAAGGCTGTTGGCTTCTTGTCAGTGGTTGAGTATCCTGAGTGGCTGGCTAATGTCGTCCTTGTTCCCAAAAAGGATGGCAAGGTTAGAGTTTGTGTCACTTTCGAGATTTGAATAAGGCTAAATTTCTAAGGATGATTTTCCTCCCACATACATTGATATGTTAGTTGACAAGCATCAGCAGGCACTCTATGTTGTCCTTCATGGATGGTTTTCTCGGGTATAATCGCATTTGATGGCTCCAGAGGATGTGGAGAAGACTTCCTTTATCACCTAACGAGGTACTTATCATACCGGTTATGCCATTCGGGTTGAAAATACAGGGCCACTCATCAGAGAGCCGCTACTACTCTATTCCATATGCGATGTATAAAGATGTTGGTATACGGATGACATGATAGTGAAATCCCCAAGACAAAAAGGCATCACTTAGCAAGCCCTTTGCTGCAGATTCTTTGAGAGGATCACACCAGATTGAGATCAATCTAAAGAAGTGCACCTTCGTAACTTCTGGGAAATTGTTAGGTCACATTGTTAGCGATCGTGGTATAGAGGTTGATCCGTAAAATACCAAGGCCATACTTACATGCGCCAGAAAACCAGAAAGAGATCGAGGCTTTTAGGCAAGACTACAATACATCGCCTGCTTCATTGCTAGACTAACAGACATATGCGAGCCTATCTTTCATCTTCTAAGGAAGAACCAGCCTACGGTTTGGAATGATGATTGCCAACGTGCTTTTGAGAAGATTAAGGAGTGTTTACTTTCTCCCCCAGTTTTAGTGCCTCCCACACCGGGGCGGCCCCTGCTTTTATATTTGTCAGTTTCGATATAGTTGGATGGTTGTTAGCTCACCATGATCTGTAGAAAGGAGGAGCCATTTATTATCTAAGTAAGAGGATGATGGAATACGAGTGCAAATACCTTATGATTGAGCGCCTCTGTTTAGCGTTGGTTTGGGCCACCAGAGACTTAGGCACTATGTGACAGAGTGACCCATACTTTTGGTCTCACGATCGATCCATTGAGATATTTGGTTCGACCGACCGCTCGACCGGTAGGCTCACAGAAGGTTGGTTCTATTGACAGTTTGACATTCAGAGTGGGACACAAAATCGCAAAGGGAAGCATTGCTGCATCATTTGGCTTCTTTCCATTCGACGATAGATCGATCAATGATGGATTTCCCGATGAGCAATTTGTTTCAATGACCAAAGACATAGAGGTAATTTTACTCGATGGTGCCGCCAATCACCGGGTTTGGTATTGGTATTTTATTGATATCACCACAGGTGATCAGCATTCTCGCACGTCTGATTAGTATTTTCGATCATCATCACTGGTTGACGAATAATATAGTTGAGTATGAGGCTTGCATTACGGGCCTAGAGACCGCGCTGGATCTTGGCATTAGACAATTGGAGATCCATGGGGATTCCAACTTAGTTATACAACAGACCCAAGGTATCTGGAGGACTTGAGATGAGAAGCTGAAGCCCTACCATGCTTACTTAGACCTACTGTCACGACATTTGATGAGTTAAGATATATACATCCATTTTAGGCGAATCGCTTTGTCGATGCATTAGCCACTCTAACTTATGTGGTTGAGATTCCCGGGAGTGACTACAGCGACCATTGATGATCGAGACCAGGTTCGCACCCGCTAACGTTGTTCGATCGAGATATTGAGAATCGGATGAGTGTTACCATGGTATCACATGATATTTATCGGGTCAGCCATGTATGCGACCTAAACACCCACACACCCAAGGATAGGAGAGCATTGAGACGGCCACCATATTTGTTATTTGTGGGGATGCCCTTTATAGAGATCACCCGATGGCCTGTTATTACATGCCTGACCATGCCCTCAATCGAGTAATGAGAGAGGTTCATGCTTGAAGTCCGCGCCCACATGGGAGATCATGCACAACGCCAGCTGTGGTAAGATCAATGCAGGACCGGTTACTTTGGTTGACTATGGAGAGACATTGTTGCCGCGGTACAGAGAGATGTCTCGAGTGTCAAATGCAACGTGGAGACTGAAGACGCGCCACCTTCTCGAAGCTGCATGCACTTACATCCCTCGGGCCGCTTTCGCATGGGGTATTGATATTATTAGGAAGATCTCACCCAAGTCTTCTAGTGGACACATGAGTACATTCCGGGTGGCTATTGATTATTTCACTAAGTGGGTGGAAGCTACTTCTGCCGGATCGATACGCAGTGGCCACCATCGACGCTATATTAATATCTATCGATACTGTGGTCCTCATGAGTTGATCTCGCATAGAGGAGAGTATCAGAGCGAAGTGGACACACCGTCCAAGAGTATGGTATTCCGCATCATCCATCATCCGCATATAGGCCACGACTAATGGTGGCGCCGAGGCCGCCAATAAGAATATCAAGAGGATTGAGAAAGATATTCGAGACTTCAGATCATCGAGAAGCCCTTCATTCAGGGGCATCGCATACTCCTTTCGCACTTCTCACCGGGCCCACCATTCTTTGGTATATGGCATGGAGGCGCGGCCGCCCTCGTTGGAACAGATGATCCTTAAGAGTAGCATTAGAACCGAGCGGTTCACCTGCTATGATCACCCAACCTTTGGATGAGAGGGAGATTGAGGCACAGATCATGTTCAAGCCTATCGAGGAAATGACCGCATTTTGGGAAAAGTGTCAGCCCAGAAGTTTCAAAGGCACCTAGTCTCTTTAAGGTCCTCCGGGATCGATCAACGACCCTGAGGTGTTTAGACCAAATCGGGAGCGGGCCTTAAGGTCAGTCCCAAGATCCGACTCAAAGAGGAGCAGCCGGTCGGCGCACTCCTTAGGACTAAAACCGCCCACGTGAGCCACTAATGTGGATCAGCTTGAAGAGGTTTTACGCTTGGAGATCATGGTTGGGAGGATGGGTGGCCATCACTGAGAACATATTCCCTATTACACACCCATACATTGATATCCTATTGCTAGCCCTTTGAGCCTACGCGCATGACAGTACCTATATTAAGCCTTGCATACTTTTTCACCTAGGTCAGCTACCCCCAGGCGCTTTTCATTTATTATTCGATACGTGAGCATTATGAGCATTGTGACATTCTTTTTGTTTGTTCTTTCTCGTGCATCATTGCTTGTTTCTTTTCTTTCTCTCCATTTTGCATCTTCACATCTATCTTGAGTCTAGTTTCTATCATCTCTATTTGTTTCACTTTTTTATCTCCTTTTTGTATGATGATGACATGCTCTCATCCTGTGAGCTACCAACAGTTTGTCACACCCTTCATTCCGCCTATAGGTTTTGGATCCAGATTCTAGGTTGAGGGACCATTCGGGGCTTAGAGGTTTGAGGTCTCTGCTGATTGTGTTGGCATGGCATTCGCGACCCACTTCAAGGTCTCGACGCAAAAAAAAAAACAAAAACAAAAACAAAAACAAAACAAAAAAACACAAAAGCAAAAAAAAAAAAACAAAAATAAAAACAAAAAAACAAAAAAAAAAACAAAAACAAAAAGAAAAAAAAAAAGAAAAAAAAGTGTGTGTTTGTTTAATATTCGTTACTCATTTAGGCTCAGAGATTTATTATCTCTCCTGGGAGGGTCAGGAAAGCATCAGGCGATTTTTCTCCATGGATTTGGGTGTTACATTGTATCAGTTTGGTTTGCTTCGCACTAGGTCCTCGGATCATTACCCGTATCACCACTCCCATCTTATATGACTTGCTTCACTGACGCCTCGAGATTTAGTTGTTCGTCATCATTAAGAAGACATTTGTATATCCCATCTGCTTTCCTTTTTCTCGCTTTATCCATTCACACTTTTCTTATCACTTCTACTCTCTTTCACCCATGGATCATCGCCTTCACTCTTAAGCGACGTGTCCTTTCGTGCACTTCACTTGTCATCATTTCACATTGTTCATTCGGATGTTGGTCGAGCCGGCCTTGCTCACATGATCCTTTGATATTTAACATCGCGCGCATGCTGGCTCGCAAGATTTATCGGGTATTTGGGCCTTTGTTTCCCATCATGTCATCTCACCTTCACCCTGGCCTACATTACGGTCCGAGTCAAAGACCACCCCGAGACCATGAGATCTCGTGCCTGCTTCAAGCATTTTATAGGACAGGTCTTCTATCTACTGATCGAGTACGTGATGTCGATGTGTCTCTCGTTTCGGGAAGTATCGAGGGTCACATATTTCTTCTCCATTTAGTTTGTTTACCTCAGGTCCATGATCAGATATAGATGATATAGAGAGTCGGGACCATGGATAGCCAATTAGCTTAATGCTTCACACATTCACACCTGGCATATTATCTCCATCTTTCGTGTCAAGCTGCTCTACCATGTACACCGGCAGCCCATTTCACTCAGAGATGTTTCGGCATCAGTAAAGTTTGAGTATGCTCTACATGCACACGGGTTTCTTCTGCATAACACAAAGGTTTCTAAGGGTCAGGGTAAGATTCGCCTCATATTCGCCAACCATCAGGCACATTGGCGCACACCCCATATGTTGTCTTGTTCGCTTGTTTAGACGATTGGTTCTTCAGAAATTTATTTCATAGTTTTTTTCATCAAGGCACTTGCATATCGAGGTGAACACTCAGGCATACCCTAGTACGCTTTATGGAATGAAATGGATTTGACTTTTCACGAATGAGTGATCGTGGATGTTTTCAGCTCCTCACTTTGACCGCATGTGTAGTTACGAGATTTTGACATGGCTGCCGATACCCTGGGGACCGAGGCAGCAACCCTTTCTTTCACCTTGCCACATTTGTGAGATTGTCCCACAGGCATACCCTTTATTTCGCCTTGTTATTAAGTTCTCGGGTTCGCTTATCATTTGTGGCAGAACTCTTCGACATCACACCGGGGGGCATACCCTTTCGGCCATCAAGTCGTATCTCAACTAAGCATCCTAAGTTTCCCCATTATGTTTCAGTTTCATTTTAGGTCATCCCCATTCAATTTAGTCTGCCTAGAGCCTTAGTTTTGCATCCCCTATCCCTTTTTAATCAATGGTTCTGCACTTGCTCTGACATTCTAACCCTTCCTCCGACTCTTTCTCCCTGATTCATCCTGCTCTTCTCTGTACTCACCCGTATTTCTATTTTTGCCGCATCACCTAGATTTTACCTTCCTCCGATACTTGCTCTCCGATCATACCTTTCCGATACTCTCAATCCTGGGATTTTACCTTCTCCGATACTTGCTCTGATCCTACCTTCCCAGACCACCCTGGGATGTTACCTTCCTAAGACACCGCCCTGATCCCACATTTATGGTACCGCCCTGATCCCATCTGCATCACCTAGATCCCACATTTCCTGTACCCTGATCCCCATTCTGTGACTCGCCCGGATCCCACCACTTTTCCTAAGACTTAACTGGATTTTACCTTCTCCGACACTGCCTGATCCCACCTTCCCACTCGCCCAGATCCCCCATTTCGACACCGCCCGCATCCTACCTTTCCAAAGACTTACCCGGATTCCACCTCTCCGATACTCGCTCAGATCTCACCTTTCCTCGGTACTCCTCGCCCTGGGATTTACCTTCCCTAGACTCATTCGATCCCACCTTTCCTACCACCCGGATTTTACCTCTCCGACACTCCGCCTGATCCCACCCTCTCCCAGACTCCCTGACACCCTCTTTGGTACTCGCTCAGATTTTCCCTTCCCGGTACTCACCCTGATTTTACCTTCTCCGATACTCACTCGGATCCCACCTTTCCCGGTACTCTCCTGGATCTTACCTTTCCCGGTACTCGCCCAGATCTTACCCTTCTCTAGTACTCATTTGATTTCTATTTTTTCAAGACTCACCCGATTTTACCCTTTCCCTCCGACACCTCCTGATCCCACCTTCCGGCACTCAACCCTGATTTACCTCTCAGATTCCCGATCCCACATTTCCAGTACTCGCCCGGATCCCACATTTCCGGTACTCGCCCAGATCCCCCATTTTCGGTACTCTCCCGGATCCTACCTTTTCCGATAATCACCAGGATTTTCCCTTCCTGGTACTCAATCGAATTTACCTTCCTAAGACATCCTGATTACCCTTCTTCTCTAAGATCGCCCATTCCAATCTTTCTAAGACTGGGATTCTACCTTTTCCCACTCACCCTATCCAACCTTTTCAGTGTCACCCTGACCTTTCATAGCTCGCTTGATTTCTCATCTTCTCTCCAAGATCGCCCGGATTTACTATCTTTTCCCGGATTATGCCTCTGATCACTCATCTTCCGCATCATGCCCAGTTTTCTTTAAGTCCTTCAATCGGAGTGACTCAGTTCGTTAGCCTTCTGCATCAAGTAAAGGACAAAATTGTTTGTCATCTGTTCTTCACTAGATTCATTTCACTCAGATCGCTTGCACGCACTCACGATTCACTCGCTCATTCACTTCTATCAAGAGGGGCATATTTGTAGACCCTCACTTGCCCCTCAACACTTGCATTTATCCTATGGGCAAGCCACACTCACCCACGTTCTCATATAACACCATTGGGGTGGCCCTTAGCTTAGTCCTGCCTCCAGCCCCTAAAGGGCTTGTATGTGGTCCGTTGAGTGCGTATGTAGTCTCACTTTAGAGGCATCATGTGGCTTATTTTTCTAGTTATTGGCACGTGCTATAGGAAGCAAGTGGGCCCCCTCGAGGCTTTAGCTCAATCAAAGTTTATTAGAGTATGTCAAATTCGGAGCACTTGAGCTTGTTTCGATCATATCTCCCTTGTCCGAACTCAGAATTGTTTTGTTGGATTCCTTATTTGCCAAGGAGGTTTCTGTTAAAAATTCATAATTTTGGTCAACCGTTTGACTAATCGGTTTGACTGATCATCAAGGTGCGCACGTATACGACATTGCTTCGGGTGATTTCGTGAGCACTCCTCCTTGTTTCGATCATATCTCCTCATCCTGAAAGGAATGGTGCACCATTTTTGTTGGTCTCTTATTCGCAGGGAACATTCTATCAAAATTTCTGGTACTTCAACCGATGGATCAAGGTATCTGTCTAACTGATAGCTCGCGCCTTGTGTGGAGCGCTGTTTTTTTGTGATTTTGGAGCCCAAATCCTATATGGTTCGGGCCCATAAGCTCCAGCTCGACCATGGGCAGTATTGTGGGTCCATTTTGGGCCTTGGCTTAAGTTACATGCAGCCCACCATGAATCCATATGGACATTAGAGTAAAGCTCAAACTTAAGATATCTACCAGACAAAAATGAGGAGAGGAGCACTAGAAGCTCTGCCCGAGACCGATTGGGCTCTTTTCAAAGCTTGAAGGTGAAACACCAGGTAGGCTCAGAAGCTGAGGTGGGGAATCAGTACAAAAGGAGAGAAAGATCAAAGTGGAAGGAATCTGAGGGACACTTTTCCCGACTCAAACGTATCGCTTACCGATTACTGATGTTTAGCTGCTTTTCGTTTTGTGGAAGAGGTAAGAAATAGACCCTGGCTCCACTCTATTCTTTAAGAGACGTTTTGATCAAATTTGAGGTTTCTCCTCAAATCCATTTGAGCCGGCTTTCACATTATACGTGAGGAGCTTCTGCTCACTCGGCGCCTAGGCCTTAGAGAACCGCTTGTTTTTTCTGGTTCTCACTCATCCGAGCTGAGAATCAATCACCGTTTCTTTTGTTAGATTCCTGAATCTTTAGGAAGGTTCTGGAAAATTTTGAGAGCCTCTATCAACGAGATGGACTGGTTGGGAAACCATCGCCGGTTCATTTAGGTTAGGCTCATAGAACAAAGAAGCTTGGGTAGTTTGGTTTGTTTTGGTTGGTTCTCACTCATCCGAGCTCAGAATCGATCACCGTTTGTTTTTTTAGATTTATGACTCTTTTATAAAAGTTTTGGAAAATTTTGAGAGCCTCTCTCAACGATATGGACTGGTTGGGAAACTGAACCATTCGGTTCATTTAGGTTAGGTTTGCAAGAATGGCAGTTTAGGTAGTTTTCTTTGTTTGTGTTGGTTCTTGGTCATTCGGAGTCGGAATTGAACTCCGTTTGTTTTGTTGGATTCCTGACTTTGTAAGGAAAGTTTTGAATTTTTTTTTAAATTTTTTATCAACCGGATGGACCGGTTGGGAAACCGAACCATCCGGTTCATTAGGTTCGGTTTGCTGGAATTGCAGTTTGGGTAGTTTGTGTTATTTGTGTTGGTTCTTGGTCATTCGGAGTCGGAATTGCACTCCGTTTATCTTTTTGAATTCCTGACTTTGTAAGAAAGGTTCTGGAAATTTTTTGAAATCTTTTCAACCGTCTGACTGGTTGGGAAACCCAACCAGCCGGTTCATTAGGTTCGGCTTGTCGAACCGCAAATGGGTAGTTTGTGTTATTTGTGCGGTTCTTAGTCATTCGAGTCGACTGCACCGTTTATCTTTTGAATTCCTGACTTCGTAAGGAAGGTTCTGAAATTTTTTGAAATCTTTTCTCAACCGTCTGGACTGGTTGGGAAACCGAACCAAAGGTGTTCATTAGTTCGGGTTTGGTCGGAATTGCGCTAGTAGTTTGTGTTATTTGTGTTGGTTCTTGGTCATTCGGAGTCGGAATTGCACTCCGTTTATCGTTTTTGAATTCCTGACTTTGTAAGGAAGGTTTTGAAATTTTTTGAAATCTTTTCTCAACCATTTGGACTGGTTGGGAAACCGAACCCGCCTGGCCATTTCGTTAGGTTTTCCTGAACTGCGCCAGGGGTACTTGCTTTGCTTTTTTGCTATTTAATTTTAACGTATGCTCCAAATGTGCTAATTAACCTTCTTATTCAGCGCTTGGCTAGGGACCACAAGTATGTGCTTTAATGTCGGGTAATGAATTTACATAGATGCTTGTGTTTGGGTGTCATGCATGCTTGCTATGTTTGTCAGTTAACCTTTAATGTAGCGCATGGCCGTGGACCACAGTACGCGCCATTTGCCCTTTGTTTGAGGTGTTTTAAGCATACCAGATACCAATTAGGTCAGGGTCTGATCTAAGTTGTATGTTTAGCCTAGAGACCTGCCTCGATCCGTGACCCATATGCTCCTACATACCCAATTCACTAGGTAGAGACCAGTTCGGCCTAGAGGGGTGCTACCTCTAAGGAGGTACCTTCCCGATAGGTAATCTCGACCCTCAACCTGTGAAATTTAGTTTTCGCAGAATCGCTTTTTCCATACTCGGGAGTCATTAGGCTTTTTGTTCTTACTTGATCTCCCTTATAAAATAACAACAAAAAGTAAGCGGCGACCCAAAGAAAAAAACTCGTCTCTCGAGGACGGATTTTCTAAAATTCGAAAATCAATCCACATTTTTTTCCTTCCATTTAAAAGCGAGTCGCACCGGCCCGTGGATCAGGTAATGGTCCACACAAGTCATGAGTGGTACCTAGCAATACATCATGACCCCTAATTGACCGAAGAGTGAAAGGTTTGATTGTGAACCTTTCCATATGCAATATATTGTGCAATGCTATACTTTCACTCCATATTATACCCTCGACTTAGTTCAAAGCATAACTATGCATCAACTCCCCACTAGACTCGGCTATGCCACACTCCAAATTAAGTGTTTTTCTTATCTCTGAGATCCATTGCTCAATTAGCATGCCATTGAAGACTATTTTCATGACATATTCACTCTAGCCAGAGATTCCGAATAATGATCTCTACAAGAGGCCTAGGGTATACCCTCCTTCTATCAGAGCTATTACACCAATTGTTTTGAATACCCCAACCTATACCCAATCATCATCCTATATAACTTCTATGTTACTGATCAAGCATTGCATATTATTAGTACCAAAGATACCTTAAGTACCTCAAGTCAAAGGATACTTGCACCATTGCTATGATGAGACTACCTTTGATGATTGATTTGATAATCCATATGATTGTCTCATGGTGGGGTCTCCATGCATTTCTGACTACTCTAAATAGCATCCACATGCCTACTCTATTCATCATGATGATCAAAAATTTATGAGATCAATGTTTAATCAATAAAGTAGTACAACATATGCAGGTCTATCCAAATCAATACCAATCTTACTGATTCTTATTATTAATAGTGGATAGTAGTTTAGATACTAAACATACTACACATATTAGGAATCTCACTATCATGTGATTCCCATCATATTCTCTTTATGCTATGTAATGTATCAAGTGACTCCATTAATTTGATTGTAAATATCACTTAATCTATATATTAAATGAATATCAAAGAAATGAAGATGTGTTTATTATAAATGAATATAAGTGGTACAATAAGTGCTAAAGGTGATCAGCTTCTAGAGCACTCTCTGCAATCTCACTGATTTTAAAGTCAATCACTTTTAGTGTACTCAATACCATAGGCGAGTACATGAGAGTCAAACTTCTTTTGTGGAAGTGGCTTAGTCAAAGGATCAGCAATATTTTGAATAGTGGGCACTTTCTCTATGGTTATATCACGCCTACCAATGATTTCTTTAATCGTGTATCATTTTGAGTACTGCGACCTTTATGAGACCGTGGGTCCTTTTCGCAGACAATAGCTCCCATTGTTATCATAACATGCAGGTAATGGATCAACAATGCTAGGTACCACTTCAAGTTATGTGTTGAACTTCCATATCTAAAACCGCTCTAGTCGCTTTAGAAGTCACAATGTGCTCACTGGGCTGTAGATTTTATGTTTCTTACTGGGAATTTTCCAATCCACTACTCCACCATTTAATGTGAACACATAACCTGATTGAGATTTGGAGTCATCTCTATCATATTGGAAGTTAGCATCCATATACCCTTTCACATGAAGATCACTATCCCCATCTCCATATATCAAGAATACATCCTTAGTCCTTCTCAGGTACTTAAGGATATTTTGATAGCCACCCATTGATCCTCGGGCTGTGGTCCGACCGGTGGCTTTCTGACACTCGAGAATATGATATATCAAGTCTAGTACATACCATCGAATACATGATTTGATCCAGAATAAAGGGATCATACTATGCAATCCCATCCTATGTCCGAGGACATAAGGACTTCGAGATTTTAATCCCATGCATCATTGGAATGAACCCTTTCGGATTCCATCCACAAACTCTTATTATTTTCTATGTATGTGATTTCAGAAAGACCAATCAAACTTTAGATCTCACTATAGATCTTAACTTCTCAAGATATAGGTTGCTTCTCTAAGGTATTTCATGGAGAAATTCTTAGATAACTAAAATTTGATATATTTTAAAAACTGAGACATATTTTCCATCGCGAAGTGTCCCTACATACAACACTAGGAACACGAAAACACACCCACTAACCTTGTTAAACACACAAACCTCATCTTGATTTTGTGAGAAACTAAACTCTTTGATTGTCTCATCAAATTGAATGTTCCAACTTCTAGATGCTTACTTTAATCTATAAATAGATTTTGAAGCTCGTATATGTTACTCGCCCATCTGGATGTGCCTCTAGTCAGGTCACATACACATCCTCAACAGTTTCCATTAAGGAAAGTCATCTTCACATCCATTTTCCATATCTCATAATTGCAATGAGGAATAATGGCTAGGAGTATCCTTATGGATTTAAGCATAGCTACATGACTAAAATTTCGGCCATAGTAAACTCCTTCTTATCTTTGACGATTACCTTAGCCAAGCCTAGCTCAGAGGTAACAACATTACCTTCAATGTTTGTCTTCCTATTGAAGACCCACTTGCACCCTTTGGGTTTTATCCCTTTAGGTGGGTCAACCAAAGCCCATAATGGGTTTTCATACATGGAATTTATTTCTGACTTCATGGCTATAAGCCACTTTTCAGATTCAGAACTGTTCAAATATTATTCATAGGTAGTAGGATCATCATCCTCTATGAGCACACTATTCCTCGTCTCAAGGTCGAAATTCATCTCACAATAGATATATCCTACTCGACCTACAAAGCACTAGTGCTTTAGAAGGACCATCTGAATGTCAACCTCAGGTTTAGGCAATTGATCCGCATCTATTTGAGCATCTTGAACTTCTCCAATCTCAACTTTTCTCCCATTGTCTCTTAGAAGAAACTTGATCTTATCATTATGCACAATCACTTGTTGAAAGTTTGTAGAACTGATATCCCATTGTTTCATTAGGATATTCTATAAACAAACACTTGTTAGATTTAGCTTCTAGCTTGTCTGACAATATTCGCATCACATAAGTTAAACAACCCCATACTTTCATGTGAGAAAGATAGGGTTTCTTGTTATTCCATATTTCATAGGGAGTAACATCAAATGACTTTGATGGGGCTTTGTTTAGGATATAAACAACAGTCTCTAGTGCATAACTCTAGAAGGACTTTGGAAGGTTTGTCTTGGCCATCATAGACCTCACCATGTCTAACAAGGTTCAGTTATCCTTTCAGCCACACCATTGTGTTGTGGCGTTTAAGGTGGAGTCCATTGGGATTGAATTCCATGATCTACAAGATAATCCAGAAACTCTTGACTTAAGTATTCACCACCTTGATCAGATCTAAGTGTTTTAATACTTCTCCTAAGTTGTTTCTCCACTTCAATTCTAAATTCTTTGAACTTTTCAAATGCTTATGATTTGTACTTCATAAGATAGAAGTACCTATACTGTGAAAAGTCATTAGTAAATGTAATGAAGCAAATCAAACCACCTCTAGCATGTGTGGACATCAGACCACATACAGATGTATTAGGTCTAACTGCCCACTAATATGTTCACCCTTTCCCTTAAAGGATAATTTGGTCATCTTGCCTAATAAACAAGATTCACATGTGTCATATGATTCATAATCAAATGACCCTTAGTTTCCACTCTTGTGTAGCTTAGCCATGCATCTCTCATTTATATGGCTAAGGCAACAATGCCATAAATATGAGGGTTTCACATTATCTTGTTTTAATTGTTTGTTATCATGGACAATTAGTATTGGATTAGACATATCTAATATGTATATACCATTGCATAGTGTACCATAAGCATAAAACACATCATTTAATATAATAGAACAACTATTGTTACTAAATGTTAAATGAAATCCTTTTTTATTCAAACTAAAAATAGAAACAATGTTCTTTGTTAAAGATGGTACATAATAACAATATGAGAACCAATGTTTCTATTCAAACTAAAAATAGAAAAAATGTTCTTTGTTAAAGATAAAATAAGTCCACTAGAAAGTGTTAGAATATAAGTCCCTATGGCTAAACCAGCATCTCTTACCCCATTGCAAACTTGCAAGTCTAACTCTCGCTTGTTGAGTTGCCTTCTATTCCTTATTCCCTGCACATTAGTGCATATGTGAGAACCACAACCGTTATCCAATACCCATTGATTATAATGAGAAACAGTAACAACCATATCTAAAGTAGATGGAGCATCTGATGCCTTCTTTTCCAAGGACACTAAATAGGCTTTGAAATTCCTTCTCCAGTGACCATCTTAGCCACAATGGAAGCAAGTGCCCTTTGTCCAATACCCATTGATTATAATGAGAAACAGTAACAACAATATCTAAAGTAGATGGGGCATTTGATGCCTTCTTTTCCAAGGACCCTAAATAAGCTTTTCAATTCCTTCTCCAATGACCATCTTAGCCACAATGGAAGCAAGTGCCCTTTAGTGTTACCTTCTTGACCTTCTTCTTGGTTACACCTCCCTTTGCTTTCATGGGCTTTTTCTTTTTCTTATTGTTCTTAGAACTATAAGAGTCCACAATCATCATAAGTTTAGCCTCATTTTTCAAGATGGGTTGAACTGTCTTAAGTTGATTGATCAACTCTGGAATTGAGGTTTCTTTGCTATTCATTTAATAATTAAGCATAAACTACGCAAAATTATCAGTCAGGTTAGATACGATCAAGTCTATACTTAATTCATGGTCCATTACAAAACCCAGCTGACCTAATCTCTCAATATAAGTATTCATCTTCAATGCATGATACACTAGAGATATCCCCACTTGCATCTCGGTGCTAAAAAGCAGCTTTGAGGACTCGAACCTTTTGGATCTCGTATGCTTGTCAAATAGCTCCCTAAGATGGATGACTATGGTATACGCTTCCATAGTTTCATGTTGCATCTAAAGCTCAATTGTCATAGATGTGAGCATGATGCAACTTGCAATCTCACTATCAATTATATGCTTCTGATATGCACTTTGATCACTATCAAATGCATCAGTAGGTGGGGATTGGGGAAGATGCCGATTAAGGACATAGATTATCTTTTCAACCTTGAGAACAATTGTCAGGTTTCTAAACCAATCCAAGTAGTTCGGCTGTTTCAACTTGTTGTTATCCAGAATGGATCGTAGGTTCATGTTTAAGGACATGATGTTGATTCTAACAACCTAGAAGTAAAAAGAGATATTGTTAGATTGCACTTAAAATACATATTATTACGGCTTTAATAAATGTATTATAGCTCCCACTATTTTATTGTAGATTCACAACCCTTACTATGAACCTCAAGAGAACCTATATGGTCGCGACCATGAATTATATCATCAATTCATATTTTTACACCCAACTTCTCGAGGCCATAACTTTCTCATCCGGACTCCAAATTTGGTGTTCTTGGTACCATTGGAAAGCTCTTAAAGTGTAGAATCCATCCATATAAAGTCTGATGCCATTTGATTCCGCCATTAACATAGAAAAATAAAAATACTAGATGCTTGCTATGTGTGGTGGCTTCTTGGTCTTCTTTGGTTCCATTTAAGCTCCTTTTGTTCCTTTTCTCCTGCTGACCTAATCACCAAAAATGAGGCATTTAGACATTAAAGAATCAATTATAATCATCATCAAAATATTCAAATGCATAGAAAATGATGATAATCATGGTATGTCGCACTTAACATATAAGACTATGCTTAACTACCTAAGAAGCATCCACATGTCTAATTTTAATCATCACAATGATCACAGCTTTACGACTGGCGTTTGATCAAATCAAGGAGTATAGCATGTGCTAGTATGTCCAGATCAATAATGACCAATCTTGTTGATCTTCTGACTATGGATAATTTAGATACTAACATAATTGCACATAATAAGGATCTTGCTATTATGATCACCATCATGATTGATACGAACCCCGTCAACTTATGAGGAGACCCGTGATCAGATTAGCTCGGAAGAACTGCACTAGTATTTGGCTTGGATGGAAGACCTCGACCCGTTGCTTATAGAGAAGCAAGAACCTCGGTATGTGAGGACGCCACAATAAGTGATGGAGATCCGATTGATAAGTCTTGATGAACGCCACAGAATAACCAATAAGTTCAAAGATTTCTTTTAAGAAAAAAGAGAAATTTAAACTCTTAATTTTATTAATGCTTAAAACTTGAAGAATGTAGGGATAACAAGCCTATAAAAAGGCCCAAAAATATGAAGAATAGAAACTAAATATTCGGCCACAAGGAAAGTAAATATTTGGACAAAACAAGAAAGGAAACCTAATATACTCTTCCCAAAGTAAACACACTAAAAAAAAATGTCCATGAGGAGAAGAAAAAAAAAAGGAAACTAGATACTCTAGATAAAGCTTACGAATCAAATAAGCTGCACTAGACTAAATCACAACAAATCGCATCAATCAGAACAAATAAGCACCAAATAAGTCCAAATAGCAAAGAACAAGACCAAATCAACTTCAAAATAGCAGCAAATCAACAAGTCAAGAACGCCTTGGCTTTTGATCCAAGTCTAGATTTAATTTGATGACGTGGTCCATCTTGGTTTCCTTTTTGGAGTTGAACACGCGAGCTTCTTCCACGTGAGCATCTCGGATTAAAACATGAAGGGCTTCTTGAACCTTAGCCCCTCGGCTCGTGTCATGTGGTCTAGCCGAATTTCCTGCTTTATCCGTACTCCATTCCTTAGCCATGCTTCCATCACACAGCCTCCCGAATATGAATTTTCCATAATTAAGATTGAATTCCCGATATATGTTGTAGAAGTTGGCATCACGGATCCTTTGTGCTTTGATTCTCATCAATGATTTCCTATATGCTATGTAATGCATCAAGGACTTCATTAATTTTATTTAAGATCGCTATCAACTCATATATTAAATGAATATAAGAGAAATGAAGATGCATTTATTATAAATGAATATAAGAGAAATGAAGATGCCTTTAGAACACTTCTCTAACACTCCATTCCCTAGTGCACTAAGAAGTAAAAAAAAGGAGAATCTGGCACCCAAAATTTTTGAAATCTTTAAATAAGTAAAAGTTAATATTCCCTTACTATATATGACCAAAAGGATGCCACCTTATGCTAAGTTTCTCAAAGATTTGTGCATAGTTAAGAAAAATCTAAATATCAATGAAAAAAGCTTTCTTAACTGAACAAGTGAGTGCTATAAAACAAAACACTAGTGAAATACAAAGATCCAAGATGCCCTACCATTTTAGTAGTTATAGGTGAACATTGTATAGATAGAGCATTACTAGACCTAAGAGAGAGTCTCAGCCTTCTTCCATACTCAGTTTATACTCAACTCGGATTAGGTGAACTTAAACCAACCCATATCACTCTTTCCCTGGCCGAAAAATCAATTAAAGTTCCAAGATAAATCATAGAAGATGTCCTTGTGCAAGTAAACAGTTTTTACTTTCTAGTAGACTTTGTAGTCTTTGATACCGCACCTAGTATGAAAGGTCATAACCATGTCTATTATATTAGGAAGATCATTCCTTGCTGCCTCAAACTCCTTGATCAATTGTAGGAATGGTGGAATGAAAATTACATTTGGAGACATGACCTTAGAACTTAATATCTTCAATTATGGGAAGAAACTAGACCCCTATGAGGATGATAAAACAAGAGAAACAAGTGCCATCGAAAGCCTAGAAGAATGAGGATATACTAAACCAAACACAAAAAGAATATCAAATATCCCCACAACTTAACATGAAGAAGTCTTAGAGGAAACCATTGCCTACACCTCTACCTAGAGTGGTAAACCACTACCTTTGGAGATAGATGAAGAACCTAAAGAGAAACTAAGTGACCCATCTAAACCAACTTTAAACCACTAACAACAATTGGGTGGAGGCTCAATTTTGGAAAAATGAAACATGGCTGCATGATAGCATTTTCCATAACTGAGGAAAATGAAAGGAAATTGATTGAGGTCTTAAGCAAAAAAAAAAAGGCCATTGGTTAGAGTATATCATATTTAAAAGAATAAGCCCTCTGGTATGTACACACCATATCTATATGGAAGACGGAGCTAAACTAGTTCGACAACCATAAAGATGATTAAATCTGCACATGCAAGAAGTGGTTCGAGCTGAGGTACTAAACTCTTATAAGCCGACATGAAATACCCTATAGCACATAGTGAATGGGTCAGTTTGACTCAAGTAGTACCAAAGAAATTAGGAGTAATTGTAATCCAAAATGAAAAGGGAGAAGATGTGCCCAAACTTCATCACAACCGGATGGCGGGTATGCATAGACTATAGGAGACTCAATGTTGAAACTAAAAAGGACCACTTTCCATTACCATTTTTAGATCAAGTCCTTGAAAGAGTATTAGGACACCCTTTCTACTAATTCTTAGATGGTTACTCCGGATATTTTCAAATAGATATTACTTTAGAGGATCAGGAAAAAACTACCTTTACCTATCCTTTCGATACTTTGCTCTATGAGAATGCTTTAATAGAATGCACCCGCTTACATTCCAAAGATGCATGTCGAGTATTTTTAAGTGGATATGGTCGAAAGCACACCATGGTGAGCGATGGATGATGTGACAGTATATGGAGATGGTATTGATGACTGCTTAACCAATTTAGAAGTGGTTCTTAAGAGAGGCATTGAGAAGAATCTAGTGCCAAATTAGAAGAAATGCCACTTTATGGTTCCACAAGGTACAGTTATAGGCCACATTATAACCAAGGAAGGAATAGAAGTTGACAAAGCCAAAGTTAAGCCGATCCTTAATCTTCCGCCTCCAACAATTGTTAAAGAAATAAGGCAATTCCTAGATCATGTTGGATTATATTGGTGATTTATAAAAGATTTTTCAAAAATATCTAAGCCATTATGTGAATTAGTAGCTAAAGATGTTAAATTCATATGGACAAAACAATCTCAAGCTAGTTTTGAGGAATTAAAGGTTCAGTTGACATCCGTACCTATAGTACGAGCTCGAAACTGGAAAATAACTTTTGAACTCATGTGTGATGCTATTGACCATGCAGTAGGAGCAGTCTTAGGACAAATGGGAGATAATAAGCCTTATGTTATTCACTATGCGAGTAAAGCCCTTAATGAGACTAAAAGGAACTACACTACTACAGAAAAAGAGCTTTTAGCCATCGTCTTTGCATTAAAGAAATTTAGAGCTTACCTAATTGGCTCACCTATTATAGTCTTTACTGATCACTCTACCTTAAAGAACCTAGTACAAAAGAAAGATTTGATCTTGGGCAAGTATTACTCCAAGAGTTCAATTTGCAAATTAAAGATAAGTAGGGGGTAGAAAATGTGGTAGCTGATCATTTATCTAGACTTGCATTAGAATATATACCCGCTAGTCGACCAACTAAGGAAGAATTCCCATATTAGCCAGCTAATGGATATATAAACCGCCCATGTAGGCGCTCCACATCACTCACTATCTTGACCATAGGAAGCCTACCTCAAGATTGTGGACAAACAAGATAAGAAGTATTTCATGACAAAGATTCATGCTTATAATTAGGAAGAGCCTTCAATATACAAATATTGTGCCGACCAAATCATAAGAAAATGTGTACCCCAGGAAGAATGGTATAAGATACTCAAACATTTCCATGAGCTGGCATGTGGAGGACACTTTGCTACTCAAAAAATTGCCTTTAAAGTTTTACATTCAGGTTTCTACTGGCCCACAATGTTTAAAGACGCAAATACCTTTTGTAGAAGTTGTGATTGATGCCATAACCTTAGAAAACTTACTAAGAGAACTATGATGCCTTTACACCCAATTATGGTAGTAGACCTATTCAATTATGGGGAATCTATTTCATGGTTCCTTTCCCGTCAGCCTTTGAAAATATTGATGAGCTTAAAAGTCATCTAGTTTTAATCCATTTTTCTATTTGATTTTCATCTGAAAATGAATAATTAATATGCAGAAATATGAAGAAACTCACCAATTTGTTATTAGCAAGAGCAGAAAGAAAAAGAAAAAGTAGTAGAAATGTTGAATTGTGGAGTAAAAATGCATAAAATGGCGTATAGAATGAAAGCAAATCGGTTAACTAATGTTGCGCGGCTTGCACACAAAGTATATGATGTCACATCGGGGAAAATTGAAGGAAATTGATGCGTGTCGCCACATGGGATCACAAGTGAGGCGTACCGAGGACTAAACTAGATTTAGCGAATGATGCTGCGGATTAACATCGGTGATGTTGCGACAAAGGCTGATGTCGCGACAAGGGGATGGAGGTTGACAAGAGAAGCGCCTTTGAAGCTATGACAGTTTTGAAAAGATGAAACTCGTAGACTTAAGTTGTTGTCACACAGAGGACCGATAGTCGCGACACCAAAGCAACCAAGCTTGAAGCCTGGGAGACAGCAAGACGTGCTCGGCAGAAGGTTGCGCCTTAAGTTGATGTCACTATTAAGAGATTGATGTCGCGACATCGAACGAATGCTGAAAAGTCGCAAAGACATAGCCGATGTCGCGACAAGGATTGATGTCGCGACATCGTGAACCACGCTGAAACCCGCAGGCATAAAGCGATGTCGCTGACAAGAGATTGACGCCACGACATCGTGAACCACGCTTGAAAGTCGCAAAGACACAGACATTTACGTCGCATAAGGGATTGATGTCGCGACACGTGAACGAACAGCTTGAAATTTGCAGAGGTGATAGCGGAGGTCGCAACAAAGGATTGATGTCGCGACATAAGAAAGACACCGGGCCAAAGCTGCGTAGACTTGTCGATGTCACGGACAAGAGATCGGCGTCGCCGCCACGGGATGATGTCGCGCATTGATTCCTTGTCGCGACAAAAGATGCCTTTAGAAAAAAAGGAATGTCATGACTTATTGATAAACGCCGCAACAGTGCCAACCTAACTAATGTCGCACAAGGGATTTGAGGGCTCCGCAACCCGAACAAAGGATTCGTGCCACTAGTAGGTGAAATGAATCAACAAAATTTGTTTCCTATGTTCTCCCACCGCCGTTGTCAAGCTACTCGCAAAGATAGCGGTCTAGGGTCGAACACGGGATGGGTTTTCATCCTATGTGAATGACTTACTCTGCTGAAAATGGAGGCTTTTTAGTTTGATTTTTGACGGTTTGAAAACAAATGAGTCGTTTGTTTACTAGCTAACAAGAATGGCTGAAAATGAAGTGAAATAGTAACTTTGAAGGCTTGGGTCACTAGCTTGACAAGGGCTAACAAGTGTTCTCTTGTCATATCCTCAGACATGGCAAGTAACATATAGTCAAAGCCATAACCCATCTTTGTTTAACTATAGTACCTAACCTTGGGACTAATTCTATTCGAGCTCACATAGGTATTATGCATTCAGCAGCCCCTTAGTTCAAAACCCTAGCACTCAACCTCATTTCGTTGGCTTGTAACATCTGTACATACAAGCAGACTAGCACAAGTATGCACTGCACTTAAAGGCATGGTGGTATCAATTAAAGTAATGACATTAAATAGCTTTAAACCCTAGTTTGAAGATATAACTGGCACAAGACCAACTTGCAGTAAGAGGGACAACCTCGCAAAGAACCCCAAAACCAAGCTAGCAACCCTCATCTTCAGTTATATAAGCCAGCCAAGCACTTTTGAGTTATCATCCTCAAGAGGAGTGTTTGCACTCTAGAAAATAAAAGAGCATGGCAGAGAAGAGAGAAAAGAAACCCTAAACTGAAAGCCGCGAGATATTTACATAAAATGAAAAGTTGCCAAAAGATTGTTTAGGGTTACAAAATGATGGGGGCTTATATAGGCCACCCAACGTGTGAAACTACAAGAAAACCTAAAATATTGGCTAATACAAGGGACAAGGAAGTAATACACCAAAACGGGGTCGTTTGGCATTAATTACACAAAATTAACGTGGCAAGAATTTCGCTATGCAGGAAAATTTCGCGGTAGGCTTAAAATTCATTAGTTCATTTAAATTTCGCTTAGCCTAGCGAAATTACACCTGAGATAGCTAAACAATCTTTAAGATTGTTGAATTTACTAAATAAATTTCTCATGCCTACTAAATATTTTCCAGAGATATCGAAACCTAAGAATTTCCGCTTAGGCAATGCTGAATTTCGCTATATAGCCAAATTTCGCAGTTTAGCAAAATTAATTTTCAAGTAGGATTGCGAAATTTTCGCTATATCGCTGGAATTAATCCCAACGGGGCTGCAATCATAAATAAATTTCCCGAATTGTTGTTCTTCACGCTTGCATACCGCACTCTACCGCATCCTCCATCTTCACTTTGCTCTCATTTCATCACTCGACTCGATATGTTGATGGTCGGAAGCAGTTTCAATCTTCTGCTTTGGTTCACCACATCTCGAGCATCAAGTTCGACTTTACTTGACGCAGGTACACAAAAACCCGCAAATAACCACAATAACCTCGAAATGGCATAAGTGATACTAAGTAGACCAACACCTCAATTGGCTTAATTGATACGATTAGTGCAAAGCACTCAAAACCTATCCTCAAATAGGCTCAAAATAGCACCTATTTGGGCGCACTAATCACACCCCCAATCGACACGTCATAGTCCCTAAGAATGCTAAAATAATAAGGGCATGCATGCAAAGGATTTTCTCAAAAGTTTATGGTTCAAAAAGGTGTATATACAAATAAGCATTACCTTTAAAATGAAGAATTGATACCAAGTTTGAAAACCGACATAAGAGAGGCAAAACCATACAAGAACAATTTGAGGTCAACATCGGATCCATGGTTCTCAACCTGAATTTCCAACAAAGTCTAATGGTTCTTAATGTAACCAGATTGAGCCAATAAAGTGCAAAATTATTCCCTCCCCCCAACCTAGCTACTGGCATGGCCTTAAGCTGTTGAACAACCTAGATAGGGAAAGCTACTCTCTTCTTTCTTTATTCAACTACATTGTAGGGTGCAATGCTCAAAACTCGACTTCACCAAAGTCCGTGTAACGGGGTCCACCGATGACTCCCAACCAATTAAGGTTTAGGGCATCAAGCCAAAAGGATCACTTGACCACAAACTCTACAGGCTTTACCCCGGACTCCGAATGACTTCGAGAATTAAGCACCTACAACACGTTAAACTCTACCCATTCACCCGTGTAACGAACACTAAGTCGATGACTCCCAACCAATTAAGGCTTAGGGCATCGGGCTTCAAAGGCTTTCGCCATATACCCCTCGGACCGTGCTTGCTCAAGGCAAAGTGTCACGACTTTATTTTTCTTTTTCTTTTTTCTTTTTCTTTTTGCCTTTTCTTTTCTTTTTCCTTTTCGAAGACCATTGGTCTTCAACAAATATGGGTAACACAACCTATCATGGGTTTCAACATGCCTAAGGCCGGCTTCAAGGCGAAGAGGCATACAAGGCAATTTCACAACCTATTGGTACAATCTAAAGTGTGTGAATTAGCTAAAGGTGGAATGTTCAAGGTTGAGCATGATGGAACTTCAACTGACCAAAAATTGAATCATGCATGGAGTTGTTCTAACATTAAGGTGACAAACAGGGTTTCAATTCTCCGATTAAAGGCAATTCAATTGTTCAATTAAAAGCAATTCAATTGTTCAATTGAAGACAAAAATTGGATACACAAAGTGGGGCACAAAAAGTGATATGCAAAAGTGTAATACTCAGATATAACACTCAGATAGCTTTGATATAGCCAAATGGCTAGTACATGCATAACAAAGCTAAACATGTTAAAGAGATATCACCGCTACTACGGCTAATACATGAATCTTGGCACAAAATTATTAGTAGGCAGTTGATAAAACTGGTAACTATACAAAATCATAAAGAAACCCAAACCACCTCACCCCGTGGTGGTGGTGGGTCCTGTAGCTACCGCTGTCGCCGCCAACATATCCAGTTAGGCCGTCGCAGCTGGCTCAACTCTCCGGTCGTAACGCTGAATACCCAAATGTGTCATGATCTGCTACAAGATGGAGTATGTGCTGACCTAGGAGTGGCCTCGCCGAGCCAACTCCGGTCCTGTGCTGCCTGGGTAGTGGCCAAAGAACATACAAGATCCATATCACACAGCCTTCGAACCGACGTGGCAGCCTCCGAGAAGCCGTGGCCGTATAAACATGGGCCAGAGTACTCAGCCGCGGTCGCGGAAGTAGCATGTGGGGAGGGGAGATGGAGGAGACATATGTGGAACCGACTCCTCTCCACCTCGGCTCAGGGCGTGACCACTGGCCCCGGGAGTCCTCGGCCTCCCGATCCGGTGAGAGATTCTCCTGTCCGCCGGAGGAAAGATATTGGCATGACCATCGCCAGCTTCCATCGATTGCGGACTCCGAGGGCATCGAATCCGCCGCCTCAACCGGTGGCTCCACCGAAAGCCCATGTGCTCGAGGAGGCTCAGAGTCGGGCAACAAAGCAGCGTGGAAGACTCTCATTTTAACCAAAGCCCTTACTTGCGGACCTTTGTCTTCAAAATGCATCAAGGGAGGTCATCACTAGCTCGTAGGACCAAACCAAGATCCCTCTCGAGATCCGGCAGCAGCCTCTCGTGATGGCCCCCCACGCCGTAGCCGCAAATGGAAGAGGTCGGGTCCCGACCGTGTGATCGACGCAGCATCCTCGAGGCTGAGAGCCGCTCCCTCAAGAGCACCGCCGGGCCGTAGTGTCTTCGCAAGAATACGAACCATCTCCCCGTTTCGAGGTGGGTGAGACCTCAATCTTGATAACTTCTCGACCGTCGCGGTATAGCAGCCTAACGCCAGCCGAAATGTCTATAGCTCTGAGCACTCCTGGGCGATCGTCTATAGTGAACCGAGGCCCGAAAGTGGACTCAGCGCTCCCGAGAGGTCACTCAATGCAGAACTGAACCACCCGGGGTAATAAAACCGCTCGAAGGCCATGAATTTAAGGAAGAGTAGTGCTCTGATCGCCAGATCGTCCCCCGAATTTGGGATCGGCCACGTTGCCTGGACGTCAGAATGACTCCCCATGGAAATCTCAACGAAGCGATGCTCCCTAATAGCCCGACAAATAACGGCCTCC
Organism: Tetrastigma voinierianum; assembly: GCA_016808115.1. Taxonomy (NCBI): domain Eukaryota; kingdom Viridiplantae; phylum Streptophyta; class Magnoliopsida; order Vitales; family Vitaceae; genus Tetrastigma; species Tetrastigma voinierianum. The sequence goes on along the minus strand of JAEQBH010001155.1, from coordinate 102,335 downwards.
CGATTCGAGGCCGCGATGAACCGAGGCGAAGAGGTCGCCCCGCCGCTGACGCGATCGAGACTCCAACGAGGTCCGATGCTGAGGATGACCCACCAGGCCCCAAGTGACGAGCCCGTCGAGGGTCGAGCCCTCCGATCTCCGCCGAGGCACCGTGAGGGGGCCCGGTCCCATCCGCGCCTCGGGTAATTCCTCCTAAACCCCGAAATCTTGGGACCGCCTTGACTGGTTGGTACTGGTCCCAACCCAGCCGAATCGGGCCCGCCTCGCCTCGGGTACCGAACCCGACCCGAGGTCTGAGGCGGACCCACCTCGTGCAACTAGCACCCAGTCCCAAAAGGCACCGGTAGGGCTCCTTGATGAGAATGAAACTGTGGCATTGTGGTAAGGTCGACCAGGGCTCATCGCCACCGACCGAGTCACTCGGGCAGCAGGATGACGCAACCGTGGCTCACCGACACCGCGGCAATACCGGCGGGCGCAGGGCTCGCGCGCCCTACGGTGGTAGCTAGCGGCCTGCGTCACAAAGGATTCGCCGCCAGGGGTGCTAACAAAAGCGTGTGCTCGTGGCCCTGGCCGTCGTGGTAGTACCGCTGTGGCTCACGATGGGAGGCGCACTGGGGGACGAGCGGCAAAGGGGTCGGGTGGACTCACAAGACTCTGTGGCTACCGGCACCGGTGTGGCTCGGGTGGCGGCATCTCGTGCCGTGAAACCTGGTCTCACACAGGAGCACAAGACCCGCAGAGAGTGGATGTGCAAGGACTTGGCACCGGTAGCTTTAGAAGGTCGGGAGGGGAGGAGAGACGAGGTGAATGAAAAGCCAACCCCTCCCCTCATTTTATATGCCATTAAAGGCAGCCGAAGGGTCCTTTTCCACTTAATTTCGCTATTATAGCGAATCGAGCCTTTTTCACCATTCGCACTTCAAAATTTTCAGCATTAAAATATTAACACTATTAGAAATAACAATTATTATAATTAAAATTATTATAATATATCTAATAATTTAATACACCATACCATAATATAATTACCAAGTTGCCAAAACAAGCTACAAATTAGGTAACATACTAAAAATAGCTAAAATTTTATAGAAATTGACTAAATTAAAATAAAAACCAAAATTTATTGAACCGCACCGGGTTTTTGAGAACACCAAACCAGCTTCAATATCACAAATTACCTATGGTGGTCAAGGAGAAGGATCTCTCAACCCCCCGCAGCGGGCCCGAGCCGATTCCTGGTGTCGGATTTATTGTTGACCGGGTTTCACCGATTGAATTTGAACTTGTGCAATTGCCCCGCAAAGGGTTAGTCGATGGCAATACCAACACCCGTGATTCGCTTGCTGGCTATTCCTTGCAATTTTGGATATTCAAATTCAAGATCCCGACTCAACTGAACCAACTCCATCGGCCATTTGATTTTCGCCTACCAGCTTCAGGTTTGTTGTTCAAATGGAATATGTTTATCTGTCGTCATACAAATGTAAGTTACATTACTCCATTCGACAATTGATGATCGCATTAGCAAAGTGGGCCGAAATGGTCTTCCCAGATAATTAAGTACATGATCGCCTATTCTCTATCGCTCTGTCGCACTCAGGCACTCACTGGATAGTAGAATTTATTTCACTTCACCAACACATCCTCAACTATCCCCTTAGGGATCTTCACCATCGATCGGCCAAAGAGATAAAGATGTTAGTAGGTTTAAGTTTCTCCCAAACCTAACTGCTGGCAGACCGAGTATGGCGCAGTTCACACCGCCCCCAAATCCAGCGTTGATTTGGCCTGCTACTCAAGCCCCACCTATAAGCCGACTGAAATCGGGTGGGAGATCCAGATCCTTGTATTTGACTCGGGTTCTTGTTGATTATAGCACCGACTTGTTCGCTAGAAATGCCTTCTTCTCAATACCCACTCTTTTGATTGTACAAAGATCCTAAAACTTTGCATGCAGGACTTTGCTGATGATGTCCAAAAGGGGTATGTTCACTTTACCTGCCTTAGACTTCAGATGCCCGTCACGATGCCTTCTTCTTGCTTATGCTGTGGAAATGGAGGTGGCATGCAATGCTTCATTGAGTCCTCCTCTAAAAATGTTCTGCTCCATTTCTCCTCCTTTCCCGGTTTCCTTAATTGTGCTTCGCAATGTGGGCTGTATCTAAACTCCTTTTCCACTCCTCGTGGTGATTATAGCCTGATCTCATCCATTCCTCGAATTAGCTAGATGTTCCCAATCTTCATGCAAATTCCTTGAATTGGCAATGTTTAAAGGGAACCCCTCTCCCTCGCACCTCCGTAATATTGCTGATCTTGTGATCAACACCGCAGCTGTCTATTTCTGATTAAGATCGCCTCTCAAGCCCATCTATTCTCGTCGCGATGCTCTGATCAATCCTTTGTGCCACATTGATCCCTTTGTTCTTCCACAAAGTTACCTACCACCTTTACCTAAATTCAATATGGCTTGTTCCACAGGAGATGAGGATGGAGGTGGTTGTGGTTGAGAGGTGGAACCAAACTGTTTAGCACCTGTGGGTACATATAGGGGATTAGGTTTCAGGAGGTTATGATCCAATTAACATAGTATTTCCATATGATACTGGGCTGGAGGCTTTATTTGACCCACGGCATTTGCACATTCTCCTGACATCAAATCCTTCCACCTGAGGCCATAGGATACCGGTTTCTTCCTGAGTGGACAAGGGATTGAAATCGTGCATGGATCAAGTTTGTGCAGATTCACAGCCACGTCGCACTTCATGGAGCCTTTTGCCTTCTACGCCCTCCACCTTCCTAGCTAAGGCTGAAATTTGTAGCCTTCATTTCCATATCCTCGACAAAGGCATACATCCCACTCCTAGGGTTGGCTAAAGGCCTCATTTTTTCCATTTCTGTGGCTCGTCTGTCCCAACCCCAGAAGTTTCAGCCACATAGTTTAAAAATCCATGCTTCCATCGATGCTTACTCAAAAATCTCCTCCTACACATGGTCTCCAATAACTGCTTCATGGCAGGAGACATACCACCATAGAAGTATTTACAAGCATCCATGTATCAAAACCCATGGTGTGGGCATGCACCCGATAGTCTCCCATAAATCTCTCCCAAGACCGGCAACCTCTCACCATCTGACGCAAAGGTGTAAATTTATCTTCTTCAAATTGTTGGTCTTATGGGCACCGAAGAATTTCTTAAGAATTCCCGCCTACGCCTCGCCCCACTTCTTATGGTTCTAGGCCTCATGAGTTAAGCCACCTTGGCCTTAGATCCTTGTGTTTAATGGAAATGCCACAGCGGGCCATCCATCGCTGATACCTTCCTCAAAGTAGTGCATACCTCCTCAAAATCCCTTTATATGCGAATATGGATTTTCTACTCCTCCATACCATGAAAAGTGAAGCAAAAAGAATTAGGTAGGGTCTCAATCTACTTCTTCAAGCAGAGGTATGATGTGAAGGGGCACAACTCTCAGAGGGTGTATGTGGTCCTCATCGAGTCTCAGAAGTTGTCAGGGGTTCACCGAGTACCTGGTCGACTTTGTTGTTCTTCGTAGGTGCTCCATGGTGTCACTCCTGTACACTGTCGCACCGCCTGTCTGCTCAGGTCATTCTCTAGCCTACCCGATGTTCCTCTTCCTGCTGGTGCATAAACACTGCTACACAACTCGAGACACAGTAAGCAGCACAAACAAACTTTGAAAAAAGGGTTGTTAGCGAAATCAAAACCGACCGTATGAAAATAGTGGCCGGCAAAAGTATCGCAAAGTGATGAAAACTTGCGCTATGAATCGGGATTCAAAAAGGGTCTAAAAAGGTCACCTACACTTGTAATGAGGATTACAGTACACATCAACTCATCATAATGAAGCTGGGCACCATCCCTAAGAACGGCGCCATTTGATTCGTGCTGCGTAGGGGTGAGAGCAGAATCAACAAATGCTTCTGATGTTCTCCTAATGTCGAAGCCGCGGGTTAATGGCAGCGATAGCGGTCTAGGTCGAACACCGGGATGGGGTTTTCATCCTATGAATGACTCAGACGGAGCCGAAAATTATGAGGCTTTTAGTTTGATTTTGATTTGTTTCTAAACAAATGGAGTTGTTTGTTACGAAGCAATGCACGCTGAAATGAAGTGTGAAATAGTAACTTTAGCTTAGGTCACTAGCTTGACAACATGGGGCTAACAAGTGTTCTCTGTCATATCCCTCTGCAGATTAGGCAAGTGTCATAGTCAAAGCCACAAATCGGATCTTGCTTAACTATGAAAACTAACCCTGTGACTAATTCTATTCGAGTTCACACGATATTATGCATCTACGCCTCGAGAACAAAACCAAGACTCAACCTCATTTCGGCTCAAATACCCAGTGACAATAGCAGATCGGAAGTGTCAGTATGCACCGTAATTCTAAAAAGTACAGAAGTATTGACCAAAGTAATGTGACATTAAATAGCTTTAAACCCTAGTTTGGAAGATATGGAACCATAAATACAAAGACTAGAATCCTTACAAGAAGAGGACAACCCGCAAAGAACCCCAAAACCAAAGCTAGCAACCCTCCTCTTTAAAGTTATAAGGTTTAGCCAAGTACCTCTGAGTTGTCGTCCTCAAGAGGAGTGTTTAAGTGCTCTAGAAAAATAAAAGAAAGAGCAGAGAGAAGAGAGAAAGAAACCCTAAACCGAAAGTCAAGTGGGAGATATTTACATAAAATAAAAAGTTGCCAAAAGATCGCGAGTTTTGATAAATGATGGGGCCATGAGTAGCCACCCAATGTGTGAAATCCAAGAAAACCTAAAAATATTGGCTAATACAAGGGACAAGTAGGTAATACACCAAAACGTCGTCGCCGCACACTACACAAAATTACCGTATAAAGGAATTTCCGCTGAAGTAAAAATTCGCCAGCCTGGGGCTAATTACACCAGATAATCGGCCAAATTTTCCATGCACGCGGGCTCGCCATAATAAATTTCGCTAGCTCAGCAAATATTTTAGAGATAGCTTAAACTGGCATTTCGCAGGCAATGTTAATTTTTAGTAATAAATTCCTCGCTAGCTCAGCGAACACTCGCTAGGATTACAAATTCGCGTTGGTCGCAATTTTCAGTAATCCAACCAAATTTTCGTAATCATAACGAAATGAATTATTTGCTTCTTCATCGTTTGCATACGCACTTTAACATCTCCCACTTCAGATTTTGCTCATTTCATCACCAATTTTTGACATGTTGATATCGAAATAGTTTCACCTTCATGGTTCACCACACTTCGAGCATCAACTCAATTTAATGGATCGAAATAATAAAACCCGTGAAAATAAATCAACAAATGTAACTTTAATGGTATGGTGATACTAAGTAGACCTCTGTAAACACCCATCTGCTTAATTGATACCACATTCAAAAAGAAAAGCACTCAAAACTCATTCCCAAATAGGGGGCTCAAATAAAGACTATTTTGGGCACTAATCAAGAATACGGGCCGCTCCACTTGAAACTAGCCAAAGAATCTATCGAATTTAGGTCCAACCTGAGAAACCCACATTTAAGCAAAGCAATTTCAGAGAAAAAGGAGGTTTTATAAGCAAGGCAAGGCACCAAGATCCGGTAGCCAAGGTCACGAGTTTTTCTTTCTTTCTTTATTTTTTACTTTTTTTTTCTCTGCCATCATGATAGATTTAGATTATTTCATCTTTCTTTATTTTTGTTTTACTGGTGATCTGATGTTATCGCTTGATGTGTTTGGAATGCACTCTTTCTTTTTCAACACACCTGAATGTTTGTTCAAAACAAATTTTAATTTAATTTTTCCAGCCAAATTACAGCTGAAACTATGACTGAGACTGTTTTTTGTAGTGTGTAATTCAGCACTGAGAAACCCACTCATTGGGCGAACACAGCCTGAACTTCATCCTTCCTCAGAAGTTGTTTCCAAGAATTTGTGAACTTTCTCGCTTAAGAATTTACTAAGCATGGTTTAATGTTTTTTATCTAAATATTTCGTTTCTTTACACCCGCTTAAGATTTGTTTCATCAAGCCTGATTCTCACAGAGGTCCCTCCTGAGTGACACAGAGAAGGCATTCCCGCGGAAGCAGGAACATTTCTTTGAAGGTAGGCTGAACCCGGCTTATTAGAGACCAATTGTTTCGTGTTTGCTCAGACAACCTCTCTCACTGGAAATCAAGAATGAGCTTAATTTGTTATCAACTTAAACGCTAGAGAGTTCACCTCAATCTAATAGCAGCTTCAACCCGTGTTAGTTGAGACCTAATCACAGAGGCATCTCATCTCCAATTTTAGAGGAAGAGTGAATCAAGAAGCTGGAGATCCTTGTCGACCGATAACTCGGAGCTAAGGCTCTGTGCTGTATCTATACACTGGCATGGGGCAATGCAAAGAAAATACCCATTATGAACCTCAGTGAATATCAATCTCCTGTTTCAAAGAATCAGGGAAATTAGATAATGAATCGGTGAGTGTGAGAGATCCAACTGCATCATAAACGCTGGATGATTTTAAAAACTAAATACACAAAGCAATTTCAATGCAAGAATCGCAAGAATCTCGATACCGTTTCACAATAGCAAGAGGTTCTCTGAGGTGTCCTCGAAAGATAACTATTCAGTTTCCATTTATTTTCTTAACTATTCATTATTCTTTATTCTTTAGATTCCACTTATTTGATTGTTCATTCTTTTTCCTTATACTGTATATTTTTACAGCCTTCTGCTCGACCAACAAGGTCATGTTATAGTCCAAATAGTATGGTTTGAGCAGTCAGGTAGCTGATCTGTAATCTTGAGATTCCCAGACCCGACATTCGACTTATACCCATTTTATTACTTGTTTGAATTTGTGCACTTGTGTGGATATGTGGCCAAAACCAAAATTGAAAATGACGTACTAAGACTTTAAGGCCAGAGAAAAGTCAATAAGCTCAGTACTTCTGCCACGGATTAGTTATCAAACCCTTTGTATTAGTGTCATAACCTTGCACACAAGACCGAAGTGTTAACAAGTTTTATGGCGTCGTTGTCTGGGACACAATGTGTCTTACAACAGCAAGAAAAATTTGTACATGGTTATGGTCCTGATCAATGAATATCGCAGCATTTAGGAATTAACTGCAATAATCAAGAGGGTAGGAAGTGGAAGTTGCTTGCAAGAAGTCGCAACAATCATATAGTAAAGTACCAAGTTCCTACGTAAAGATTCCTTTCACACATCCATAATACCTTAAATTATATAGATGATCGTTTCACTTCCTAAATAAACCATTTAAAACTAAAGAAATATGGAGGTTAAACACAAAACAACTACACCATATCACCCCAAACGAGTGGATAAGTTAAGCTAGAAAATAAGGAAATTAAACTATTCTCGTGAAACTAGTACAAACCAAACATTAGTCCACCACTTAACTGATGACCATGGAAAATGAGGACAACATACAAACTGAGGCGGGCACTGTCCCCACGTAATAGTGTATGAAAGAATGGCCACCACCATGGAATTGGAAAACACGGATCTGTATAACAAAGAAGTTAAACTGACATGATAGAGCCTAAATAGAAAGGAGCATTAATAATAACCAGAATAGATCCGCAAGATATTACTAATGAACTCTATAGCCAAATCAAAAACTAAAGAGATGGCGCGGACCAAGGCATCTGGTAAGAATCACATTAAGAACTGCTTCTACATCTGGCATTACACCCTCTTTCTTGGAAAAACTTAAAATATATGAGGTTAGTTCATATATTATACATTCAATTTTACCTCCGAAGGCTTAATTATACCTTGAACTATATGAAAAATAAATTCGCAGTAAACTGACATAGACTTAAACCCTAGTTTGAAAGGTCTAACACTTCTCTAAGGCATATAACTTCCATTAATAACTTAAGATAATCTAAGTGAACTGAGATCGCACTGAAACGAAGGTATATTATAAGTACAGAAAAGTTAACATTCAAGACTAATCCTATTTCTGGTTTAGGTTTATTTGATAGTAATGTTGATATGTTAGATTTTATTCCATTAAAGTTTTAGTATTGGGATAGGTTATAGTAAATTTAGATAATAATGGTATTGATAAGGCCTCTCAGATCACAGTGTATTTTTGTGAATTTTTCAATCAAAAGAGATACTCATGGAACAAAGTAGTACTAGTGATAATAAGTAAGAAATATAGGAAGGAATTAAAAATCAAATTTAGGGTTAAAGGATAGGAGGAAACTCAAAGAAAAATCGATTTCGCACTGCAACAAGAAGCAGTGCAAAATGGCATCTAGGAGCGAAAGGTCGTATTACCACTATAAGAGTGCCAATTTCACATTATTCACCTTTCCAACTAAAATCTATAGAGAAATTAGTCCTTCCTACCTTCCAACCATGGTTAGAACTAAGAATACCATTTCCAAGTACGTTTTGAGTAGCTCTCTACCACCATGCTCACCTCCTACTCCACCCACCCCATCCAGTAGTTCAATTGAGGAATCATAGGTGACTCTTTCACCAGTTTGACACTCTAGGAGTCCAAGTCCTATACTTGCCTACCGCCACATCCTTCTCGCTCCACTCATCTTGGGTAACTGGGATTATACATGTAGACCTTTCCCCGTGGAGAAGTTCTTAGAGATGGCAGCTTTCCAAGATCATCTTACAACTTCACGAGGATTTGAGGTACTAGCTAGATGCCTTTATGACTCCTAGGCAATTTTACTATCCTTAGATTATGTGAGAGCTTTATCACATTATAACCACAAGGAGACACACGAATAGGACATTTCTCCACTTTACCCTAGATGTAGTTTAGCGTCATCTGGACACTGAACAAATTGCTACAACTATGAGAGTTTGTTACTACCCTCTCGATGGAAGTTGAAGTGGCATTATATCGTCTGATGCGGTGAGCATATGTGTTGCTCGCGGAGGGAAGGAGCTTTATTTATAGAATAGAGAACAAACCAGATATGGACCTAGCACATCATGTGATAAGTCCAATCTATATCCTCGAAACACCAGTGCAGAAGACCGTGTTATAAGCGCTATATTATATACATGAGGGATCTGTTATTTATCTGCTCATTCATCCGTGGTTCATCATCTTCAGAGTTGTTGAAATAAATTCAAGTTGTCCCATCGTGATATGCATTCTGAGATAACATATTTATAAATGATAAATGAGATCCACTTGACCGGGGATATGTGATGAGATGGAGGCCTTTTGCTCAGTAACAAGGGATCTAGATTAGTGATGATCGAGTTGAAGGGTTTATGGAGTGTCAACGCCGATGGCAGCGGAAATACCATAAATCCCAGAAACCGTCAAGGACCCTAGCTAACATCAGCGGAATTATAACAAAGAGAAGGGTGTAGGATTACCTTGTGTGGGTTCCCAGCCCAGGAGTGGGTGGTCGAGGTAACTGAGCTAAGTGAACCAAGTCTGAGTTCACCTGCAATGGTATCCACACGAAGAGTGGCCCAGACGGACCTTCAAGACCGGTCTCGGAAAGGGTCCCAGTCTTGTGAGTCCGTCAGGAATAGGAAGCTAAAGCAGGAATCTCTCGATCTGGGAACACCTTCTTTGGAGATGAGGGACACCAAACTTAGCCTCTTTCTCATGAACTCTCTTTTCTCTCAAAAGAGCATCAATCATCTTAGGGTTTCCATAGAATTCTATTTATAGGAAAAACCCTGTCAAATGACCAAAATGCCCCTCACTCTAAGTGATGATATAATACACGCATCCCTATGCGTTATGGCGAGTCCCACATGACCTAGAGAGTCGAGTACAAGCCCGAGCCTATCTCTCTAAATGAGGGCTTTCGATCAGAGTTCCACTAATCCCATGGCCGGTTCATTCATGAAGTGCTCCCTCATATTTGGATCACATCAAATGGTTTCATATCGACTCCGTACTCTTATCGTGTGACCCGTGGTTTTACAGTTCAATATTGCCTTGATTCAACTATTGAATTATGAGTGGAATCCAAATGCATCAGCAACGTCATGACTAGTTGGCCGGAGTGGGTGTTATTGCGTACCCTTCCAGCCCAGACAAATCTTGGTGCAATTAGGTCATTTCACCAAACTATACCCTACTTGGTTGAGCATAGACAATTGTGTAGCTCATTTAGGCTACATTATGTACATAGCGTAGCCCAGTGATATTTATCTTGTCCCCAGATTCATCCTCAGCCTTTATGCACTTGAAGACACTCTCGATACATTTTCACTCACGGTAAGAGATTCTGATAATGATTAGAATGAGGCCTTAGAGTATAGTCTCCTTAATTGGGAGTGGCGAATCCTTTGTTGGCTACTCAATTACCTCGAACACCTCAGCTATGCCTAATCCTCATCGATGAAGCGACCCCCTGAGAGCGACGTGGATTGAGGTCAAGTATAGGATCGGCATCCAAGATATCCTTGAGCACCTCAAGTCTAAGGATACTTACACCGTTGCTATGATGAGACAATCATCTACATTTTAAATAGATGATCCATATGATTATCTCATTATAGGTCTCCGATGTACATAGCTACTGTAGCAAGCATCCTGCTGACTACGATCAACTCTTGATCACCGGTTTGCCAGATCCCCACTATAGTCTAATGAAGGAGTATGACATGTGTTGAGTGTCAGGATCGACAATGTCAGTCTTGTTGATGCTAGGCTAGGGATAATTTAGACACTAACATAATTGCACATGATAGGAATCTTATTATCATGATCCCATCATGATTTCCTTCATGCTATGTTATGTATCACGGACTTCATTAATTCGATTAAAGATCTATATCAATTCAACGTATGAATACCAAATTAACGAAGAACCCTTTCATATTAAATAATATGTTGCGTGTACAATAAGTGCTAATGGAGATTGCCTTTAGAGCACTTCTCTAACAAACTCCCACTTGCACTAAAGCCAATCGCCCTTGTATCTCATACCATAGGCTAGAACGTGTGATTCATACTTCACTTGGGGAAGAGGCTTAGTCAAAGGATTAGCAATGTATGATCGATTAGTGTCTTCTCTATCTTTACCCTCATTCCTACCTATGATCTCTTTGATCCAAAGTGGTATCTCGATGCGATGTTTTGGACCTTTGATGAGATCATGGTTCCTTAGCTTATGTTATGGCTCCATTGTTGTCACAATACAAAAGTATCAGATGAACAATGCTTGGTACCGCTCACCAGGGTGCAGGTAAACAGAACTTCTTTATCAAATTAGCCGAAGTTTGCGATGTACTCTGATTTAGTTGTAGAATTTTCAATCGTTTCCTGTTTGGAACTCTTCCAACTGATTGCTCCACCATTCAATATGAACACGTAACCTGACTGAGATTTGGAGTCATCTCTATCAAATTGGAAACTGGCATCACTATACCCTTCAACAATAAGATCCCCATCTCCATAAATCAAGAATACATCCTTAGTCCTTCTCAAGTACTTAAGGATATTTTTTACAACCACCTAATGACCCATACCCGGGTTTTATTGGTATCTGCTCGTGACATTCAGAGCATATGATACGTTAGGTCTAGTACATAACATAACGTACATGATTGGTCCTATAGCCGAAGCATATGGAATCATATTCATGCGTGTCCTCTCATCTTGTGTCTATTGACACAGAGACTTTGAGAGCGTGCTCCCACTAACCATGGGGATATATCCTCTCTTGGACTACTCCATGCTAAACCTCTTCAGCATCTTGTCTATGTGTGGGCGTGAAGACAGAAACCTTTTAGATCTATCTCATAGATCTTATCCCCAATATGTAGGTTGCTTCTCAAGGTCTTTCATGGAGAAATTCTTGGATAACCAAATTTTGACGGTTAACGATCTTGAGACATCATTTCCTATCAAAAAGAAAGTATGTCGTCTATCTGAGAATAGGAATACGGCTGCTTAGATTTGTCTTCTTATATACCTGAGGTTCATCCAGTTTTGTGAGAAGCAGGCTCTTTGATTGTCTCATCAAATCGAATATTCCAACTCCTAGATGCTTGCTTCAACCCATAAATGGATCTCTGAAGTTTGCATACTTTACTGCCACTTCCAGATATGAAGCCTTCATGTTGTGTCATATACACCTCCTCGGTCAGGTTTCCATTGAGGAAAGTTGTCTTCACATCCATTTTTCATATCTCATAATCGTAATGAGCGGCGATGGCTAGGAGTATTCTTATGGATTTAAGCATAGCTACTGGACTGAAATTATCGTCATAATCAACTCCTTGTTTTTGACGATAACCCTTAGCCATAAGTCTAGCTTTATAGGTAATCACATTACCTTCCATGTCCGTCTTCTTCTTAAAGATCCATTTGCACCCTATGGGTTTTATCCCTTCAAGTGGATCAACCAAGGTCCACACTTGGTTGGTTGATGAGCTTAAAAGTCATCTATTTTTAGTCCATTTTTCTGCTTAATTTTCATATCAAAAGAGACAATTACTTTGCAGAAATATGAAGAAACTCACCCATTTGTTATTAGCAGGTAGAATGGAAGAAAGAAGAAAAAGCGATGAAAAATGCGAAATAAGTGGAATAAAAGTGCGGTCGATTGGCGAGGCCCGAAATGAAAAGAGCTGGCTGAGTCATTGATGCGGTTATTGAATGCATGCGATCCGGGTTACGAAGTCGTGACATCGGGGAAGTGAAGGGAATCGATGCGGTCGCGATGGATAACAAGATATTGAGGTCACGCGACCTGAGTTGCTGTGAGAAAGTTGCAAAGCATGAAATTTGAGGTCACGACGTGAGATCGAATCAGTGACATCAGAACCACGGTTCAAAGCTCTGATCGTGAATCAGAGTCGGCGACATCGGGAACAAACAGTTGAGACTTGTGGAGCCATGAAGTGATGTCGCGACGAGTTGATATCGCTGACGGCAAAAGCGATCAAAGGAAGAATCTGCATTGGCGACAGATTGAAGCATGCGATGTCGGTTGATGTCGACAACATATTGATGTCGCGAACGTCGCGAAACTCGTTGAAACCCTGCGGTCTTCAGTTGATGTCCGCAGCGAGATTGATGTATCGCGACATCACGAGCAGAGTTGAATCTTTGCGGAAGGCGGAGGCGAAATGGCGGCGTGAGATCGAAATCGCGGCGTGAAGCGACAGTTGAAATATACAAGGCGTGACTAGATGTCCGCGACAAGAGATTGTTATTAGTGACACCAGAACTAACCGGTTGAAGGCCGAAGAGCAATGAATGTCATGACAAGAGATCGATGTCGGCGACATCGGGGATGTCACGACGAGATCGATGTCGGCGACATCGAGAAGATTCCATTGGCGGCGAGTTTATTTAGTTGATGTCACGACAGAGAATGGCGATAAGACGCCGGGGGCAACATGTAACAAGTCTACGAAGAAATGAAAGGTGATGTGCGTGACAAGAGAATGATGTGCGACATCACTCGTGATGATTGTTTGTGCAGACGAAGCTAGGTGCGGCGTGAGATTGAAGTGCGACATGGATGATGTCGCGACAAGGAGTGGTCGCGACTTGAGCGATGACTTGGGTACGGATGCTCTAAAATCCACAGCGGGCTACATTGGGTTGAGATAAGCTTCTAGAAAACCTATAAATCTTGTATTCCATCCCGGAGAGAAGAAGTAGCTTGCGGCCGCGAGGCGGAAGATGCGGATGGTGAAGGCTCATTTTTTCTTTATTTTTCTTTTCTTTCCTTTTCTTTTATTTTCTTTTTAATATGGATAGATTAGATTAGATTTATGGTTCTAGTTTTCTTTTATTTCCTGGAATTGGATGTTATCGTTTTGAGCTAAAGGCCGAGATCGCGAATTCAATTCTTTTTTCAAATTCTGCACAGGTGTTGAAGTTAGGACAAATTTCTGAATTCGGCTTCTCCGGTTCGAAATCTGATTATTCTTATGATCGGAGGAATCTTTGTAGTGTGTAATTCGATGGTGGGGAACCGACTTCCATTAAGAGAATGTTATTGTCGAAATTATCTTTCTTTATTGTTATTTCCGACAAGTGCGAATTTCGGTTTATGAATTTACTAGGTTATGGGTTTAAGGTTTTGATCGAGATATATACGGTTTCTATACGAAATGATGAAGGCGTTTCATTGCTCGATTTCAGGAGGTCCTCACAGTGACCACCAGTTAATGATCTGGGAGTTATGAATATTTTTTGAAGGTATATTAACACAAGCGTAAGTCTAATGAGCTTTGTGAGTTTACTTGATAAATCCTCTTCTCCTTGAAATCAAGAGCGAGTTGAGCGAGTTATCGTTCAAACAAGCGAGAGTGCACCTCAATTAGACCAGTGCCAAGCTGATCCGTGTTAGGCGGGGGTCCCCAATCAAGGAGAAGGTGATCTATTCTAATTTGGAGGAAGAGTAACCTGGAAGTTGTACATCCTTGCTTGACCGATAACTTGGGAGCTAAGGTGTGCAGTCCATAAAATGGGTATGAAGTATTGCAAAAGAAAAATACCCAGAATTAGGAAGTCCCTGTTAAAAAGTAGTTATCTAATTCCCTGTATTCGAGAGAATCAGGTAAAAAATTAGATAATGAAATGTGAGATGGAGAGATCCGGTACTTATTTGTGCGCACTTGGGCTGATTTTGAAATCACGAAATTCACAAGCAAAATTTACAAGTTGACAACGAGAATTGATACTTCATAATAGCATTGATCTTGTCGTTCTCAACGATAATTATTGATTTCTATTCATTTTCCTAACTAATTAATTATTCTTTTATTCTTTATATTCAAGTTTATTGTTCATTTAGGTTATTTCCCTTGATTCGTTTATTTTCCGGCACCTTAATGCTGGATCTTACACTATCATTTGGTGGTCGAATATTATGGAAATTGAGTAGTCGGGGTAGTTGATTTAAATTCTTGCCAGGATCTACGTGGGATCGATATCACGGACTTAAATCCGTTTTATTGCCCCAATAGGCTTGTGCACTTGAATATCGGGACCAAACGAGCTTTGAAAATGATTTACTCCAGGGAATATTTGGGCATTTATATAATTATAATGTCAACAGTTTATAATAGTGGGGACTAGACAATAGTGCCCATTGTGTAGTCAATAGAATTTGTATGTGTGTTACAGTTAGATCAACGAGTTTTGTAAATGGCAGATTCACAGGGATCGAGAAAGAATTTAATAAATCAATATTCGAGATGAAAGAAGGAAATGCTAATTTGGACATTTGAAAGAACAAAATAGATTTTCAAGCGATGGTTCATTTGGCCCGCAACCTTTAACGAAACACATTGAATATATTTGTTGATTTGGCCCAATCCACATTAATGGGAGTGTGTTTGCTTTGGAAAAACTTTGATGCATAGGAAACAGACAGCGATCTGATTAAGTGTTGCGGAAGCCAGAGAGGCCGCTCGAAGCGAGAGAAAGACCAAGAGCGAAAAACTCCACCATAGCGGATGAAGGCGGGGTGGGATTTGAAATCGTATAGAAAACAGAGGCCTGATCTTTGTGAGTAAGGAGGTTTACGGAGACCCGATTATCTGGGAAGAATGCTAGCCGTCCAGGTGACTGCGATTGATCTTGTGTTGAGCCCCGAAGCGAAGCCTTGATTCTGATAGTCGACAGCATCGGTTCTTGGTCGTCCATTTGAAGATCGAATGAGCACACCGGGAAGATTCCTGGATGGTATAGATTAAAGCGAATGGGGTGAGACGAGAAGTCATAAAGCTGCATCTATTCCCATTCTCTCTAAGTCACGGCTGGCTACATGGTATGAATCTTTACCATATGGTTGGTGATACTTAGGAGGAATTAATGGAAGCTAGGTAGATTCTTTCCCCGACCCTCACCACAGAAGGAGGAAATCATTGTGTTCAGTGAGGGGAAGATGAAAGCATGTAGCTTGGGAAAGATTCAACGTTCTTTGAGAAGATGTCGATGCATAGGATAGATCTGAAAACTCAGATGGACATTACCATGTGTTTTTTGAATGATATATCAAGGGATCATTGATGCTTCATGCTATGGAGCATTGGCAAAAAGTCTTTGAAGAAGTAGGCGATTGAAGACACATTAATGTAACATGAACTCCTACGGCGAGCTTTGAAACAACGAGAGAAGGGATCATGGAGCTGAGCAAGATGACAACCATGGAAGCCAAGTTGGATGCCATTATGCACAGGTTGGACAAGCAAGAAAGAAAGACACACAATGCTCATGAAATGAGGACGATTGAAGGAGTTATTGAGGGAAGTGCGAGGAGTAACTGAAGAGACGTTATGATGCTGAGGTTAAGTATTTATAGGTGGCTTGAAACACAAACTCAAAGCCCAATCCTAAACCTTCCAGCACAGCTATCACCCCCGTTTTCAGGAGACCATGAGAATTTCTCATATGGTGGAGGGCTACGAGGCCCAGGCGAGACGAGAACCCTCGACAAGGGTATCGCGACCACCGGGTTCAGCGATGGCGGCGACACGGAAATGAACCGCAGGAATGAAGATCTGCTAGGGGTCGGAGGAGGGCGATCTTTTGAAGAGCAGTCTTTGCATTTCATGGGGGGGATGGCAGAGAAGCGCTGAACCTCCATGAAGCAAAGTTTGGAGATGGGGCTTGACTACCTGATTCTCCAGTGCAGGAACACACAGTAAGGCCTGAAGAACACGGAACACAGGGTAGGGCCCCAGTGGCCACGACCTGCAAAGCCGGAGGAAGATGCCTTTCAAGTGACACGGGAAGAACCCGAAGAGCACATGGTTGGAAGCAGCGGGAAGGGCTAGAAGAATGAAGAAAGTTATTCTGCTGACAAAGGCGTACGAGATTAGAAAGGAAGAGGCTGGAGAGAAAAGAAAGAATAGAGAGGAAGAACATCCAAGGATCAAAGCTGCGGTCCCATTTCCTGAGCTGCGGAAATTCGAAATGGAAGAAGCGATTTGCAAGGTTCTTGAAAACCTTCGAGAGGAAAATTTGGAGATAAGTATGCCTTTGCGAGGTGGTAGCTTTCGAATGCCACTCATGCAAAATTTACGAAGGACATGCGACGAAAGAAAAATAGTAAGAGAGGAATAGTAAATCTCTCACGCCACTTGCGGTCGCGTGTCAGAGAAAGATTACCGATGCCAAAGATGAAGGACCCGGGGTTTCACAATCCCTTGTATTGTCGGAGGAATTGAATTCGAAGCTCTCTGTGTTCGGGAGCTAGTATCAATACGTGCCTCTTTACGTTGCTAAGAAACTAAGTTTGGGGAGTTGATTCCCACAGCGTACTCTTAATGACGGAACCGGTCGATGGTAAAACTGAAGGAGTCATTGAAGATATGCGGTCCTTGTTGGGAAGTTTGTTTTCCCGATGAGATATCATTATGGACATGGAAGAAAGATTCACAAGTACCCTGCTGTGGGAAGACCATTCCCTAGCCCCTCTTGGAGCTGCCACGATTGATATGTAAAAAGGAGTTCTCATCTTGAGGGTTGGAGAAGAAGCTGCTGCATTCAATTTGATCAAAAGTATACAAAATATAGACAGAGATAAGGAAAAGGATGCAATGTAGTGATTTTGTAATACTTCCAACTCATTGTTAACAATGATTGAAAGCAACACTCAGTTTTATCAATGAAAAGAGATGAATTCCCGGTATCTTTGAAGAAGTCTGATACAGATTTCCATACAGCGATTTTTTTCATTCTATAGAAATGTTGAGCTCAGCAAACAGAGAAATGATAATGGGAAAATGTTGAAAAGCGGGAAATTCATCAAAAACGGTCTCGAGAAAGGGCTAGTTTTGAAAGAGTTGCCATGTCATTTTAAAGTATGCTTACTTAGCAAGTGCAAAGAAAAACCGGTGATCATTTCGGCGGATTAAGTGAGGATGAGGGCAAGATTCTTGAAAATAAGGAAGCATAAGGAATGGCTAAGCTTGGTCCATTGAAGAATTTGAAGGGTATCAGTCCATCAATTGCGTGTAAGATTCTGTGAAAGACAAAACCTTATGAACACCAGGAGGCGAATCCGTTGATGAAGAAGTAGTCGAGAAGGAAGTACTAAAATTGTTAAATCTTTGGTTTTTATCGCATGCCGTCTCGGATAGTCCTTAGGTGAGCCAGTCCATGTGGTTCAAAAGAAAGGGGTTTCTTGTGATCAGAAATGAAAGAAACTTGAATTGAGTTTCCAGCAAGAGCAGTGACGAGGATGGAGGGTATGTATTGATTCTGAGAAAGTTGAATCGCTGACGAAGATCATTTCCTTTGCCTTTCATGGATCGGATGTTGGACCGAGGTTAGCGGGGACACCTACGCTGTTTTGGATGGGTATTCGGGATACAATCGATTTCTATTGCACACGAGGATCGAAGACCACATTCCATGCCCTTATGGTACATTTACTTTAGAAGGATGCCTTTTGGGTTATGTAATGCTCGGTACATTCAGTGTATGATGTCCATCTTCTCGAATCACGGTTGAAGAAATGATGGAAATTTTATGGATGACTTTCTTTGTGTATGGATCCGGCTTTGATCGATGTTTGAACAATGCGGAAGCGGTACTTGAAGATGCGAGACAAGCGATTGCTGAATTGGGAAAAATGCCATTTTATGGTGACAGAAGGAATTGTTCTTGGGCATAAAATTTCTGCTACTGGACTAGAAGTTGACCAATCTAAGGTATCCATTATCAAAACTCTTGCACCACCTACTACAGTAAAAGGAGTAAGAAGCTTCTTGGGGCATCTTGAGATTTTCTGAAGATCCATCAGATTTTCAAAAATAGCTAGGACCATTATCTGGTCTTGGAAAAAGATACAAGGTTCAAATTTGATGACTCCTGCAGAAATAACTTTTTAGAAATCATTTAGTGATGAGTACTATAATGGCTGCATAGATTAGGATAGTTTGAAATAATGTGTTGATGCAGTGATTTTGCTATGGGGCTGTGTTGGGGCAAAGAAAGAAAGTATTCGAGGGGCCATATCTTATGCTAGTAAGACCTTTAATGAAGCCTGAGAGAACTACTCAACAAGCGAAAGGAGATCTTAGCCATAGTATTTGCTTGTGAAAAATTTAGGCAATACATTTTGGGATCCCATGTGGTAATTCACACGATCATGCGTGTCAGTGCTTGATGTCGAAAAGGAAGCTAAGCGAGATTGATAAGGTGGGTCTTTGCTGCGAAAGTTTGATTTGGAAATCAAGGATAAAGGGATGTGACAATGTGATAGCCGATCCACTTGTCAAGAGTAGAAAAAGACGATGATGAATAAGAAAATGTTCGGTTAATAGAGAACTTCCCGGATGAGCCCAATTGTTTAAGGTTTCCTTCCCGACTTCCATGGTATCTTTGATATTGTGAATTATCGGCTTGTGGAGTAATGCCTTGAGTCGGCTAGCGGAAAGAAACTGAGTTGACGGTAGTCATATTTGGGATGACCCACTATTATTCAAGAGGTGCTGACATGATAATAAGAAGATGTGTCTTTAGAAAGTGAACAAGGCAACATTTTAAATGAATGCCATGCATCACAATATGGGGACATTTTTAAGGAAAAAACGACTCTGAGATACTCGATCGGGGTTTTATTGACCTTATGTACGGAGATTGTGCGAGTGGGTGAAATTGTGTGATCGATGCCAAAAGGATTTGGAAATATCGGCGACGGGAATGAAATGCCTAAAAGGTATTATGGTGATACAAATTTTTTGATGTTTGGGGAATAGATTTTTATGGACATTTCCACATATTTGGAAACCTATACATCTTGCTATCGATAGATTACATCTCAAATGGTGGAAAGCGATAGTTGTCGAGGAATGATGCTACGGTTGTGAGTTTCTTCTGCGAAAAGAATATTTTGAGCGGGTTTGGAACCCCCAGGAACCATCATTAGTGATGGGGAACTCATTTTGCAAACAAAATGTTGCAAAACTCGCTAGTAGGTATGGGATCGAGCATGTAATGAGTTTAGCCCTCATCCCGGACCCGATGGACAAGCGAAATTTCAACGGGGAGGTCGAAGAAGATACTTGAAAAGGCGTGAGCTCGGCGGGGAAGGATTGGTCTTCCAAACTTGATGATGCACTTTGGAGAAGCTACGGGAGCGCATACAAGACCCCGTGGAATGTCCCCATACGAAGAGTTGTTTTTGTGAGCCATGTCATCTACCTCTGGAATTAGAATCACTGAGCAATGTGGGCCATTAAAGTTAAACTTCGATTTCAAGGCTGCGAGGGGAAGAAAGATTGCTCCGATTATGCGGGTGGAAAATGAGAAATGGCCTATATTAATGCTAGAATATGCAAAGGCAGAAGACAAAGAAATGGCATGATCGGAGAATCTTGAGAAAGAGTTCGAGCAGGAGCAGGGTTACGCTTTTAATTGGGCGAAGTTATTTCCGGGGAGGTAAAATCGATTAGGTGGGCCGTACACGGTGGTATCAAGTACTACATTTGGAGGCGGTAACACGAGGCCCGATGTGGGAAAATTCAGGTGATGGACAGAAGGTTCAGTATTATCACAGGGAAGAGGAACTTGAAGAACTCCAGGCGGTTCTTGAGGAAAAAGAAGAAGTACCACAACGTGAGTCGATAAGGACTGCATTGAGCAGCTAATGGGAGGCAACCGCGAGGATTTAAGTCGATTTTAAATTTTGAAATATTTCTTTTCTTTTGGTTCAATGATAAGTGGGTGATTTGTTTTTAGAAGGATAGATTTAATTTTTAGAAATCGATTGTAGTTTATTAGAATTTTCTTGAATATTCGCGGTGATCTTGCGAGGTTAAAGACATGAATAGCAAGGCAACTACGGGGAATAATTCCGGCAAATTGCGGAAAGTCGACATGAGGGAAAAGGGAGTAACCTTCTCCTAACCCAGTCTGTAGATATATTTGAATTAATTGTTAAATCTTTGCTTAAAATATGCACGAAGAAATGTCTAAGCGGTAGGGATCAATAAGAATTCAAGGTTTTAAATCATTGAGTTAAGGCTAAAGTCTAACATGAGTTATCTTAACATTAAGCCCATTATCTACAAAACCATGATCAGTAGTATTAGTTTGGAAAGAACAATTAGTGAGTATAGAGGAAGGGAGATACATGTCGCGACACCACTGTGATGTCGTGACAGTGAATTAAGTTTCAAAAGGAAGAAGGATTGTCGCCACATCAAACAAATCACGGAAAACCATGTGTGTCAGCGACATCCTAGGTAATAATCACGACATAAAAGTCGACATGTGCCAATACTCTTCAAAAATACTAATTTGTGATCCAGAATAAAAGCGAATTGAGTGAGCATGTCTTAATTCTGAAACTTAAATTAATTAGCCCTGGCGTTGATTGAATTGTGGTTGGAAACTATTTCATTCACTCCAACCCACGCAACATTCACCTTCGTCTTCCTTTTGAATCTCAACCTCAAGAAAACCACAGCATTCGAACTTTCTGAAAAGCTCTCCTCTAGTTTTCCAATGGCTAAAATTCCCACCACGGTCCCTAACACAGGCGAGATTATGAGAACACGAACAATCAGAAGAAGAAGAAACTATGAGAGAACTGACTAGATAAGATTAGGTCGGGAAGAACAAGCGGGAGAAATACCATCGGAAGCACCGAAGCTCAGGCGACTTCTCATGAAAAGCGGGGAAAAGGAAAGGGAAAGAGGGAGAGAAGAAGAAGTAGAAGATTCCGTCTGGGATGGAAAGCAAATTCCTCAGTGGAAGAAGTATTATCTTGCAAGGGGTTTGTTGCGAAAGGAGATTCAAAAACTAACTCCTTTCAAGGAGATGATAGATGAGAGGATGGGAGGTCTCTAGCACACCCAGAGTGAGGTATCTGACATTGGTAGAGAATTTTATTCAAATATGGTAGGAAGGAAGGATGGAGGCCGGTTTTTTGTTAGAGTGCGGGTCTCTTACGAAGCTGAGAAGCCGTCAACGAGGCTGTAGTATGGCAGTTCACAAACATGGTTCCAAATTCGAAAATTGTTGGAAAACCCCGGAGTTTGGAAGGATTGTAAGCTCACTAGCGGTAAAGTGGTTGAACCCGAAGAAGGAAGACCCGAGCGTTGAGCAGGAGAAGCTATGCGAAGAGGCTAAGGTATGGTTTATTTTAAACCACGTTACGGTCCCAACAAAACATGTATGCACATTGAGGAGAACAAGAAGGCTGTGTTCTTTGTATACCTTCTCAAGGGGTATAAGATCAATATAGGAGTTATCATCGAGGAATTCTATCATGAGATATCATGAAGGGAGCAAAGGAGTGCTATTCCTCACCAGAAATAGCAATCAACGTTACGTAGCGAAATTTGAGGTCGAAAATTTAGGAGTCGAGAAGAGTACCCCGAACTTCCACCACTCTTGACCGAGGAGTTAGCAGGGACGAAGCACGAAGAAAGGGAGTGCTGGTGGAGAACGGAGAAGAAGCCCTGGTGAAGAGCCGGGAAAGGAAATTTCAGGGTTTGCTAATCGAGAATAGAGCACCCGGAAA
The DNA here is from genome assembly GCA_016808115.1 of Tetrastigma voinierianum. Taxonomy (NCBI): domain Eukaryota; kingdom Viridiplantae; phylum Streptophyta; class Magnoliopsida; order Vitales; family Vitaceae; genus Tetrastigma; species Tetrastigma voinierianum. Next base: position 79,851 of record JAEQBH010001155.1, on the reverse strand, counting down.
ACTCACTGGACAATGCGATTTGTGTTGGAACGTGGGGCGAGATGAAGGCATCGATAGACCTTTCCATCCCTTAGCGGTTCTCTATCACGTGCAGGCGAGAGCTTCCAGCTGGAGCTGAGGAGCCTGTGAAGGAAACTGACTCGATCTTGGAATCTCTCAATGCCATGTACGAGAAGAATAGATGAAAGAGAGAAGGAGTGGAAAATCTGACGAGGAGGTCGGAGAAAGTATTTATGAAAAGGAATTGAAAGAGAGACCCGACAATGGGAGGGCTCGATAAAGAAAAGGAGCATGAGGTGGAGCTGCGAGAAGAAGAGCGACGATGGGGAGAAAATTTGAGCAGAAAGGAGAGCAGATGAAAAAATTTTGAAAGCGACGAGGAAGAGTTTAAGAAGGAAATGAAGGAAAAGATATCACAATTTGTTACAGAAACTCAAACTCATGGCTTTTATAACAACCGGTTTGGCGTGATTCTCGACTCTTAACTATGATAAAGGAAGAGATACAGACGGGAAGCCAAATTTGGGAAGCAGTAAAAGGATTCAAGTTTTGTCTGATCTCTACAAAGTTTTTGAGAAGAAATTGGATGATAGAGATAAGAAGCAGAAAGATGCAGAATCCTATAAGCAAAAGAATGGCTGGAAAACTTAGATCGATTAACAACGATCTTGCGGAATTCCTAGAGGTTATGGTAAATGGAAAATACAATGAATGGCTTGGGAAAGAGCGGGGATGAGTTGAGCGAAGGTTGATCTCTCTAATGAATTTCCTTGAAGAACAGAATGGAGAAGGAAACCAAGAAGAGAAAGGAAAGAGAGAAATGAAAATTCCTGAATTTCGACCATTTAGGTACAGTAGACTAGACCCGCTGACATCTTTGCTCCACAGGTATTTCAAAAAAGAAAAAAAATAGACCTTCTCCTGCTAACTTTCATTGCCATCCTTCTCTCATCTTGTGTATCCAACCTTTGCAATTGAATCAATAATAAAATAGAATTTTAAATTGAATTGTTATTAATTTGAAGTTGTTTGATTCCATGATTGTGTTGCTTTGTGATTGAGTGATTAGGAAATCAAAGTAGAAATTAGTTCCAGAATAAAAACTGCTGAGATGTAATGAGCTAAATTGAATGAAGCAGTTAGATTAGAAATGAGCTGAAATGTAGAATAAGGGCTAAATAAATACAGTTTGATTGAAACACAAGTGCAAAAGTTACTTAAGTTTAATTTGTTAAGTCAGGAATTGAGGAAAGTATCCTGATGAAGGAGCGAAACATATTTTGAGTTTGTGGTATGAACAATAAGTCGAGGAACTGTTGAATATCAATTAATTTAAATGCTCATTAACAAAAATGAGTCAAGGTACTCCTATGGTTAGTCACAAGCCCCATTCAGACAAATTCTAGAGAATTTGTTAGATTATTAGTTGGTGAAATCCCTAGGTGATACGGTGTGAGAGATGATCACGGAGCCATTCTTGGACCAGTTTGAGCCATTCTAGCCATCCCTATTCATATGTTGATGCATATACAGTAGTTCCAGAAATTGAGCCAACAAGCCTATTTTCAAAAATAGACCAATGGAAACCCCAACTCATCCTAAAACATCAATCCTTGATAAGAACCGCATGATTACCCGAGGAATTCAAGGAGGAAGAAAGAAATGAAGTTTGGGGAGTATAGATTTTGAGGAACTCAAAAGGGAATGAAAGAAAAAAGACAAAGAGTAGAAAATGCAATAGAAAGAAAGTTTATAGGGATGATTTTTATCTTACATCTAACTCTCTTGAGCAGATTAAGTTCTTAGGGGTGTTTTGACACCTAGTACCCTAATGCCATCTGGTATGGGAGGCTCTTAGCTTTAGGATTATTCAAGAGTGTTCAGCCTAAAGTTAAAACATTACTTATCTACGAATGTTGACAAACAAGAAGTTTCCCAGTGGAATTACAAGTGAAGTATGGGCGTACGGGTTACGAATTGAAGAAATTAAGAGATGTCCCGAACATGAAGTTTAGGGAGTTTATTATAGAAACTCTGAAAGAAAGGGCAGAAGGAGAGAAAGGTTGGGGTAATCTTAACCTAAAAATTCCTTCCATCCTACCCATTACCGAACTATGATAAAAACCAAAAGACTGATTAATCTGTAATCCATCTATTAAATCAGATCTCAATATCTTATCTTAAGCCTATGGAATTTGGAGAGAATAGAAACAATCAAAATTGAAGGACTTTAGGAGTTAAATGATTTCCCGATATGAGAAAGAATAATCTATTGTTCAACGAGGATCCATGAATATGTTGTTTGTAAACAATTTCAACGATTTAGTTTTGCATAGTATAAAGTAGAGAGACTGACCATTTGGACTTGAAGCTAGATGTACAGAAAATTATGCATACCTTGCATTGCAATTAAATTGAATGTCAGCTGCGAATCCGTCGAGAGAAGAAAATGTCCACAAATTTTTTCTTTTATTTTATTTGAGGACAAACAAATCTTTCTTTTCTTTGCTTGAGGATGCAACAAAAATTTAAGATTTAGGGAGTTGATGAAGCCAAATCATCCCATTTTAAGTCATTTTCCTTAATTTTCTATCAAAAGAACAAATTACTTTAAAAACGCGAAAGAAACTGCCATTATTAGTAGCGAGTAGAATGGAAAGAAAGAAGAAAAGCGATGAAAAATGCAGAAATAAGTGGAATAAAAGTGCGGTCCCGATTAGCGGAAGCGAAATGAAAAGAAGCGCTGAGTCATTGATGCGGTTGTGAATGCCTGATCCGGTTACGAAGTGACATCGGGAAGGGTAGAGGGAATCTGATGCGAGTCGCGACATGGATAACAGAATATTGATCCACGACACGAGAAGCGCGCTCATGAGAAAGATTTGCGAAAGCATGAGGCACGAGGTCGCGGCGTGGTCGGCCGTGACATCAGAACCCGCGGTTGAAAGCTACGAGTCATGAATCGAAGTCAGCGACAAGACGCGATGTATGACGCTCGGGAACAAGCGATTGAGACTTATGGAGCGCTGAAGTGATGTGCGACGAGGATTGATGTCAGGCGGCCAGGAAGCGATCAAAGGAAGATCACAGTGGCGACAAGATTGAAGCATGCGATGTCGGTTGATGTCCGCGACAACATATTGATGTCGCGACATCATGAGAGCGATTGAAACACGCGGATCCTTTGGTTGATGTCCCGCGACAAGAGATTGATCGTCGCGACATGCGAGAAGAACGGATTGAATCTTTGCGAAAAGAGCGAGGGTGACAGCGACGTGAGATCGAGTCGCGGCGTCGAAGCGACCAGTTGAAATATACAAGGGCGTGACTAGATGTCGCGACGAGATTGTCGTGACACGAAACGGCGGGTTGGGCCGAAGCTAAGTGAAGATCGTGCGCGGGGGTCGATGTCTGGCGACATCGAGGAATCTTCGGATGAAAGTTGAAAGAAATGAACTGCTGTCGCGACAAGAGATCGATGTCGCGACATCGGAAAGATTCCGGTAATGACTGAGTTTATTTAGTTGATATCCGCGACAAGAGAATGGCGGTCGCGACATCGAAGGGCAACATGTGAGTCTGAGAAGAAATGGGCGATGTAAGTGACGAAGAATGATGTCGCGACATCACTAATGATCAGTTCAAGACTGTATAGACAAAAAGCTAAGGTCGCGACGTGAGATCGAGGTCGCGACATGGATGATGTCGCGAAGGAGATTGAGTGTGACGAGAGCAGTGACTTGAGCACAGATACTCTAAATCCCTGACGGCTACATTGGGATTAGGGCCATTGAAAAAACCACATAAATCTGTGACTATCGAAGGAAAGTAGCTTAGGCGCGAGACGAAAGTGCGGATAGTGAAGAATCGGCCCTGCTTTATTTTCTTTTCTTTCCTTTTCTTTTTATTTTCTTTTTTAATATGGATAGATTAGATTAGATTTATGGTTAGTTTTTCTTTTATTTCACGGAGTGGATGTTATCGTTTATTTAAGTGAATCACGGTCAGTTCTTTTCAAATTCTTACAGAATGTTGAAGTTCGAGACAAATTTAAATTTGGCTTCTCGATTCAAATGCAGTTATTCTTATGATCAGAGGAATGTTGTAGTGTGTAATTCAGTAATTGAGGAACCCAGCTTCCATTAAGAGAATGTTATTGTCAGAAATTATCTTTCCTATTGTTATTTCCAGCAAATTGCGAATTTCAGTTTATGAATTTACTTTCGGTTATGGGTTTAAGGTTTTTGATCTGAATATCAGTTTCTTATACATGTGTAAAGCGTTTCATTATAGATTTTCAAAGGAGGTTACCGGTGACAGAGATGACGGTCTGGGTGCATGAATATTTCTTTGAAGGTATATTAACTTCTTATTAGAGATCTAATGAGCTTTGTGAGTTTACTTGATAAATCCTCTTCTCACTTGAAATCAAGAGCGAGTTGAGCGAGTTATCGAAGATTTAAACAAGCGGGAGAGTGCACCTCAATTCGAATAGTGTAGCCAATCCGAGTGTTAGCTGAGATTAATCAAGGAGAGGGTAAGATCTGTTTTAATTGGGGAAAGGTAACATGAAGTTACATATCATCTTACTTGACTAGATGGCGCTTTGGGGCTAGGATGTCAGGTCATAAAGCTAAATTATGATATTTTCAAAGAAAAATACCCAATTAGGAAGTCCTGGTAAAAACTAGTTATCTAATTCCACGTGACCGAGAGAATCAGGTTAAGGATGAATAATGAAATGTGAAGTGTGGAGATCGGTACCTTATTAGCATATGAATGATTTGAAATCTGAAATTCTGAGCAAGGTACAAGTTGACAGGGAATTGATACTTCATAATGGCATTGATCTTAATGCGTTCTCGAACTATAATTATTCAATTTCTATTCATTTCCTAACTATTAATTATTCTTTATTCTTTATATTCAAGTTTATTGTTCATTTCGATTTATTTCCCTTGATTCGTTTAATTTTCGAAGCACCTTAATGCGGATCTTACTATCATTTAGTGGTCCAAATAGTATGAAATTGAGGTATTAGAGTGATTGATTTAAAATTCTTGAGATCTCTGTGGGGATGATCTGGACAAAAATCATTTTATTACTTAATGTCGACTTGTGCACTTACGAATATCGAGACAAACGAACTTTGAAAATGATTTACTCAAGTGTTTGTTTATATAATCTCTAATATCAGCCAGTTGCGGCAAGATTGCCGGGGACTAGACAATGATCATGGTAATAACGTCGTAAACACAACGTGTGTGTTTGGTTCGTCGACAAGTTTTTATGGCGGTGCGGGTGGATTAGACAATAGTCCTTTGAAGTAGCCGACCATTAGTAAATTTACCATATGTGTTTGGATTTACGTCAACCGGTTTTACCAGCGCGTTCGCGTGATTCGAACAATGATCTTCCACGTAATAGTGTAAATGAGATTTGTATGTGTGTTTTGGTTCGATCAACATTGGTATACATGGAATCCATCTCCGACTTCATGGCATTGAGCCATTGATCAGACTCTGAACTGTTCAGAGATTCTTCGTAGGTAGTTGGCTCATCATTTTCTATGAGCAATACGTCTTTTTATTCACTAATGAGAAATCCATATCTCTCTGGGACAGAACGTATCCTTCTTGTCCTACGATACACTTGTGTTTTAGATGAGTCAGCTATTAATTCATCATCATGAATTCACGACACAGGTTTAGTCAAATGAGGCAGCGTGCGGTAGAGCATCTTGAACTTCACTAAGCTCCACTTGTCTTCTCTCAAAGAGGAAAACTCTTTCTCTAGAAGACAACATGCTTTAAAGAAATAAACAACCTTTGTTCAAAAAGTGTTGTGGTAATCTCCATTGTTTATTTTGATATCTACAGTGAGGACATATCGGATTTCGCACGAAGCTTATACGATATTATGTACTTCCATCATATGGAGACATTATACCTCATGTGGGAAAGATAAGGGCTTTTGTTTAGTCTCATATCTCCATATGGAGTGCTTCATTGACTTGGATGAGACTGTTTAGAATATTACAGTGGTCTCAGACCACATTCTCCCAAAGTTTAGGTAGGTCTACCTTACTTATTCAAGCGAACCTTACCATGTCTAGCAAGGTTCGGTTCCTTCTCTCAGCCACACCATTGTGTTGTGGCATGTAAGGTGGAGTCCATTGGGACAAGATCCCATTGTCCCTAAGATAATCTAGAAACACTTGGCTTAAGTAATCACCACCTCGATCTGATCTAAGTGATTTTATACTTCTCCCAAGTTGTTTCTCTACCTCATTTCTGAATTCTTTAAACCTTTCAAAGGCCTCATACTTATACCTCATGAGATACAAGTACCCATATCGTGAATAGTCATCGATGAAGGTTATGAAGTAAAACAAGGAAACCACCTACGGCATGCGACACTTAGGACCACGCCATCGGTGTATTAGGTGCAATAGTCAGTTTCTCGTTCACCCTTCCTTAGAGGGTAATTTGGTCATTTTTCTATGACATGATTCACATGTGTCAAATGATTCATAATCAAATGACCCTAAGCTTCCACACTTGTTAACTCAGTCATGCGTCTCTCACTTATATGGCGAGGCAACTTGATGCCATAAATATGATGATTTCAAATTATCTCCTTTAGTGTTTATAATTAATTCCATTTTGGGATTGGAACCCTCTATCCAAAAGAAATATGTAGTCCCATTCCTTTCATCTTACCCAGCATAAATTGACATAAGTAGTATGCTCTATAACCATTGTCACAAAATTACACAAAACCCTTTTCTTATTCAAAAAATGAAACCAAATGTTGTTCTTGTGAAGTGCTGGACATGTGTAATTTCAATTTAAACAAAAACACGAGGAGGTTGAAACATAAGTCCCAGTAAGCGATATTGCAGCTCTTGCATCACCCGATCTGAACTCTCCCTTTGTGAGCTTTCTCGCATTCCTTGGGCCACACATATCAAATCATATGTATGAGCCACAGCCGTTATCACATACCCATATGTTGAAAAGAGAGCTTGATATTACTTAGTAGTGACATAAATACGAAGAAGATGGTGCATCATGCCACCTTGTTCTTCGACTCCAGTAGGCCTTGCGAGTTCCTCTTCCGATGGCCATCTTGACCCTGATGGAAGCAAATATCCTTTGAAGAAGTCCCTTTTCGAGGTAGTCTCTTTGCCACTGCTATACTCCAGCTTTTCCTCAGCTATTTGAAACGTTGATCAATTCGAATTTATAGTAGGTACTTTATGAACCTTCTCATAGTCGAGCACAAACTGTGCAAAATTATCGAGTAACCTTGCTAGAATGAAGTCTATATAATTAGGGATCATCAATACCCAAACCTGCCAATCATGTTATACATGGATGAAATCTTGCATTGGAAAACGTCCCCCACCTCCATCTTGGAACTAAAAGAAGCTGGTGACTTTGAACCCTTGAAAGGTGCTTTGCTCGATATAATGTTCAGCAGATGGCGTCTTATGGAATATGCATCCTGGAGTTCTATCATAAGCTTCTAAAACTTAGGTGACATGGAGGTGTGGACTATCAATCCCGCCCTCGCACTATCAACCAAGTGTTTCTTATATGCCCTCTGAACACTTTCAAAAGTGCATCGAACATTGGGGATCGAGGGATTGGCAAGTAACATAGGCTAATTCTTCTTCATTGAGAACTATTCTCAAATTCTTCAGCCATTCCAAGAAGTTAGGTCCGGTCAATAATTTGTCATCCATTTCCGTTTGTGCATTCACGTTCATTGACATGGTTTGATTCTTTACAACCTAGATGTAAAAGAGATTATGTTAGATTATACTTAAAATGCATAATTATTACGGCTTGATAATCACGCATTATGGCTCCCATTATTTTATTGCGAATCCATAACCCTCATTATTGATCCGAGAGAACCTGTATGGAGGTTCTCCTAGTGGTCGATATCCCGTATCATGAGAATCACCTTGGGTTTTACCGATAAGCTATCTCGGGTCGAAAGGTAGAGCCATCCTTGTTCATATAATTGCATTGGAATGCGCAGTTCAGGAATCCCGATATCGCCGAGTGACCTTGGGTTTACCCGACAAGCCATCTTAGATCGATAATTATTCGATTTACAAATCGAAAGCAACTATTGAATCCAGTGCTATCAATTGTTGATTTGTGCACTATCACTGGGTTATCAACTCATCATACGTGTACATCTTATGTATACTGACCCAACTGCGTCTCTATCCATCATTAACCTTGGGTTTACCAAACAAGCCAATGAGTCTAGTTAAGAAATTGAATAACAGAATCGGAAAACTCATTTCCATGGATAGAACATGCTCTTGTGGAGGAAGGCTTGGGTTTGCAAACAACCTCGATCTCAAAGGAACTCTCGTTCACACCATATTGATGAAGACAGTGGCCTTAATATTTATAATGGAGAGGGTTTTCTTTATTTAAGTCTCATCCTTTTCATTAGCATGCATTATCCATTCATCTCCTTGAAATTATAAGGATGAATTACTCTAACTATATGACATGATTATGGACATCCTAAATCAATTCCATGAGCCATAATGGAATTGACTACGTCAGACCTAGGGATATACGCCAGTGTACAACCCTTTAAAATAATCAAATTTACAATCTTGAGGTCTCTTGGATCATACTCACACTTCTTTTCCCTTTGCATCTTTAACAGCTTATCTAATCTTGTGTAATCTAATTACATACATTTAATAAGAGACAACCTCAAAAGTTACATTTATGAGGGGGATTTAGATGAAGAAAGTACATAGAGAGATTGACACACATCACTATTTATCGAAAAGAAATAATAATCAAATGTAGTGTAACCGATCACCATTGAGGCCAGAATCCGTAATCATCCATCATCTTCAACATACACCCTTAAACATGTATTCTCTAACACGATCCATCGAAAGTTGAAGGTAATGGTACCCATTGATTTCAAAAAGCACATTAAAGGTTTTTCAACACTTGAAATAAAATTGATCCATTTTTGTTTTGTTCAGCATTTGAATAATGACCTCAATTCAACACTTGAACTAAATTTGTCCTGCATCCAATTTATTCAACACTTGAACAAATAACCCCTTTATTCAACACTTGAACAAATCTGATTCAACATCTTGAATCAGGCTAATTCAACTTCTTGAATCATAAACCTTATTTAAAACCCCAATTGGTTCAACTCTTTGAACCATTATTCATTCTTGCAGGCAGATTATTTTTTTTCAAGGGCGTTTTTGTCGAATTCTCTTTTAATGCATTTCAACATGGTTTTCCAAAATCCATAGATTACCAAATTTTAAAGTTAACGGTTCGAGTTTGCTCGCACATTTCTATTTGAGCACGCAAGAATGGTGTGTTAGAAGGCGTGCCAAATCGCCGCGAAAAACATAATGAACAAGGCACCGGCAGCGGTCATAGCGTCAGCGGCGTCGGGCGTCAGCGACATTGTGAGGATTCAAAAAACCCCTGGTTTGCCACCTTCCGTCATAGCGTCGAAATGTCATCATGTAAAGCCATGTCCTCCGCCGTCCATAGCGTCCACCATGTCACAATGCTAGAGCGTCATCCGCGTCATGGCGTTAAGGGTGTTTGACACCAAGCGATCATGTCAAGTCACATGTCGGGTCACATCAAGTCACATCCGTCACTTCCGCGTCACATCCGCGTCATGTCGCCCGACATTGCAGCGTCCGCGGCGTTACGGGTTCGAATGAACAACGCGTTGCGGCGTTGGATGCCAGCGTCGCCACATCGGCTGGAAATTTATAAGCGATATCGCGACATTGGACCACGAGGCTTATCGGCGTTCTTCGGGTTTCCAGCGGCGAAAGTTGCAAATCAATCTTTGGGACTTTTACACACTTAATTGTTTCTTCTTCATACAATCCATCCTAGATCATCTCATGACCGTATACTTCAAGAACAACACTGGATCTAAACCTTTTCATACCAAAAATCTCATTTTCGAAAACTTTGAAAACATGGGTACCAAAAATCGAAAAGTCTCAACATTAAGCCAGGTTTTATGCGCACGAGTTGATCTAATACCGAAGATTCGTGGGTGGCAACGCGATAGCGATTGGAAATACAAAAAAAATCCTAACAAAAACCCATCCAAGGACACCTAGTAGCATCAAAACCAGATATATAACAAACAGAAGGGTAGGATTACCTTGTGTTGGTTCCAAAGCGAGTTAATTGGTGGGGGCTTTAGGCCAGAGAGACCAGGTCCTAGGTTAAGCCTCCCAATGGTGCTCCGCAGCGAAGGTGGCGAAAGCCGACCATCGAACCAACGATTATTGGATAAAGTTCTGGTGCTAAAATCTAAGTCTGAGTCAGAGAGAGGCCCCGAAGCCGGTCTCTCAATCTCAGAACACCTTCTTGGAGATGCAGAGGGACAGTGACCTCTTTCATATGAACTCTCTTTTCTCTCAAAAGAGCATTAATCATCTTGAGTTTCCATGAATTCTATTTATAGGAAAAACCGCTAAATGACCAAAATAATCTCATCTAGTGATGATGGGACTGCATTAATCTGCATGCGTTATGGCGAGTCCCACATGACCACTAGTAGAAATTACAAGCTCTTTTATTATCTCTCTAAGTGAGGGCTTTCGATCCTAGGATTCCACTAATCCCGTGACATTTCATTCATGAGAATTAACTCCCTCATATTTGGATCACATCGAGTCGTTTCCTCTTGACCCCCATACTCTTCTATGTGTGTGACCCGTTAGGTTAGGTTATGTTGGCCCACTTGATTATTATTGAATTAAGAAAGTCAAGATTAGTATCTAGCGATACATCACTTATTTGATTGACAAAGAGTCGATGGTATTTGCATGCCCTTCCCATAGACCAATCTGGGTGCAATTTGTCCTTTCACCAAACCCTACTTGGTTGAGCATGAACGGTGTGTGGCTCCCAGCAGACCATTGTGCCACACCTGTAGTGATGTTATCTTTGTCCCAGTTCATCCACTTTCGACCTTTATGCACTTGAAGACACTCCTCAATACATTTTCACTCTGGTAAGAGATTCATGAGTAATGATTCCGACAAGAGGCCTTAGGTATAGTCTCCCTTAATTGGGAGTGGCGAATCCTTTGTTGGCTACTCAATTACCTCCGAACACCTCAAACTATACCTAATCCTCATCCGATGGCGACCCACAGGAATGAAGAGCGTGGATTGAGGTCAAAGTGCGGGATCGACATCGAGATATCCTTGAGCACCTCGAGTCTAGGATACTTACACCATTGCTATGATGAGACAATCATCTACCACATTTAAATAGATGATCCATATGATTATCTCGTGGAGTCTCAAATGTACTTAGCTACTCTTAGCGAAGCATCCACCACGCCAACTCGATCAACTCTTGATCACGAGTTTATAGATACACTACTTGATACAATGAAGGAGTATGACATGTCTTTAGTTTGTCAGGAATCAACAATGTCAGTCTTGTTGATCCTATGACTAGGGATAATTTAGACACTAACATAGTGCGCATGATAAGAATGCTATTAGCATGATCTCATCATGATTTCCTTCATGCTATGTTATATCACGGACTTCATTAATTCGATTAAGGATCTATATCAATTCAACGTATGAATACCAAATTAATGAAGAAGCCTTTCATATTAAATAATATGTTGCGCGTACAATAAGTGCTAATGGCGATTGCCTTTAGAGCACTTCTCTAACACGAGCAGCACATTAGACTTCACCCTTAGAGTAGATGGATGAGGATGACGATGACGATCCATTGGGAAATGACTCACCTCTTAAGCCCACCGAGCCAGTCCATGTACCACTTCCAACTCCACATCCAGACTATACATACATTCCTTCCACTTCCTCACCACTGTGGGTGCCATGGGCTTTGCTGGAGCCTTCTAGTGACAGGCCCGGAGTCGACTAAAGACTATATAATTCGGCACTTGGCCCGAAGCGGCTGCGGGCTTTGATTTCTGAGCCGGATATCCTCCTAGCCCGAAAGAGATTGACATACTCGCATGCCATCTCTCATACAGAAACTTTATTTAGAAAATGCTACAGGATGGACTCCCCCGAAGAGAATATGTGCCCTTCCATGAATCATCGCGCAGCCTCCGCCAGGGTGACGGCGCTCTCAGGGACCACTAATTCGGGAAACACGCATTTATTTAAAGGGAGAAGCTGGTCTCGGAGTAGGCGAGATATGGGCCACCTTCCCCTTCAGGTTGGAGGAAATCATCCACTTTTTCACGAAAAGCGGGATCCCATACCCTCTCCGATAAGAAAGTCATCTGCAAATAGATAAAAGAGTTTCAGTTAAAAAAGAAGGTCTGCATTACCATGAGAGTTGATCATTCAAGCATTCGAATAATGGAAGACTGACATGTTCTTGTTTATTTTCTGAATCGTTGAGACAGGTTTATATCTGGCGATCAGTGACTCTGAGTGCAGGGAACTACGTGGCGTGGTTGCTGGGAAGCTCACAGCAATCTCAAACCATGTGAGCTGGGTTCATCGGCTCCCGAGTGATCTCCCTTTGCACGAGTTTTGGTAGTTCCGTTCATCCCACCCGGACCAGTCGGAGTTTATCCCGTATCTAGCGACGATGAACGGCCGGTGAAGATCGGTTTCTCGCATTTGGCATCGGGAGATGGGCGAAGTAAAGGAAGCGGTAGACGGATGTGAATGCAGTGAGCATGCGGCAAGCTTACGGCGGAGAACGAGCACTTATAGACGGCAGAGACAGCGGGACCCGAAAACCCGCAAGGGCTACCAACATGTACCCAACCCAAGCCAGGAATAAGAGGCGAGCATGCGACCATAGTGATCTGGCGGCGGATGACAAGCTATCTTAGATAGCTCTCATTCCCCATCCTCGCCACCTTGTGTCACGGAAGCCAAATCGAGAAAGAGACCTCCCTCGCCATTCAATGAACTATGGTAGCCGCGCCGCCTAATCTGAGAAGGCCGGCGAGGGACATACCATTGGAATTGGCCCCAAACATATATCTGCAGGTTAGGGGTATGGCCCCCTAGGTTGCCACAATGCGGTACCCGTTAGGTGGCCCCTACACTTGTACGGCATCTTATCCCCGTGAGAGGGCCGCAAAAACATGTTATCCTCCCCCTTGGGCCAGCATATTTTGGATTACTAGCCTCCTCGCGGATTCGTCATTCCACCGTTTTCCATGTACGATGGCTCTTCTGATCCATACGACCATATGTTGCACTTTAATTAGGCAATGATCCTTAATGTTGGGAACGATCGACTCCTGTGTAAGGTATTCCTAGCTAACCTGAAGGGTCCCGCTTTGGCCTGGTTCCACAACCTCCTAAGAGGGTCTATAAACTCATTTGGTGAATTGTGGGCTATGTTTGTCTCTCAGTATCTGTGCTCCATTCGGCAGAAAGGAAACATCAGCTCACTCCAGTCCATCTTCAAGCGGGACGACGAATCCATCAAGGGTTTCACTTTGAGATTTGGACAATCCGTCCAACAAATTCATATTTACAATATGGATACGGTCTTACAGAACTTCTGAAGAAGCTTTGAGCTGACTACCCCATTCTTCCAATCTCTTTCCCTTGATCTACCCATAACCATGGAAGAGTTGTATCCGTGGGCAGACAAATATTCCACTCTGGAAGATAATATCTTAGCTACCTCACAAATAGTGATGATAGCGAGCAACAAAGGCGCCACAAAAGTCAGCCCGACAAAGGAAGCGAGCAAAGGATTAAAGCCCAAAACGATTAAGAAAGAAAGAGACCTCCGAACTGCCCCTAAACATCTCTGTGATATTGTTGCCCTATGGGGGACACTATTCAAGCTATTTATGCCAGGGACGAGAAGAATCCGGTGCAGCATGATAGTCTAGGGTCATGACTACCACCAAAGACCATATCCATGAAACAAATCATTGCGAGCACGAGTTCTTGGTATAAAGATTTATCAGTTAAGTTTCTCGAGGAAGGTTCATTCGGGAGGCCAGGCGCGGAGAACTACCCTCAACCCGCGGGCTATTACTGCCTGCGGGCATCCATCGGAACCAGACCCACCATTAACTTTGTATTGGGTGGCTTGATCAATGATTAATACCAGTCTAAGAGGCAGAAAAGAAAAATGCTTTGTGCGGCCTCGGTCAGCTTAGGAAGTGACACCATCAATACCCCAGAAAACTGACATGTAGTTGTTGGGTCCGATGGTCCACAATATCCTTTCCTCTATCGTGGGCCGGGGATCATCTTTCCTCATTATGATCTGTTTTATACTCACCTTGTGTATTAACCTTTTGATGTCATGGTGATGTGTGATCAGAGTCTGTTGAATTATCCACCTCCATCAGTTAAACAGATGAAAGTCCTGCTCACTCATCTTATTTCGGTAAAAATGAAGGTGTTGTACAGATTGATAGGAAGCGACGACGGTGGAGTGATGTGCTCTCTGTCGACGAACCAGTAGCAATAGTATTGTTTCGAGTGGTTGAAGATTTGGGTCCGTCTGATATATGCTCGTAGGCCCCGGACCTTTACATACCATGAAAGCAGTCCCCTCAACTTACCACCAATCTATCGGTTATCTCACTTCGCGTCAAGGCGGGTTGACCACAGTATACTTGATTAGTATTCATCGATTACTATCGGTTGTCAATTCACGAATGCGAAAGGATAAGATTCAGGATAGCTCACCTCCAGAAACTCACCTCGTCATACTTGATTAAGGCCTTCTGACCGGGTGCCACTTTAGAAGATAGAGAACGATTGGCGGTAGATCCTGAATCTGATGTATTGGGGCTGGACATGCATAACCAGTTCCCTCCTGACTGGAGAAGAAAGGGCCTAATTGTAACAAGTACTACAAAATAACACCAACATGTTGGCTTGGACCCGATCGGACAGCGGATAAACCTCGTACCACGCTTCCATAAGTTGAATGTTAATCCTCTGGGCAGTTTAGCGAGAGTGGCGCACTTTGCTGACCACCATCGGATCATCCGGAATGAGTAGATAACCTTTTGAAGGTTGGGTTTATCAAAGAAGTCAAATACAGAATGACACCCAATGTAGTGGTAGTTCGCTAGAGAGAAGGCGGGTGGAGTATGCGTAGGCTATAATGATCTTAATGACGTGTCTAGATGGCTTCACACTTTGCATAGATCCAGTTGTCGATCGTCGTAGGGCATGGCATGTTGTTTCTAGATGCATTCGGCTGGATCCCAGTACCTTTGATCACGAGAGAAAACATCTTTTATCACCCCTCAACGTAATGCCCTTCGGGTTAAAGAATGTGAAGCCATGAGAGGCGTGCAGATCTTTGTGCTTTTTCGGAAAACTATGGAGTATATATAGATTATATGTTGATAAAGTCCAATGAGCGGTTGGATCACACTACTCATTTGCAACAGGTATTTGACCTCCTCAAGACTTGGTATGAAACTCAACCCTGCAAAGTGTGCATTTGAGGTTAGTGCAGGTCGGTTCTTGGGATTCATGGTGACTCAAAGGGGGATAGAGGCTAACCCCTCCTGGCAAAAAAACTATTCCTAGGGTCTCTAGCCCCAGCTAGAAAAGAAGGTATGTATTGCCCAATTCGATTAGCGCCACAGGATGGTTCATTTCTGGAGTTCACAATTGCTTAAAGCCATTTTCACCACTCTCGAGAGCAATGGGGAATTTGGATGGGATGAAGAATGTGATCGGGCTTTATCCAGTCAAACGTATTTAAGCGAGGCAAGATTCTGCAAATCCGAGCAGGTGAGAATCTCTTCTTCTATTTGGTAGTCTCAGATATAGTAGTAAGTGCCCCATTGTTCAAAGAGAATGAAAACAGAAAATAGAGGCCTATTTTCTTAAGTCGACAAATCCTTAAGCCGTGTAGACACCGGTGCATAACCATCTTGGCTTGACGCCTTAGCGCGAATATGACGAAGCTTCGCCCTAGTGGGCACATCCATCGTGGTGCTAGCAGGCCTCCCTCTCCAGGAAACCTTTATCATAAGCTGACTTATCGGGAAGAATGGCTCGCTGGGCAATCGAACTAAGCGAGTACGACATCCAATACAAGCCAAAGCTTTCAAAAAAGGGACAATTGCTAGTTGACTTCATAGCAGAACCCCCCCAGTCGGAAACGGCCCTGACAGCTTGGATTGGTGGACGCTTAATGTTGACAGGGCGTCCAGACAAACTGGGAAGGGCATTGGTTTACGGTTAAAATCCCCATTCGAGGATAAGATCAAACAGGCAATCCGGCTAGGGTTTAGTGCCTCTAACAATGAATCATAGTACGAGGCCATTCTGGCTAGGGCTCGAGCCCATGACCGCCTTGTGCCCGTGACTCCTAATCCAAAGTGATTCCCCGGTGGTGGTTGAAGCTAGTGTGAAAGAATTGTCGAGACCTCGATAGTGAAATATGTCTCCAGGTGAAACAACGCTTGACGAGTTCCGTCTGAGGCTGGAGCATGTTCACGAGGAATCTAATGAAAATGGCAGCTTTGGCCTCTTGTGGTAGCTTCTCTCTCAATCAGCCCATATTTATGCCTATACTATCGACCGAGTTTAGTCGATTGTATCCCAGTAAGTGTCGAGGTGGATAAGGTCCTCCCTTTGTGGATGGACAATACTATATCTAAGCAGGCGACTCCTGTTGAGAGAGACAAGGCCCTGGCTTCCAAATCCGGTCAATTAGATTTCCCCTTAATCGATGGGAAATTATTCCAACGATCCTTGGGTAACCCATGCTCTGAAATGTAACACGCATTTGGAGTCGTATGTGTTAGTAGAGTATGAAGGAATATGTGGAAATCATGGGGCGCCAACTACAGCCAGAGCCACTCAAAGAGTCTTGTGGCGGAGCTATGAGTCGATCTTGCGATTATGCTAGAAAGTGTGATCATTGCAGACTTGCTCAGATCACGAAATCATCGGTGCGAATCTAATCTCCATTTCGAGCCCTTGGCCTTTGCTGATGGGGGATCGATATAGTTAGATGCGTTGCCCTGACGACTAAAGAATTATTATTGGTGGCCATTATTTATTTGATAAATGGATTGAGGCGAAGCCTTCTCCTCCGTGAGATAAGGATGTTACTCGGTTTATGCAGAAAAATATTGTATCGCGATTCGGCATCCCCGGATCAATTTGTGTCGACAACTATTTGGTCATTGCCAGTGCTATCGAAATACGCGAATTGAAGATAAAAATCTATAGTCCAACACCCCCTGCCCTCCTCGGTATAGAGACGATAGTGCGAAGACCTCGAAAGCGAAAACCTGTTGATAGCCAGAAAAGCGGTTGGATTCGGCTAAAAGGAAAATGGGTGGATGAGCTCCCAGGTACTCTGAGCTTACGGAACTACGTAAACCAGCCCAGGGTGTATCCCCATTTGAAATTACTTATAGGATAGAAGCTATAATCCCTTCGATTGGTATGCCTAAGTGGGACGGAGACATTCTGACGATGCATGTTAGTGATCAAGATCTAGACATAGTCGATGAATTGCGAAGTCGTGCTTAATCCAGCATAGCGTCCTACCCGGCGTGATTAGCAAATTCTTGTGGCGAATTGACCTCGACGTTCCAAACCCGGGAGACTGATCACAGAAGAGTATTTGAAATTCACAATGACCTGGGTGTGGAAGGATTCAACTTATTTGAGAAGGACCATATGTTGTAACACGAGCCAATGAATCCGGGTCTTACGCTTTAGACAAACTTGATGGGACCCCTGTATCTAGAATGTGGAATGCTACACATCTTAAAAGGTATTATCAATAAAGAATTATTCAATTTCAACGCATATGTTGTCCATTTTTCTTCATTGGTCAACTAAAAGGATCGCGTGAAAATGACATGTCCGGCCCAGTTTAGATAACATCTAACTAGTCAATCTAAAGCTTGAATGGCGCAGAAAGTGACCTATTCGAAGCCGGTTTATATAACATCTAGCCCCGGGTCGTCCCAAAGCTCGGATGGCGCCGAATGACTGCCAGGCCCGGTTTAGATAACATCCTAGCTGGTCGATCTAAACTAGAATGGCGCGAAAGTGACTGTTTAGCCCGGTCGGATGGCATCTAGCGGGTCGATCTAAAGCACGGATGGGCGTGAAAATGACTTGTCAGGCTCCGATTCGGATAACATCGTGAATTGACACAAACTCGGATGGCGTAGAAAATGACTGTCAGGCCCGATTTAGATAACATCTAACTAATAGTCAATCTAAAAAGCCGGATAGCACGAAAATGATCTGTCGGAGCTCGGTTAGTAACATCTATTTGGTCAACTGGTATTATGGTGCGAGAGAAATGACTATCAGCCCGAGTTTAGATATGACTAATTGGTGACTAAACTGGGATGGCGCAGGCATGTCGGAACTAGTTTAGATAACATATAACTAGTCAATCTAAAGCCCGGATGGCGTAGAAAGTGACCTGTCCGGCCTAGTTCAGATAACATCTAAGCTAGGTGACTAAACCACAGATGGCGCGAGAAAATGACACATTATTGATTCAAATAACATCATGACTATATAAAACCGGTGGCGTAGAAAATGCCACTATCGATGACATAGTTAATATCTTGTTGGGTCTACATAAAGTTAGGATGGAGTAGTACGGTAAGGGCACATCGACTGATATAGGTAGCTCTTATCTGCTGCTTAATTTACTTTAAATAATATCACTAAGTACAGCCGACATAAAATCACAGTGAGGCATTATAGGATAAGATATCGTCGATGGAGACGATTATCACTCTAGCCCATTCGACTAAATCGAAAAGAAGCTTACATTTTATCGAAAACGAGAAAATAAAAGTGTCTTCAAGAAATGTCAAGGGTACAAAAAGAAAATAAAATGTCTTGCAAAGTGAGTATGCTTGGCTGGCGGTGACAACTTGACCTGGCCTCAGGCGACATTGGGCTCCTCATCAGAGTCTGTTTTGGAGACCCCAATGGAATATCTACGTCAGTATTTGGGAGACTCTTAGGCTGGAAAATCTTCCCGATAGTCATGACGGGCTTAGTATCGGGAAGGGCAGGATGAAGAGACAGGGGCATCGAGGGCTTCACAAAATTACGCGGAGTCGAAGGGTCGGGTGTCGGGCATCCGGGTACAGATCGGGGGGCTCACTCTCATATATGTTGTGCGTAAAGGCGCAGCAGCCGTAGCCGTAGTTGAAAATCACATCACTGCTCGCATTGAATTCCGCTTCCATTGTCGTCTTCTCTATGAAAGTCTTCTCCTGAAAAGCCTCAAACTCGTCTTTGGTAACCCCTAACTCCATAAGTGAAGACAGTCGTTCATCCGTCAGGCGACCATTCTCTTATAAAGCCTTTTAACGTGCTGCTCATAGCGACCCGAGGCTTGTTGGGCGGCATCACGCTCCGGACTCATGTATTCATCCTCAACGGCTGCGAGGCCGCAGCGAATGTGGGATAGCTGGCTTCCCATATGCCGGACCCGCATCCTTCGCTTCAATCTCCAGCCCAGACCCAATAACCGCTTCATGCTTTGGGCGGCGTCACGGTGGGTGCCCAAACACTCGAGGTTATACGCGTCACGTATACGTTTTTGTATTATTTTACATTTCAGCCATGTATTTTTATAGCTCGATGTCGATTAGTGCAATTGGCGTGAATCACGGGTGCCATTGATGTGAAAGGAAGGTTTGGAAGCACTTTGGAGACGAGAGAGAGACGGTGTAAGATGGGTGGAGCGTCGCCGTCAGCGTGGTAGCGTCCCTACGTCGCGACGTTGGGTAGAAGTATATAAAGAAATTGACAAACAGCGGCGATCGCGGCGTCGACGTCATTACGTCTCGGCGTCAGCGGCGTTGCAGATCGCTGACGTCGGCCAGATTTGTCCTCTCGTCATTAAGAAGCAAAGAGTAGCGTAATTGGCGGGGCATCGGGGTCGTGCGAACGGATGGAACGCGGAAATCAAAGCGGCGATGACGGCGGGAATAAGGAAGGCAGGTGATTTGTATTTTCCTCTTTTTGAATAATAGTGCGATGTTTACATTACATATTGGTACTTTCTTATTCATTGTTCTAGATCTATACCTGGTGGGTGTTGAACCACATCCGCGTTCGCATGGATTAAAGTGGTATTTTCTTTATATTATTCAGTTGTTTATAATTCGATTTATCATCTACTCTATATACGTGGATGGTGCGATGATGTGACATTAAGCAGCGATATTACTGGAATCGAGATTCGAGATGAGGATGCCGAGGATCTGAATCGGCGACCTTCGATCGATTCGGTAAATAGAGATGTCCGATCAGAATTGGCAATTAAGGTTAGAACATTTAAGCATTTCGGATTGTCGAGTTGGGGTAGAGATACACTCGGCTTTCTCTTAGCGAGATAGAGCGGATACACCTTAACAGGAGGGTATTTCGTAATTAAGATCACCTAGCCATTAATGAATTATAAATAAACGAGAATAATATCATATTAGAATGTAATCCATGAAATTGTGGAGGGATACATAGCCTAGTCTCCATTACATAGTAATTCATTCGAATCAGTTTGTTTATTTACTTTGAGACATTTAATTGCCCTTTTACACAATATATACATCCAGATAATATTTGAAAAGCAAATCTCTGTAGTCAACTCACCTATCCTCGTGGATCGATATCCGTACCATCGGTACACTATATTACTTGGGGCGACGCGTGCACTTGCGCACATAGGCGTACATTTCCACCACGTTTTTCGGCTGTCGAGTTTTGGCGCCCTTCTTGGGATAGGTTTCGGTGATATAGAGAATAAAGCGATTAGATATTACTCTTGGAATTTTAGAGCCTATTTGTTTTACAGTCTTTGGTAATTTGGTCTTGTTGTTTCGTGTGTGATTGCGGTTTAGATTTCGGTGAGTACATGCGGCAGAAGACGAGATCGGGTCCGATGACACATCTGTTTGATCTGGTAGAAAGAACTTTGAGTCTGGCAGGAACGGAGAGCAGACGACCGAAATTTAGCAAACATGGAGAACAATGAAGAGCGGGATCTTAGCATTGGGCAAGCGAGGCCACGAGAGAGTGAAATGGGAATAACGAGAAGAAATCAAGCACCCGGTAGTTTATTCAACCCGAGATGATCCATTCGTATTTGTTAGAGGTTTGCTCTATAGCCTTGTTGTTCGAGCTATTTATCGAAGACCACTGTTGATGACAAACTTCGAGATAAAATTGATCCCTTTGCGAGATGCTTGAAACATCTTGTTTCACGGGTTGCCTAATGAGAATCGAAATATGCATGCGACAACTTTCTTGAAGTGTGTGGCCAACGTCGAATCTGATAGGGTTATTGAAGAGGCCCTCGGGTTGAGAAATTGTTTCACTCTCACTGGGTGATAAAAACTGACATTGGTTAACAGAGTCGGCCATCGGATTCCATTTACCTCATGGAGGGATTTAGTCGCAAAATTCTGACCAAAGTTCTTCCCGCTCGAAAATTGCCTGACTTGTGCGAGAGATCAATACTTTGGACGACTGGGGGGAGAACTGGCGAGGCATGGGGCCAGTTCACGAACTGCGAGAAAGTACCCACATCACAGACTAACCAGATGGATGCAAGTCCGTACTTTGCATATTAGTGCAGGAATGCAACTAGAGCGATGATTGATGCCTCGGTGGAGGTAATGAGAGAGCCACCAGGACGAGCTTATGAAGTGGAGAATCTTTGCGACTTGATAAATCGGTGGCTGAGGAGAAGACTACGCGGTAAAGCCATGGGTGGCACGGCTGTGAATTTCTCAACAATGGTTAATCGTAAGCGCAGTGACTAAGCGATTAACTGGGCGGCGAGCTAGTGAATGCCGTACGGACTGACCCATTGGAGTGTCTTGAGATTACGTGGTGACCTGATAGCCTGAGTGTGGTCGGGGAAACCAAGCGTAGAAGCGAGGCCCGGTATGTGTCGAGATTGATCGAGAACCGGCCCGCAATGAAACAAGGGCAGTATGGAAATAACTACGGGGCAAAATCGAAAGCGAGGGTGGCGTATGATCGAGAATCGGGAAACGGTCGAAACGGTCGAGGTATGGATGGAGAGCAATCGAGGGCAATATGCCATCAAGCGAGTTAGTGAGCCACCTCACGAGAAAAATGTGGATTTAAAACAAGCCCCTTGCCCAGTGCGACCTCCGCTCTGCACATGAATGAGACCCGAGGCGAATATGCGGCAACCGGGCCGCTCGATTGAACAATGTGTACGGTTGAGAAGCTTGGAAGTACGGATGGAGCGAATGGCTAATCTACGACAGGAAAGGCAACCGAGGTTCCTTACCAGAAGCAATTCGAGAAATGGCTTAGAAGATATGGGAATGAACATGTCAGTGGAGTCATCTTGAGAAGTGGTAGTAAAAATTAGAGACACGAGGGACGATCACCGGTTATAGGAGGTGAGGGGCGAAAGTCATCGGCCCGGTCGAATGATGATGGATAAGGAACTGACCCTGAAGCGGTCTGCGGGAAACCTTCTGCGAAGCAAAGAGCTGACCACCCGATTCCATAACCCTGGCGCTTAAAAGCATAAAATGGGCCAAGCGGTTCAAGTTCGTAGAGGTGTTCGAAGAAGCTACACATCGATATCCCGTTTCTTTGTGCTGCGGAGCGGATGCTGGTTATGTGGTTTAGAAAACATCTTGTCTCGAAAGAAGATTAGGTGATTTCGAAGCAGTTAACTTGGCGAGGAATGTAGTGCCATACTTGAGGAGAAGCTATCATAAAAGCAAAGACAGCCGGTTTTGTTATACAGTACACCATTGAATCTTATTTTTTGAGAAGGCCTATGTGATTTGGCTATATCGGTAATCTCATGCCTTGTCCATTTTAAGCGTTTGGGATTAGAGTGAAGCTCGTCGACCTCTGATCCACCCTTCGGTTCTTAGACGGATCCTTGAAGCATCGAGAGAGGGGTAATAGAAGATGTCTTAGTAAGTTGGCTTGAGTTTATCTTTCAAACATATTTCATTGTCTTAGATATGGAAGAAGATAAGAAATACCTATAATTTTGGAGCGAGGCCGGATTTCTTGCATTTGGAAGGCTGATGATTGATGTTCGGAGGAGAACTAAGAATTGAGAGTGCAGAAGATGGTAATTCAATGTGTTTGAAGTTGTGAGACATCACGGCGGTGATACTTTGCTTCGTAGCGAGAGATAGTAGAGGATATAGTGTCTAGCGAAGTGATCTCAACGATCCTTTGGAACTATTATTTGAATGCAGAATGATCCGAGAATGAGCAAGAGAGCGAGGAATATGTAAAATGGATGGATTCTTTCGGACCCGATAGGAGAAAATGCTTCGAATTTCTAGGTGAGAGGAGCTAAAGCTTGTAGGTGCCATCGGTTGAAAACGACCACTAAGGATGAACAAAGAAACCTTTGCACAGCCATTTTGAAATATGCATATCTTAAGGATAAGCATCTACCTTACGGTGATCATCTCGGCATCCTTGGCTTGAATTAGAGGAGGAGGCGTGAGGTCCCTTAGCGACCGTAAAAAATGCTCTTGGGTGGTCTCTGGCGATTTAAAAGGAGTTCGCCCTTCCATGTGCATGCATCGTATTTGTTAGAAGATGGGCATAAACCTTCGGTGGAAGCGAGAGGAGATTTCGAATCGACGATGAAAGAAGGTGAGTCAGAAGAGTATTGAAGTAATTTGGATCTTGGAGTAATCTATCTATTTCGAGATAGTGCATGGAGTAAGTCGGTTAAGTAGTACCCCAGAAGAGTGGTTTCATGTCATAGAGCGAGAATATTATATTCTTGCCTTCTCGAGCGATTCTGGGTGTAGGATTTGTATTGATTGCTCCGAAGCCCCGAACAAAGCCACTCAAAAGATCATTTCCATTCTTAGTTTCTAAGATCGGATATAGATCGATTAGTAGTTATGAATATTATTGCTTTTTTGGATGGATATTCATTTGCAAATCAAATCGTATAGCACGAAGATCGAGGATAAAACTGACATTTACATGTCCTATGGTACATTCGCATTCGGTGGATGCCCTTTGGGCTAATGCGTGCGCCGAGCACGCTAACGATGTATGATGGCCATTTTCTGAGCATGGTTAAGAAGAGCCAGTGAAATCTTCATGGATGATTTTTCGGTATTGGGTAATTCATTTGACAATTGTCTGGAAAATTTGAGATCAGTATTGATAAGTTGTGAGGAGACCAACTTAGTACTTTGATTGGGAAGTGCCATTTTATGAGTACGAGAGGGTTTTGTACTTCGGTCATCAGTTTCGGCAAGAGGAATAGAAAGTGGGCGAGCAAAGATTGAAAGCGATTGAAAAATTACCTCCACATAAATGATTAAAGGGATCGAAGTTTTTAAGTATTTGGATTCTATAGGCGGCTCATCAAAGACTTCTCTCGGATTACACCAAAGTTGTCGATCTCTAGTCGAGGACCCCATTTGAGTTTGATACTTGATGTTTACGAGCATTTGATGTTGAAGGTAGGTTAGGTATCAACTCCATTGTTGTAACTAGGTGGTCGCACCATTTGAACTTACGGCCATGATGATTTTCTGCGATTGAATGATCATTCAGGCAGAAAGCGAGAGAAAAATTTCGAGGTAATTTACTATGCGAAGCGGAACCTTGAATGATCTTTCAGTTTAGTTATGCCACTCTGAGAGAAGAACTTTAGCTGTGTGTTTGCATTTAATGAGTCGGACCTTATTGAATTTAGTAACAAGATTAAGTCGTTCACATGATCATTACCTTAGAAATTAAATACTTGATGACTAAGATGCTGACCCAGATTAATCCTGTGCAGGTTCTATTCTTTGCGAGAATTTGACGTTGAGATTTGATTACGTGCCACGGTGGTGAGCTAAAATCAACAAAATTTATATACACTAGGGTTCTGCTATTTGCGTGATCAAAGCTCTTTGCTTGTATAGTGGTCTGAATTCGAACACGAGGATGGGTTTTAATACAAGAAATGATTTGCATAAGTGCCTGGTAGAGCTTTCTATTTGGACTTTGATTTGTGTTTCAAAAGCGATTAGAATGGTTTGAAAATGATAATTGTAAAAACTGAAAGATTAAGGAACAGAAAAAGTTAACTTTGAAGAATTAGGTCACTAACTTGGCAAGTTAGGGCGAGCAAGTGTCTCGGGTTTTATCTCGCGTTATGACATGCGACCTACTAGTCCGTAGCATACTTGGGATCTATGTTAACTAGCAAACCTCACCTTGAAACAACTCCCTATTTGAGTCCAATACGGGTAACATGGGTTGTGGCCCCTTTCTTGTGTTAAACTAACATTTAATATCATCTCATAGGCTCGTAAGGATATCTAATGAACCACGATTACATCCCCAGCAATAAGTATCTGCGTAATCTTCTGAACATGGAGTATTGGCCAAGTCAATAACATTAAATGCTATCAGGCCTGTTTGAAGCCTAACATATGAAATATCATTTAGAGGCTCGTAAGACCATGTAGAATCAAGTACCTCTCTCCTTTGAATATGCGCTGGATCCACAGAAGCATGGAAGTATTGGTAGTGTGACATTGATGTTATGCAGCCCTATTTTGAAGATAAAGGGCCATAAATTACAATACCTGTAGCTTTTTAATACAAGAGGACAACATGCATATGCCCCCACCACTAAGCTAGCTTCCTTCCTCTTCCAAGAAGGAAGCAGCGAGCATCTCTTGAGTTGTCATCCTCAGAGGGGTGTTTAGCACGTAGAAAGGAAGAAAGAGGAGAGAGAAGAGAAAAAAAGCAAAACCTAATTAGAAATATAAGACTTTATTTACAAAAATGAAACTTACAAAATCTTCTCTCCCCCAGGCCTTAGGGTTGCAAAAGCAAGGGGTTTATATAGGCCACCTCGATACATGAAAATACTAAAAAACCTATCAACTTGGCTAAGTTAAAAAGGACAATAGAGTAATACACCAAGTTTGGAGTCGGTTTGGCATTAATTACAAAACATGTGAGGCATTAAATTTCGCTAGAATTTGAAGATTTGACACTAGCGAAATCACGAACATAGCGAAAATAGGAAATTGGTAAAGCCGAATCATTCGGTAGCTAGCGAGAATTGTAGTGATAGTGAAATCATGTATTTAAAAACGGTGCCTAGTGGCTTGGTGTCATCTAAGCGAGGAGATTTGTCATTTCATTGAACTTGAAATATTTCGCTAAACCTGCGAAATTTTCGCAAGTTTATGAATTTTTCGAGTTTACTTAATTCTGAGTTCTGCTCTTGCCTCCTGCCTTCCCTTTGCATCAAAATTTTCTTCACTTTGCCTTTGTTTTCTCATTGATTCTTGGTACAGTTGATGGTAGGCTGTGGGATCACACTTCATGATTCATCATTTGACTCGAGATTGGACTCCAGTCTTATGAGTACGCGCAAAACAATACGAAAATACCTGCAATGGCATAAGTGGTACTAAGAAGACTTGAACACTTCAATTGGTATAAATGACATGATTAATCTGCTTGAAAAAGCACTCAAAACCCACACTATCTAATGCTAGGGTTGAAAATTGCACTTTTAGACGCTAATCCCACCCCCAACCAGGAAGCGTTGCTAGTCCCTTAGCGTCTGAAATAAAGGAGAGATGCATGTGGTGATTTTCAAAAAGGTTATTATTGAGTTTATGTACATATAAGCGATACCTTAAGCGAAAGATTCAAATCAAATTTGAAAATCGATATGAAAGAATCAAAACCATCTGAGAACCATTTGGTCAAAATTGGTTCCATGATTCTCGACTTGAATTTCCACTAAGTCTAATGGTTCTTTGTAACCAGTTAAGCGATAAATTGCAAAATTTTCACAACTCTTGACATGGCCTTAAGCTGTTGAACAACCTAGATAGGGTTAGTCACACTTTTCTTTCTTTTCCAACTATCTTGTAGGATGCCAATGCTTAAAATTCGACTACGGAATGGGTGTAGCGGGGGTCCACCGATGACTCCCGACCAATTAAGGTTTAGGACATCGAAGCGGATCTCGACCCGCTAACTCTAGAAGCTACACCCAGGACTCGGGCCGGCAGAAGAATTTAAGCACCTGATTCGTTAGACTCTACTATCCACCCGTATAACGAACCGCAAAATCGATGACTCTGACGATTAAGGCATATATGGCATCGGGTTTCAAAGGCTTCATATACACCCCTCGGACCATGCTCGGGTTTTGTGAAAACTTCACGACTTTATTTATGCTTTTCTTCTTTTCTTTTTCTTTTTCTTTGTTTTTTAACCTTTTTCTTTTTGGAAGACAACATTGGTCTTAGTATGAGTAACACAAACCTATCCTAGGTTTGCCAACATGCTTAAGGCGTATGCAAGCGAAGGAAGCGAGCAAATTCACGGCCTATTGAAATAATACGGAGTCAAGTGTGTGAATTAGCATAAGGGAGAAATTTCAAGTTGAGCATCTTTAGGCGTAAGTGACCCGAAAATTGTTTCAAGCATGGAATTTGTTCTAACATAGAGGTGACAAATAGTGATTCAATTTTCCAACATGAAGCAGTCAATTGTCCAATTGAAGCAATTCAATTGTCCAATTGAAAAGAAAAACAATTACACCTAGTAAAGGCACAAAACATGATATGTACAAAAAGTTGTATATATATAAATTGAATAGCTTTTGATATAGCCAAAATGGCTAATACATGAATACAAAGCTAAACACAAAACCATCCTTTACTTTCTTATGGCTGTATGAAATCTAATCAAAATTAAATTTGGCGGTTGATGTGATAACTATACAAAAATCATAAAGAGACCTAACCACCTCCTTCTTTGTGGTGGTGGTGGTGAGTAGACTGAAGAAAACAACAGCTGCTTTGTAACTTACATCGAAAGAGAACATGACATGTAATAGCAGAAATTATTAAAATTGACTAAATTAAAACAAGCGGTAAGTGTTGAGCTATGGTCGGTTTTGAAACAAGACAGTTAATTTCAAAAAATTTACTCGGGAGGGTGAGGAGAATGATCCCTCGGCCCTGTAGTAGCTTGGGGTGACTCCGTAGTGTTAGATTTTAAAATGTTGATTTGCTCCTCAGTGATGGCTTTTGAATTGAGCAATTGGCTTGCAGTTGGTGTTGATGGCAAGACCAATTTTCTTCATCTCTTAGCTGGTTACTTCTTGCGATTCACCGGACATTTGCTTTCACGCTGCAGTGACCCGATTGAAGCTTGACTTGTGGTGGTATGATTTTCATTTTCTAGTAACTCATGTTTATTATTTCAAATGAAAGATGTTCAACTCCAGGTCATGTTACCAGAGTAGTTATGACTCCATTCCTGCAATTTATTGCATTGTTTGTGGCAGAAATGGTCTTCCTAAGATGATTGGTACATGATTGGGTTCACTTGGAGATTGGCTCGGTGTCAAGCACCACAAAATCTCTTGGGTGGTAGTTTGTCTATTTTCACAATGACATCCTCAACTATCCCTTTGGGATCTTCAGCGATCTATCGGCTGATGATAGTGCTGATGTTGGTAGGTTTAAGTTCACTGAACTAGCCTTGTATCTTGAATCTGACATTAGATTCTGCGGCTCCTGCATCCAATGATAGTTGTCTATGCAATTTCCACCAATATTAGCGAAGTGGGAGATCAAGGATCTTTGTATTTGACGGGATATTTACTTTGAATTATGGCGATTGTTAGGTGAGAAATGCCTTCTTCTGTTACCTAATCCATTTTTGATTGTCTGAGTCGCCAAGAATTTTGCATAAGCGAGGACTTACGCGATTAGGTCCAGTAAAGGTATGTTAACCTTCACTTGCCTTAAAACCTCAAGAATGCCTACTTGTTGAGTTGCCTTCTTCTTTCCTCTAAGTGCTTGTGGAAATGGAGGTGGTATACGGTATTTCATTGAATCATACTCTAGGAGAATATGCTCGAGTTGCCGGTCTTCTCCTGCTGGATTCTTGACAGGCTTTGGCATGGGATGATCAACCTCTTTTCCACTTCTAAGGGTTATTATGGCCTTAACCTCATCATTCCCGAATTGTTGGATGACCCTGCCTCATAGATCCTTTAGGATTTGGGAAGTGTTTGTGATGGAAACCTCCCTCTCTCTTGTACCTCGAGCAACTTGTTGATCTTGGTGATTGATACGTAGGTTATCAATTTTCTTGTTAGGTGCTCTCGAAGCCCATCTATTTCTTATTCGGTGTATTCTCTACGGTATCAATTCTTTGTGCAGTTGCATTGATTCCTTTTGTTATAATAAAGTTGCCCGCCCACCTTATTTCGAATTTAATATGACCCTCTTGGAGAAGAGGATGGTGGTTGTTGTGGCTGTGAGGGAACAAGGCGAGTTTGGCACACAGGAGTATAAGCGGGGTTGGGTCTCCATGCGGGGTTAAGTGATTCCTCCAGTGGAATTGTAGGTATTACCATATGGAGCATTGGATTGTTGTGTACATGTTGTCTACGGTGTTTACTGTCGACATCGAATCCTTCCAGCTGCGGGGCCATAGGACATGGATTTACACTAGGTGCACGAGGGGATTGGGAAGTGGTCTGAGATTGGGTAATGCGGATTTTCGGTCTTGCATGCACCTCTTGGAGCTGTTTGCTGAAGCTCCTCCGCTTTCCTTCTTAGGGTTGAAATCCCCAGCTCTCATCTCTATTACTTACGGCGATTACATGCATCCCACCTTAGGTTGGCCCGGTGGTTTCATCACATCCATTTCTCTAGGGTTAGGCTCGTCGACCCTTAGAAGTTTAAGTACGTAATTTAAAAAATCATGAAACTCATCGGGATGTACTTAAGTCTCCCCACATAGTTTCCAAAAGTTGCCTCATGGCGGGAGACATACCACCATAGAAGTGGTTCACCCGACATCCATGTATCAAACCCGGCAGATTGTGGGCGTACGCGATGGTTTCATTAAATCTTTCTGACAACGGTAAAATCTCTACGCCCATCTGAGGCGCAAGGTGTAAATTTGTCTTTTCAAATTATTGGTCTTATAGGCGAAGAACTTCTTCGAGAGTGCTGCGACTCATTGATTCTAATGGTTCTGAGCCTCGATAGGTTGAGCCATATCTTGTGCTTGTCCTTTAGAGTCCAATGGAAATGGCACCCAACTTCAACAAATCCATGTCATCATACCTTCATGCCAAGTGCAAACCTCCTCAAAATCCCTAGCTGAGTGTATGGATTTTCATTTTTCATCTCATGATATGTAGAGAGGTAGAGGTGCGAAATAAGACCTCCTTCTTGTCTTGGCGGGAGGAATGTCTGAGGATGGGAGACCTTAACTCTAGGAGGGTGGATGTGATCCCTCATGGTTCTATGGGCATTTGGATTCATGGGGTTCTGGTTGCTCTCTGTTGTTCCTCGGTATAGGATCCATGATATCGTGTGTGCGACCGCTAGTAGGTCGTATTTGTGTACTTATCCTATCTGATCTACTGATGTGTCTCTAATCCCAGCATTTATGAAGCTTTGTTACAAAATTATAGAGACAACAAAAGAACTAACAAAGCTTGCAGGTTAAGGTTAGCTAACAAAAATTAAAACTAGCTGAATGAAAAGCTGAAACGGTCACGATTCTTTGCTTAGTCTTTGGCCAGCAGTTCTATGGCCCCGAGTGGCAAGAGGTAAAGGTTACCTTCACTTGTGATGTTGATCACAGTACATAAACTCATCATTAGTAGTTTGGCACCATCCGACAACGTAATTTGATTCGTGCCACGGTAGAGGTGAGCCGTCAGCAAAATTTATATACACCTAAGTTCCTCTCTTCTTTGCCCAGGTAATTGACTGCTGCGGAGTATGGTGGTCGAACTCTGCGGGGATGGGTTTCATCTAGAAATGATTTGCATAAGTGCAGTGAGCTTTCTATTTGGACTTTAGTTTGTGTTTCAAAAAGCGATTAAGAATGGTTTGAAAACTGATAGTGTAAGCGAAAGTTAAAAAAGGTGAAAAAGTTAACTTTGAAGAGTGGGTCACTAACTTGGCAAGTTAGGGCAAACAAGTGTCTCGGGTTTTATCCTCGCGTTATGACATGCAACCTATAGTCCATTGGCTGTTGGGATCTATGTTCTTATGAAGCCTCATAGCAAACAACTCTATTTGAATCAATACGGGTAACATCTTATGGCCACTTTCTTGTTTAAAACCACAACATTTAATATCGTCATAGATACGTAAGAGACCATCTAATGAACCACGGTGCATCTAGCAATAGAAAGTATGCTTGTATCACGGAAAACATGGAAGTATTGATAAATCAATAACATTAAATGCTATCACATTCATTTGAAACTTTAACATATAAATATCATTTTGAGAATAAGTAAGATTATCTAAGAATAATTTCTCTTTGGATGTGTGGATCTGGCATGGAATATTAGATGTTTGTTCAAATGTTGTATTTATTTGAGAAGATAGGTATAAATACAACACTGTAACTTTTAATACAAGAGAGCACATGCATACCATACTAAAGTCAAGCTGTGCTTCATTAAGAAGGGAAGGCAATGAGCTTATCTCTTGAGTGTCAAATAGGGGTGTTTGTGACAGAAGGAGAGAAGGAGAGAAAACAGAGCTATTAAACTCATAAGTTTATTTGCAAAAATGACTTACAGAAAAGAATCATTCATACCCCCAATTGTTGTAGGGTTACAAAGCAGAGGGTTTTATATGAAACACCGCCTCAATGCATGAAAATACCAAAACCTATCGACTTGGCTAAGTTAAAGGACAATAGAGTAATACACCAAGTTTGGAGTCGGTTTTGGCATTAATTACAAAACATGTGAGGCATTAAATTCGCTAGAATTTGAAGAATTTACGCTAACTAGCGAAATCACCCGAGCATAAGCGAATAATTTCGCTAAAGCCGGATAATTTCGTAGCTAGCGAATTTTCGCTAACAGCGAAATTGTAGTGAGTAAGCGAAATCATGTATTACAAGCTAACGATTACTCTTGAAGCCGGTGTCATCTATGAAATTTGTCATTTATTTGAACTTGAAATATTTATTAAACCTGCTTGAAATTTATAAGTTTGCTTGAGAATTTTCAGCAGAGTTAGCGAAAATTTACGGAGTTCTGCTCTTGCCTCCTGCCTTCCTTTGCATGAATTTTCTTCACTTTGCCTTTGTTTTCTCGGTGATTCTTGGGAATTTGGTTGATGAGCGGAACATTTGGGATCACACTTCATGATTCATCATTTATTTCGAGATTGGACTCCAAAAGATGCGCGAAACACAAAAACAACCAAAAATACCCTCCCAAATGGCATAAGTGGTACTAAGAAGACTTGAACACTTCAATTGGTATAAATGACATGATTAATGCGCAAAAAGCACTCAAAACCTATCTAATATAGGGTTCAAAATTGCACTTTTTGGGCACTAATCAAGATTAAAGACAAGAAAGGCATTGAGAACCTAGTGGCAGATCATCTTTCACGATTGGAAGGGGCAAGTGATGATATTCAAGTGCATGATGACTTTCGGATAGGCGAATCTAGCTATTGAAACAAGAGGGTGGTTCCATGGTTTGCGAGATTATGTGAATTGACCCGGTGGCCCAGTAATCCCTCGGAATTTGCTATCAGCGAAGCGGTTTTTCGCACATTTGAAACATTCTTATTGGGAGAACCCCGATTCTTCCGCGGTTTTCTTGCCCGTGATCGGGTGATCGGAGATGTGTGCCGAAGATGAAATGAAACGGTATATTGAACCCCTTTGCCACTCTACCATGTAGTGGACATTTTGTGCCGAAGCAATGACGAGAGTACTTGTTGAGGCTTATTGTAGGCTTTATTCAAAGATGCTCGTCATTTTGTATCCACATGTGACAAATAATCACTTGAATGGGGGTATTTCTAGAAAGGACGGAAACGCCATTCACCATCCTGGAAGTAGAGCGTTTAACCTATGGGGGGATGGTTTTCATGGGACCATTTCCCTCATCTTATGTGACTGTACATCTTACAATGGTAGTAGACTAGTAATGAAATTGGGTTGAAGCAGTTAAGTCACGCACAACTGATGCGAGGTCGTGGCTCGATTTCTTCACGTACGTATTCTCACGTTGGAACCCCTCGACGATCACGGATAATGGTACTAATTCTGCAATGGAGTGAATAATGAGTTTGCAAAGTATGGGAGTGCGCCATCGTACATCTCTAACATATCACCCGTAGTCGAGTAGGCGACAGTATCAAATCGAGAAATTAAGTCCATTACGGAAGACGGTTAACGAGTTCCGAGGATTAATTCGAAAAAAAAGATTGAAGATGCACTCTAGGCATACCGAACAGCATTTAAAACACCCTTTAGAATTGTTTATGGCAAAGCATGCCATGCTGGTGGAGATTGATAGAGCATCGAACTCTTGGCGACTCGGTTGAACATGGACGGTGCAGCTAGCTGGAGTGACGCGCTTCTGACTCGGTGAACTAGATGAATTGAGGAGCGAAGCTTATGAAAATGCCGTAACTACGAGGAAAGAGGTAAAAACTGTATGATAAACACATTACCGGGAAGGAATTCGGCGGAATGACAAGTTCTACTTGTTTAATTCATAAATGCAAAAACTTCTTTCAGAAAATTGAAGTCTAGATGGTCGGGCCTTCCACGGTGACCAAGGTCTTTTCACATGGTGGGTGGAGATTACACATCACGAGAAAGGAACATTCTGATCACCGCAAACAATTGAAGGCCGTATTTTGGGGTGAGTTCAGCGAGATAAGCGAGATCATTCCTTTGGCCCAGCACAGTGAAGTTGATGGCAGTTCTCTGTTTCAGGTTCAAGGCATTGAAGACCGAGTCGTCTAGCTATGACATTAAACATAGCGCTTCTTGGGAAGTGACCCGAGTTTCTTTTCATGCGATTTTCCTTTTTATATGCAGAATTTTTAGTTATTATATTTGCTTTAAGTTATGATGGTTCTTGTCTTTGTCCGTGTCGGAATCAATTTAAGTGCAATATGAATTTCGGGACACGCGTGTGAAGTCTTGGGAGGAACCACTCATGTCGGGCACGAAGAAAAGTCCGGAGAGTCCCGTTTACGAGGGGAGTTTTCTCGCATCTTAGACTATGAGTTGCATAATGTACATTGTGGGCTATACGTAGCGTCGTGACGTTGGCGCCGGCGTCGCGACGTCTCAGCGTCGCTGACGTCGGTTTTGCTCTCTGCGGAACGTCAATGCATTGAGATCTGACGTCAGCGGCGTTGATTTTGAACCTCTGGAGCGTCGCGGCGGTAAGAGGATATCAGCGTCAGCGATGTGGTTTTGAACCTCTGGGCGTCGCGTGGATCGGCGTGTGGCGTTGATTTGATCCTCACGGAGCGCGTCACTAAAGTGGCGTCGGCGTCGCGGCGTTGATTTTATGATCTGGAACATCGGCGACATTGTTTATTAACATTCTGCGGAATGTACGCGGCGTTATGATATCTCTCTGGAGCGTCGCGGCGTTACTCAGTTTAAGGCCAAACACATCCCATTTAGGTGTTCTTACCACAATATCATCCCACTTTGAACCACTGGCTTCCACACCTGACCTTCCACGCAGGCCACTTCTTGGGGAACTGCCACATGATTGGAGCCGATGTTTGCCTCGAGCACCCTCTGCACTTTGTAGTCACCATCACGCACCGGATCCCTTGTCAGGGTCCTCACTACACTCCCAGCAGGTGTTCTCACACGGGACTAGTCATCCACCTTAGGTCTAAGAGTCCCCATTTAGGTTCACATCTAGGGTCACATTTAGGTTTATTTTAGGTTAGGGTCACATTTAGGGTCACTGGTGCACTAAGTTAGTCTTCGTTTTGCCTAGTGCATTTTAGGTGTTTGTCATATTGTCTATCCCAGTTAAGTGTGTTACCTTGAATTTGCCTCTTAGTTAATTCCTCTTCGAGGAGGTGAATCGTACGTGTGGAAGGCGAGGATTGCCTGACGAGTCGGCCCAATGAGAATTCGACCCCCAATTATGATGTATCGCGGTTCGTCGATGAAGTGCTGCCGTAGGTCGGTTCGACACCATACGCAAGAGCCAGATCATTTATCAGGAAAGGGATTTCATCACCACACATTGACTTCTTCAGAAAAACTATTGCGGCTAAGGGATGGCGACACTTTGCCCGACCACCTCGTACGAGATCGATGAGTGTGAATTGCGAAAATTTTACGCCCGATCGCCTCGGCGTCGTCGAAGGTTGGTGGGGGGTGTTGGTCGGCTTCGATGCGGTCGATCGATAGCGCTGTTATGCTGCGGATCATGTCCTCGGGCCCGGATTTGATCTCGACATGGCGCCAGGCTACCGGTCGTTGGGGTTTTTGCTAATGGGCGGGGGTGGTGGAAGGAAGGCATAACGAGTGAGGGCCGTGCGAAGTCGACGGTGAAACGGTGACATCCCCCAGTGCGGCATCCACTTCATCCGCGTCGTCTCGTTAGGCGGCGACGTACCGTGAAGTGGCTTGACAACGTCGCACCTGCGTATGCCATCGTTAGGGATGTTCCTTTTGATGTTGGGCGAGGTTATAGAGGAACGCCATCCTCCGTAACCGGAGACCATTAAGATGAATTTGGGGCACCACTTTCCTCATTATGGCTTATCTGAACAATTTGGGGGTGCCGCGGTAATGATAGGCGTGGTTACACCCATCGAGGCCATTTCGGTTAAGAGACAATGGGTGTACCATGACTGAGGGTCTATGATTGACCGTAAGCCCTCGGACGGGGCAGGCTTCCGCATTTA
The DNA here is from genome assembly GCA_016808115.1 of Tetrastigma voinierianum. Classification (NCBI taxonomy): domain Eukaryota; kingdom Viridiplantae; phylum Streptophyta; class Magnoliopsida; order Vitales; family Vitaceae; genus Tetrastigma; species Tetrastigma voinierianum. The sequence continues at coordinate 44,076 of JAEQBH010001155.1, read as the reverse complement.
TCGAGGCCGTTTTGGACTCTGGCGATCCCAGGGGAGACATTGGGCGATCCTGGAATCACAAATCCACCTCCTCTGCCACCCGGCCGGCCGCGAGGAGGCCGCTCCTTCGGCTCCACACCCAGACCTCGGGACCGGTGCTCTCACTGCGAGGCGCTTTGATGCGTGCAGGACGAGACCCGGGAGCCGCAGGTCCTCACACACGAGGATATGGAGGCGCCCGCTGGCCGATATGCGTCTTGTGTTGCTTGACAATCCACTTATTCTTCAGCCGGCGGTCGCTACAGACCCGGTGGCTCGATCACAGCCCACCACCAGCCGCGCCACCGCCATAGCGGTGACACCGTCACCCGGGGAAGTTCCCTTCACCCTCTACTTTTTTTTTTTTTTCTTGCCGGTGGGGACCTTTGGATATTTGTTGGGGGTATGGGTGGTGATCGGTGGTCAGTTTTCTTAAGCTTAGTTTTATGTTTATGTGTCTTGTAGTTTATTTGCATTTATGCATGTTAGTTTACATTTACATTTGGTTTTATTACACTTGTATCTTGGATATTTAGTTTTGTGTTTAGTCGTGTTTGTGTTACAGGTAGATCATATGCATGTGTAGTGAGGTGTCGTGTTAGGTCGTTGTGTGTGTGATGCCATGCTTGAGGTAGGATTACTTGCCGTGAATCCACTGTGTCATGGAAGAAAGGGATTCAATGGGTGTTTGAATGATCGGGGATTATGTTGAATGGAGGTGAGTGGGTGATCACCTCCAGGTTCATTCAGCTACCTCAGCCTCTCACTCACACATATGATCTCTAAAAGGTATGCTTAGTCACCAGAGGCCAAACTACGAGTTGTGACCTTGGGAGTCTCTCTAAACACTAAAGAGATGGGACAGTAAATAAAGAGGATTTCCTTTGAGCCCAAAATAATAAAAAAACAAAAAAAAAAACAAAAAACAAAAAAAACAAAACAAAAGAAAAAGAAAATAATAATAATAATAAATAAATAAATAAATTAGAAAGTATTTAGGCATAGAATAGAGTGGGATCCTCAGTGAATCCAGGAGCCTGATCCAGAGGGGCCTTTCAAAGCCCAGGCAATGGGGAGTCATTGACTTTCTTGCAGATTCACGGAGGGACGAGGAAGATGGAAGTTCCCACGACTTAGGGCCCCGTAGGTTTAGTTGAGTGTTCGAGGGTGATGCCGAGAGGGCGAATGGCTGGTGCCCTTAACATTTGGTGGGAGTCACCAGAGCGATCCATTACATGAACACTTAACGCAAACTTACGGGCACTAGTTTTTGTTCTACGTATAGAAGTAGTATGTTTAGAAATGAAAGCGGTGCGTTCTATCCTTTCTTAGTTAGATTTTCCAATTAGGTGAGTTGAACTCCAAGTTTGGGGGCGTCGGAACCTAAGTGTACAATAGAGGTCATTTATTTAACGCACATAGGGTCCTTGGGAAAGGTTATTGAATACTTCGGAGGCTGGGGCACTAGTCAGCTTCACCGAGTTTAACCTAGTTTTTTCAATAGTCGAACACCTCTGCGAATCTGTGAACTTCAAATAACACGACAACGATTAATGGTCGGTCGATTTAGTCCCTACATGTATCAGCATGTGCATCACCATTTTTTGTGTTGGACTATAGTTTGTAGGGTGTGTGTCCAGTTTAGAGTCCATTCTTGCTTGGGGACAAGCGAAAGCTAAGACTGAAGTGTGATGAGTGCCCTGAAACACTTTCGAGTTATACCACGTCATCGCTACGTTTTTAGTGTTATTTTACATTTAAATATGTATTTTTATAGCTCAATATCTAGTGAATTGCAGGTGGTGTGAATGCGAGGTGCATTGATGTGGGCGGGTTTTGCAGAGCTTTGGGAGCGGAGCGGGTGTCAAGAATGGTGGGCGTCGCGACATTCCAGCGTCATGGCGTCCACTGCGTGCGACGTTAGATTGACTAAAGAAGTCAGCAACTGACAACGTCGCGGCGTCTAATGCGTTGCGTCTCGGCGTCAGCGACGTTTACAGCGTCGCGTCGTATGAGTTTTGTCCTCTCATCATTAAAGCAAAGGGGGCGTGGGAATTGGGGGCATCGGAATCGTGCGAGGAGACAAGGGGCACGAATCGGAAGCGGCGTGTGTGAAGGAGGCAGAGTGATTTGTATTTTTCCTCTTTTTGAATAATAGTACTGATGTTTTACACATTACATATTGGTACTTTCTTATTCATTATGTTCTAGATCTATACCTAGGGTGGTGTTGAACCCTGTCACGTTCGCATGGATTAAAAATTAGTATTTCTTTATATTATTAAGTTGTTTATAATTCGTTATCATCTGCTCTATATCTGTGAATCAATTACACGATGATGTCGTGACATTAGTGCGATGCGAAGATCCAAGATTCGAGATGAGGATGCCGGGTATACGAATAGGCGACCTTCGATTAGATTCGGTGAAATAGAGATATTCGATCTGGGGGTGTGATTAAGGTTAGAGCATTTTAAGCATTTAGGATGTCGAGTTGGGGTGAGATGGCTCCAACACTACTAAGCGAGGATAGGCGGATACCTTGAGAGGAGGGTATTTCGTAATTGAGATCACCTAGCCATTAATAAATTTACATAAATAAACATAATAATGTCATATTTGGGGCGTGATCAGCGAGTGGCGGGGAGACATAGCCTAGTCTCCATTCACGTAGTAATTCATTCATATCGGGTTTGTTTTATTTTGCACTGGACATTGGGCGCCCTTTTACCGCAATCGTACGTCGGATATTTGGCCAAGTCTCTGCCAATTGACTCACATCCTCGTGGATGGAATGTCCCAGGTACCATTGGTACTATATTACTTGGGGCGACGCGTGCACTTGCCTTTGGCGTACATTTACACACCACATTTTTCGGCTGTCGGTCCCTCTTTGCCTCGGCCGGATAGCCCTTTCCATTCCACACCCCCTTTGGTTTCCAACTCCCAAATGACGAAGCCACTGAGCTTCCTTCAAAGAGGCATTCAAGATCTCCCCGATCAGAGAGCCCGACTGACAAACAAATGGGGTTTCTACGTCTCTTAACCGGAGTTCAAAGTCATTATGTTTGAGGGCCATGTTTCGGATGGCAGCAATTGCCTGTGAGGAAACATATTAAGAACACGTCAGCAGTCGGGATTCAATTCTAGTGTTATGAATAAGGATCATATCTTACCAGCTCGGGTCATTTGATGTAGCTGCTGGCTATGGATTTTGTATCCCATCATCAATTAATCACTGGAGATCTTCTTGTTAAGGCCAGAATGTGGGCCACAGAGTAATCTTAGCCTTCACACCATTAGCCTTCCTAAGGGCTACCAAAGATCCTGAGCTTCCGGATACAAACCTGCTTAGACGACACCGTGGATTTGCCCCGATTAAAGGGCTTCCAACGGTGGACAATGTGCTTAACGTCTTCCAGCCCGGGTAACGAAACTTCCTCCTTCGGAGGAGCCAGTCGCACAGGGAGATAGAACCACGCATTCTGGCTTGGAAGCCACGACCTCTTCAGCCCGATACGGTAATCCCTGACCCGCTCCTACCGGGCTTCCAACCCGGAAAGGTGAGGGGATCACTGCTGCCGGATGAGCCTGAGCAACCTCCCCGACTCTGTGGCATCATCCCTTATACCTAGATAATCGCATCCCGTCCTAGCGAGCCCTGACAACACCTGCCCGCACTTCCGAACTACCACCGCCTGCAAGCCCGCTTTAACCCCCGGTCCGACTGGGAGCTGGCCGACCTCATTGACATTCCACGCGCCCGTCCCTCGCGCATAATCCGCCAAGTAACCCCGCTATCTCCTACCTCCTTCTTCCGAATGAGGGGCTATCGGATCTCAGATGGACCCAAGGGACAAAATCTTTCACCGAGGCTTCGTGTGCATTCCTCGCTCTCGTTGTTCTCTTCCTTTAACCTTAGCACTCGAGGCGCCTCGCCCTCCCATTCAGGTAAAGGTAGGCGTTCGAGCGGCCACCCTTTCACCCCGTCTGGGACGCAGGATGAGTTGGAACTGCACTCCTCACTATTGGGGAGGGGCGTATGGCCCTAACGGAGACCGGGTTGTTGGTCTCTCATCCGCTATTTCAACCTCCACCCCCGGATGTTAATGCGCCGCCTGATATTAAGCAATGCCAGACAATATAAGGCAATGCAGCTGGACGACATGAGGCTATAGGGAGCTGGGTTCCGTCTCACGTCTGCTAAGTTCTTTGAAGTAAGGAGAACCTCATAATGGCGCTCCCGCTCAGAAACTTCCAACAACCAATGAATTTTTTCGAGGCTTTCTTTTTCCACCCAATCCACCAGCCTACCCCTCCATCTTTTCCCTACACCAATAATCCATAATCAGTTAAGTACAAAAACTCACACACATACATACATAAGCACCATCAAACTAAATCCACTACCAAGACATTACCGAAAAGACTGGCACTAGCTAACTCCTAACTAAGCCTGTGGGAACTCGAGGTCTCATCCCAAGGCCCCCTTACTAGAAGCGCACCCTTCGCCTCCATCTTAGGCGAATCAAGGAGTCCGTTGACAATTTGCAGTCGCAAACTCGGGACTGACATGGACATCCAGCCACCCTGCGTCACCCTTAAGGTATAGATAAAACAAATCTCAACCAACAAAAAGTCAAGTTGGTATAAGAGATTTAGCACGCTACAACCGGTTAAAATCCGAATAGTATTGGGATGGATAAGGGCCGGAGACGCCCGGGCAAAATGTAGGAACTACTTGACGAGTGCAGGCACTGGGAAGCGAAGCCTGGCCTTAAGTTGCTCTCTAGTAAAAAATACGACATTGTGTTCTCCACCCAAAGTAGACTCGTCCTACTTTTCCATCAACTTCAGGTCAATGTTATCGAGGATCTCATAGTAGGTTCTAAACTTCTCCATTGTTAGGGATGAGACGAAGCTGCTTGCAGAATGCGTCCCTCGGGTAGGCCCCCATTTGCGACCCGCCTGACTGGTGGAAGTTTCTTCCTGACCCCTCGCCATTCTACAACCAGATCAGAGGGAGGGGAGAGAATGAGTATCAAACCCAAGCCACATACCAAATAGGTAAAAAGGCAAAAACACCCAAGCCTGGGCGAGAACCACCTGGACCTAATAGGTTTTAGACCTACCCTCACCCCAGACCTTCCCACGACCGGAAAGGGGCCGTTAACAAAGATTCAACACACCTACAAGGGAAATAGTAATTACCTGTAAACTGAGAATTAAGTAAGCGTCTGGAAGAACGATTCACAAAAGAACGCAAAGTCACAACAGTGTATCTACAGAAGATTTCGAATTGGAAAAGGAAAAGTAAACCCAAGGACGATAAGAACGGAAGAAGGAAAAATACAATGATGGCTCCCTACATACCAACCGCCTAGACCTACTTCGACGATATCCGTGACCATTGACCCATCACTTCTCAATCGCTTCAATCTCCGCAACGCCTTAAATTCCTAGGCACGATAGAGCGAACACGGGCCGACATGGCCCCGTTATTCTAACCCCGTCAGCTCCCCACCCAAAGCCGTTCCACCGGGATCACTTAATATCCCAACCGATGGCTAATGAATTGGCCCTTGCCTCAAGATAAAAAAATAAAGTGCAAGAATATCGAGATGGGACAAAGTACACAAATGTCAAAGAAGTACGACTTTATTAATTGCACCAAATGGCATCCATCATTACATTCATGCCCTTAAAACCAAGCGATCATACTAAAATAGTTACATAATTCATCTGAATCGAATACTGAAAAGAGGCCAAAGAAGAAGCAGTAGCAGAGGCCAAAGAAGAAGTAGTAGCAAAATCGCTATAGAAACTAAGAAACAAGGAAATATGGAAAGGGGGCTCAAGAAGGGGGAGATGACATCAAAGAGCCCCGCTACTGGGCAGGGGGTGTCCTTGGATGCAGAGGATTCCATTCGAGTTTTAGAACCACCCAAAGGCCAACCAGAACATGGATAATCTATTCCGACTCCACTCAAGCCTTGCAATCTTTGATCTGGTTCGTGCTCGTAAATCACGCTCTAACCGTCTATCGCAATCATCCTTCATTCGGAAATTCTCCAAGTCTAACTCCCGGCAACGCCTAACCACCCTTCTCCGCTGGAAAAACATGGATAACCAGTGGCACAACGAACTCCGTCACCCCCCAGCCTTTTATAGCAACCTCCAACCCCAAGGTTATCTCAAGTGACCACATCTAATGCACATCCAAAAAGTTAGAAAATTCACGTTGGAATATACCAGCATTGATTGCCTACTATTCCATATGCTATGCTGGTCAAACGCATTTTCTTTTCAAATTGTGGACGACGCCCTCCCCAAAGAGGTAGTGCAGGGGGCATTGTGGGTGCCATGGGCTCTGGCCCAAGCCCTCTAGCCAATAGGCCCTGTCCAACTATAGACTATAATTAGGCTGGCCTAGTTGGCTCGGCCTGTGGGCCGGATTTAAGAGCCAAGGCCCAGATATCCTCCCCTAGCTGGAAAGGGGTTGACATACTCTACATGCCATCTCTCTCGCCTGGAGACTTTATTTAGCAAATGCTGTCGAATGGACTCCCCCGAAGAGAATATGCGCCCTTCCATGAATCATGCTAACAACCTCACTCGGGGTGGACAAGCGCTCTGGGACCCTCCATTCAGGAAACATAGTTATTTAAAATGAAGATTTAGTCTCCGCGCGCGAGATATGCGCCACCTTCCCCTTCCGATTTGGAGGAAATCATCCACTTTCCACGAAAAACAGATCCCCTTCCTCTCTGATAAAAGAAGATCATCACACCAAATAAGGTAAGGGATTCAAGATTAAAAAAGAGGGTCCTAATTTTTGATGAGTAGGTGAGTCTAACTTAAGCATCGGAGAGGCGACGGAGACTCGACCGCCGTTTTCTTGTTTGTTTTGCAGATCGTTGCAGATAGGTTTATGCTCCGACAATCCAGTGACTCTAAAGATTCTGGATACTACAACCACCACCACCAAGACCCCTTCCTACTGATGACCTTCGGATATTAGAGATGTGCTCATGCATATTCGAGCTTCTATTAACATTATGCAGGCATAAAAGGAGTCTTCCTTCATCATTGTGACATAAGAGATATCCGTTCTAACCAGTACGTGTATATAGGCAGATGGCTCGACAGAACGTACTACTGGAGAGACTAGAGAGTCGACCCTCCATCATCACCACATAGCAGGCCGAGTAGAGACATACGGTCTTAGGGCAGTCATACTTTTGAGATACTTAGGGTGTTTTTCTTCCTTTTTTTTTTTGTGATTTCACTTTATTTATGAGACAAAGGCCTTAGACACTATCATATATATATATATATATATATATATATATATATATATATATGATAGTGATGATCGCTTATATAGTCTCGCAAATGAGTCTCCACTTTTCTCTCGCTTTTCCCAAATTTCGCTTTTATTTACATTCAAGATAGTACACGCAGCCTCATATGCATTCCCACACATGACACTTCCCCCGAGGTATGACTTTACATCCTAACCATTTTTTATTTATAATATACACATTAGAGACAATGTACAATTCGGTTGTGGTGAGGGGTCACTTATGCTATCACATAATTATGCTAAATACTCCAATAAATTATGAAATTCATCACATTTTCAAGCAAACTTAATTTCAATCAAAATTTTCACAAATTTTTTTTTAAATCTTTTCAAATATTTTTAGGGTTCACTATAAATGTTTTCATTCTCATGAGAACGTAGTTTACAATCATGTTAGATAGTGATTTAATTTCTTGATATTTTTTTTTTAAAACAAAATTTTAATCTACACAGATTTCAAGAGATAAAATCATCACCATATAACGATGAAAACTCATTATCATATGAAAATGGATTTTTTATAGCTGAACCCATATTTTTATACTATTTATTCTCCTTTATATAAATACATTCAAGCTATAATGGGAGCCACACTGCTATTTGAAACATTGATGGGATCCCATGTGCTAATTGCTAGTAGTTGTCTTTAAGGATACCATTAGAATTGGTTGATCTTGTACTTGAGGAACTCTTGTTGTGGATAACATAGTTGCCTCGTGTTGTGAATAACTACACTTGGAAAGATTACCCTTAATCACTACAACAAAATTGTAAGTGTCGGGCACTCCAAAATGCCTTCAATAGGATTGATGTTAGACACTTTGATTTATCGAGGTACTAGGATAAACGCCGACAAGAACGTGTCGCAATGAATACTGGGCGCCTCAACATATATTTGCTGAGGCGCACTGACGCTCTCAAGTGTTTTCGAAGTCGAAAAGCGCCATGTGCTATATGTCGAGGCATTTTATCAGGCTCTAAAGTTCATTTTGAGGCACTAAAGCGCCCCTTCATCCTGGGCCGTATGTTGAGACTTTTTATTGTGTCTCTTAATTACATTCGAGGCACAACAAAGTCTATCTCGCCATATATCGAGGCAGCTTATTATGCCTCTTTAAATTTCATTTCGAGGCACAAACAAAGGCTCTCATCTACCATATGTTGAGGTGTTTTATTATACCTCTTAAATTGCCTTTTGAGGCACGAAAAAAGGCTTCATCTGTCATAAGTTGAGGCATTTTATTGTGCCTCTTAAATTTCATTTGGAGGCATGAAAAAGTGTCTCATATGTTATATGTTGAGGCATTTTTTTCTTTCTTCACATCTCGTCCAATTATTTATTTATCGAGGTACTTTATCATGCGCCTTTTGTTATTTGTTAAGGCATTTTCTTGCCTCTTCGCTACCGCAAGCTTTTGTTATGACTTTACAATGCCTTGAAAGACAAAAAATTATGACATGTATATACCACGCAAAAAGAATGTCATGACTTCATAAAATGAATAGTCACTTAACTTCAAACCTTGAAACAATCCAAGCATTATGTTTAACTATGAACATCAAACATTTATGTGTGAATCTCAAAGTCAAAACTACCATCCATCTAACACATTTGTTCGAAATGTGACAACTCACACTAGAAAAAACGTTCTAAGCCCTATGACTATGCCGAAATTTTCAACAAAGCAAAGTGGAAGTGCAAGAATACCAACATAGCTTCTTCAAACCGATCTTCACCATGGCTACTAGAAGTCATGAACAAAAATGAAATGAGTAAATCACAATATTTAAACTAAATAAAATAATTCAATAAAAAAACAAATATTAATCTTCATAATTATACCAAGATAAAGGCCAAGCGATCAAGCACCAAGAAGATTCCCATGATCTTGAATGATCCATAAGACCTTATTGATCATCCTCCTGCACTAGGAACCCGACAGTCACTTCACACCAATTTGGACTCAATTCTTCGCTCCAAACTTTTGATGGACGACACTACATACTTTCCCAACGCAACTTTTCGTGGTTGATTTGTTATGCTCGTAAGAATAAACATCCATACCAGCCGAAATAAAAAGCTTATTACAAAACAACCATAATATTAAATAGCAACCCAAAGACCAGGCTCATGAATAATACAACACCATCATAAATCATACAAACCAAGCTAATCATATGGTATTGCCAAGCAAACCAAAGTTGCCACTTCCCAATATAACATAATTATGATTGCTACTGATGTAGTCCATTTATATGCCACTTCTCAAAAGTAGTACAATTTGTAATAGAGTTTCAAATGACTTACTCAATAGGGCTTTTGAGTTACTGATGTAGAGGCTTGAACGTAGTTGTTCGGTGTTAATGCATTTGAAGAATCTGATGGATTCCCTTGCATTCGATTCTCACGTACAATAGACCTTAATTCGTTCAATTCCTTCTGTAGTTCTTCATTTCTTGCTTGTAACTGTAAGGCAGCATGATGACTTGCTTTGCGACTAGGAACTGTTCCATTGACATCAGCAGCTTTAACACCTAAACCATATAAGTTAACACGTCCATATTTTCCATTCCCTATGACTTTATAGTAAGTACCAAGTACATATCATCAGTTCCCGATGCATGTAGCATTTTCATTTTGTCTTTGCTACATTGTAATCTATTTAGTATTCATAACAATTTCACATTTCGAAAGTAAAAAATAGGTTAACTCACAATTTTCTCTCCCACCAACGCATTGGCAGGAGTACCGTCCTTCTTGGAATAACAAGTCATGAACATGTGCGAGAGCGTAGGTTCATGACCAAGTTTTTCATGCTACAACATTAAAGTAGTATCTATTATCTGTAATAGTATATCAATTGTCTCTCAAGCAAGATATCTAAGTTGGAGAAACACAATTTCCATCCTCACGACAATGGAAAACCCTCTTTGACCTGTGCGATGCGTATATGGTTGATGACTTCGACTTTCTTTATTTTTCTTACTGGCCTCCTACAACATATATAACCATGCATAAGTTTCAAACTTTATCAGAATTATAATTTTGTGATACGAAAAGAACATACTATTCCCTCTTTAGATAGCCAATGCTTCACAAGGTCATTCCAATGTGATTCATTCACTCTGTTTGGAACGTTTCTAAGGTTCTCATCCAAAGATAATTTGGAATCAAAATACTTAGCCTTGAGTGTAGTTTTCAAATTCCTCCATTTCTTTCCAATCGATTGTAAGATGTAATCTTCACATCCAAGGGGAATTTCAAATTTGTCCTGCAAAATTGAAGTTCGATGAGATATTTGATGATTACACTTATATTACTAATGTAGACAGCAACATATCCAACTATCACCTTCACAATTTGCATCTGTTCCTTGTTAGGCTTTTCTCTCGTACCTGTCTCCATCTCAAGACATTATGGGGAGCATATTTTCCATTACGAGCAAGAGTACCTAGAAAATGTGCAAAAGTGCTCATATGCTCCTTATCATTTGGCTGTCCAAATTTGTTAAATGAAATTCTTTTGCGGGTTTCTTCTGTTTGACCCCATACTTTAGGCATAAGAGTAGGCCCTCTCGCTTTTCTCTTCTTTCTTCCACCTAAGATCATGCAAATCAAATGGCAAATATTCTAAGCAATGGAGATGACTTAAACTAATGACACATCTAGCTCATTTAGTCACAACAATAAACTCAGCCACATTCACTCATATCACACCAAATCGATAACATAAGCATCAAAACATTATCCTAAGCCTTCGGGAGCCTTTAATCAATGTATTCGAACAATCCAGCATTTTAGTACTCTACCTGATATTCCTATGTTAGGGTTCAATACTGTTTGAGTAACATGACACTTTGTCGAAGTTAAACTTGAGTATCATTATGTGCTCTTTCATGTGAAGCTTGAGCACCATCACATGCAATGACTTCCGTGGATTGCCTGATAGATTTGCCACCTCGCGTTTTAACCTGCATAAAAGAGCAAAAAAATACATGCAGAATAATTTAGTACAAGTTTCAATGGAAAAATAAGTAACAATGCCAAAACCAAATTTACCATTTTCAAGAAGATTAGTAATTGTCAGCCGAACCAAACAAGGAATAAAGGATGGACAAATTGATGAACTCCGAAGAAAGTCATAAATTTATTATTTTACCGATTATGTACTAGCACTCAGTACAAATAGAAAAGACAACGACAACAGAACACATAAGAAATGTACATGTTTATTAACTTACACAATATTAACTATGAAAAGAAATAAAGCCCCTTCTCACAAATATCATGTTATTTGTTGTTGCAAGCTCCTCCTACACCTTCCCTAACCCATCTTATTTCATTATACTCCGGAGATATCACTTCGTGCATGTCTCGAATAGTAAATAAATCTTCGACGTAAATTTCTTCTCTTCTCGTCCATGTCAAAACAACCCTAAGAGCCGCTTTGATCACAACATGCCATCCTTATCAATGGATCTTCTCGCATAAAACACTTTGTCAGGTTTCGAGTAGCTAATATAAAAGGCTCACCCGCATTCATCGTCTACTTTAAATCCACAAGGTGAAACCATTTTCATCCTCGCCAGATTCTTCCGCCCACCCAATCACATTTGAATAGAACAACCTTCCTACTCAAAAAGTATTCTAACTCAACAATCTCCTTCAATACTCCATAATAAGTCACATCTCCACAGGATTTCTGTCATTAGCACTTGAGTAACTTGTCTTTGCAATAACAACAACACCATCATTTCAGGTTTTCCTTCTTGTTCAATCTCCTTAACATGAAATCTAATTCCATTAATAATAAAACCTTGTATCGCTTTGCCAATGGAAGTTTGGGACCTTGAGCTGCTTCTAAGTTCATCGTAAATTCTTTCATTCACAAAATCCATATTTCAACCCGTATGCATAATAATAAGAAATAATGATTGCAATATACAATTTCTAATAATTTTTGTACTAATGAGACTTACTTGATCAAGGCAAACCACGCAGGCAAAAGTTTCATTGTGAATCAAGCTAATGTCTCTATACGCAAACGGTATACTCTTTTGATTACGAATCATTTCCGATGCTCGCTAAAGAATGAAAGAATTTTAGAATATCAGTATTAGATATATCATCATAAAACTAAGGTATATGCACAAGCCGAATTAATCACAAAATTTCTCACCTAAAATGGTCAGAACTATTTCACAATTGAATAACACATATTGATGTGCCCTTTCATTGTATCTACGCCCCATTTAACAATATTCAATTCTAAGATGATCAATTGTGATTGACAAATATGGGAAGTTCAACTCAAGATCAATATCACATCATGATTTCTTGTAGCCTGACATCTCTTTGTCTCAACATCATCTAGGTATCTAGCACAAAGCACCACACATTCTTCCGCAAGATATCCGTCAGCAATAGAACCTTCGTGATCTAATTTCGACACGCATAGGCCTTCAACGTTGACAAATACCTTTCAACGGGATACATCCATCGATATTGCACAGGCCCTGCCAACCTTGCTTCGGTCGCTAAATGGATAGGTAGGTGAACCATAATATCAAAGAAAGAAGGAGGAAAAATCCTCTCCAAATGACAGAGTGTTAGAGCAATCCGCCTTCTAATTGAATAAAGTTCGAGCATGAAGTACTTTCAACATAAACTCTAAAGAAATTACTAATAAATCAATAAATAAGGCCCATGACTTGCTTTGTCGACTCTACGAAGAGCCAGGAGGGAAATAATAATTGTTGCATCAATATATGGTTATCATGACTCTTCAAACCGAATATCTTCTATGGTTTCTTACTTATGCATTTTGATATATTTGATAATAACTATCTCGGGACTTTGATTTGTTTCAACACACCACAAAAAATCTCCTTTTCTGCCCTATTCATCAGAAAACAAGGAGGTGGATAGTAACGTTTACCAGACTCATCTACAATAGGATGCAACTCAGGCCTAATTCCCATTTCTTGCAAGTCGTCACGTGCTTTCGCATGATCTTTTGATTTATCAAGGCCTAGTATGGTTGCAAGAAATACCACACACATTACTCTCAATGTGCATCACATCAAGATTATGACGCAATATATTTCCTTTCCAATATGGTAACTCAAAAAATATGCTCCGCTTCTTCCAATTATAAGGTAACTTTCTATTGTCATTATTTAATCTGCCAAACGTGTGTGTATGACCGTCAAGCTCTCAAGACCATATCTCCACTCAATTGTGATGGTGCCTTATCATGTTCTTCAAACCCATTGAATGATCTCTTATCTTTACGAAAAGGATGATCACTTGCTAAGAAACGACGATGCCCCATATAACAATTCTTACCACTATACCTTAACCACCTAGAACATGTGTCCTTATGACAAGAAGGACATGCAAATTCACCCTTAGTGCTCCATCCCGACAAATTTGCAAGAGCTGGAAAGTCACTAATTGTCCAAAGCAAAGCTGCACGCATGTTGAAATTTCGATTCATCGATGCATCATAAGTATTTACCCCAACCTCCCATAATAATTTTAACTCCTCTATCAAGGGCTCAAAGCATATATCCAGATTGTTCCCGGGCATTGTTGGGCCAGGAATCAATAAAGAAAGAAAAAAATATTCTTGCTTCATACACATCCAAGGGGGCAAATTATAAGGTATCAAGACGACAGGCCATGTACTATAATGAACATTTAAAGATCTAAAAGGATTAAAACCATCTGATGTTAAGCCAAGCCTAATATTTCTAGTTTCTTCGGCAAAATCTCTATTTCTAGCCTAATGTCTTCCATGCAGAGAATCAGCCAGTGGTGTCTCATATAACCATCTTCTGTTCGACCTTCCTTATGCCACCTCATGAAAGATGTTGTTTTCGAAGACATAACAAACGCCGCACGAGGAATCGGGAAATGCCTTAAAACCCAGCAGAACCTTTTTTTTTTTTCTTTTTAGATAAAGCTTCCTCTAACTGCACGCTTATCTTTGTCCTCCAAGTACCTAGATGTTTTGCAAAAATGACATTCCGCATCATTCTCATACTCCTTTCTATACAACATGCAGTCGTTTGGACATGCATGGATCTTATTGTAAGAAAGTCCCAAGCCCCTTATCATCTTTTTTGCCTCATAGTATGACTTAGGAAATGTCTCTCCAACAGGAAAAGCATCTTTTATAAATTCGAGCAAATCAAGAACTTTCGTTGCTCACTTATTAAGACACTTTATGTGAAACAACCCACACCAATGATAATTGAGAATACTTACAACCAGATAAAGTTCCTTTTTCAAGATTTTTTAGCAAACTAATAAAAACATTTTGCATCATTATTTGGTTCCTCATCTCCTGGAATACCATCCCCATCATTGTCATCACTGTAATTTTCAACACGCCCAAAGCAAATTCCATCATGTAAAATCCCTTGCATGTCATTGCCATTGGCAAAATTATCTCCTAAGTCATAAGTGGGACGTAGTGTGACGAAGATGCTTCACCATGAACAAACCATCTTGCATACCCATTCGAATCCATGATATGTTAAATGATTCAGAATAATTTATCTACCCAATCACCAAGTTTGCACTTTTTACACCCGGACAAACGATTTTTCCATTCACGCTTTCCTTTTCAAATGCAATGTCAAGTAATTTATCCAAACCATTCTCATATTCCTTACTTCCTCTAAACTTATACATCCAACTTCTATCCATGAGCGCCAAGTAAGACTTCTACTTGGTTACTTGATTCTACAAACATGAGAAGCAAAAAATACAAGAATTACAATTGGTGAAAGCATATTCATCATTTTAACACCCAAAAATAGTCGAAATTAGCAGCCCAAAAAATATTGATCATATTCACACTTGAAACAAGGAAACCACTCAAACCAAAACACATGCACCGGCTCAACCAATAACATTAGCTCAACAATCAACAATAAATCAACAAAGATTGATATCGTGATTTGGATTGTCAAAACAGAGGAAATAAGCATCATTTAATTGCATGTATATCAGAGAAAGTCACAACAAGACCAAAATGTACCCTTAACAGCTCAAACATATAATCGAATGCCTAATCAACCTTGCCACTACTATCGCAAGAATTGAGCAAAGAGGTCAAAGGTTCGAATCAGCAAATTTACAAGATATAGTTCTCTAGTTACATAAATCTTATTTGGATTTGCTGGAAAAAAGGACTATAAGAGTATTCCAAAAAAACAGATGCGAAGTTTCACAAAGTCAAATCAAATATATACATACACAAAGGTTTGAAATGAATATATAATTCAAATGGGTAAAAAGCATTGATCAATCGTTATTTTTGTCTTTTATATTGCTAATCAATCACACTCCCTAAACTGCCGACGAAGACTCTTTAGCGTATAAGTGATACAAAGAAATCTTTGGCCATTACTTGTACTGCTGAGAGATCATAGATTTTGGGTGTACTTTGAGGATCAATCTTCCTTTAACAAACAACAACCTTATTTAATGGGAGTTTATTATGGGTTGGTTGGGGGAGTCTCAAATGTGACAAGCTGATGCAGATGTATGCGTAATGAGTCAGTTAGGAGCGCAGCACCTTGCACAACCGTTGCTCCTGTAGAGGAATAAGATTATAATGGATCCATACACGTAACATATAGAATGGCTATCGAATAATGAAACTCAAAATACTACAATAACATTTTCATTCCCACTCAAGGTCCTAATTCTTTTCTTTTTCTCTGTCTTCAGAAACTAAACAGAATTAGTTTCTTAACAATGGTAAGTGTTTAGAAAAACCACCGATTCACATCAAACAGCTTTGCCGGGCAGGAGCAATGGCAAATATCTATTGAATTCTACCGATATCGGGTAGTTAAACCAAGAAGTTAATAGAGCTTGTCGATTGTTAACTAATGATATGTACTTTTTGCGCATTATACTCAGAAGTTAGTTAATAAGTACTGTATTGTTGATTTGAAGATTCAATGCACCCGATAGCTCTTAAAACATAAAGGATTCATTTTTCTGAAATGTAGGGCACTAAAAGTAAAGTTTTGTTTCAGACCCTATCCAAAAACAATGATATATTAGATTATCATTTCTGGTAACAAATAAGAAAAGGAATTGTGAAGGTTGCCCAGTGACCAAAGTTGGTGATCTTTGACTCTGTAATTTGGAAACAGGAATTGGATAGTCCTCGCCCACTGGGTTGAAGATGCTGTGACTACCAACCAAAGAGAAAGAAGAGAATGCCTTCATCCCACCAGACAATGAGGATCGGAACACTATTTGCCGGGTATCTACCCGAAACTACATTTTTTTGTCCGCCAAACATCACAAGTGCCTTGAGAACCTCAAGGTAAAATTGCATATGGCTTCTCATCCATATATGCATTTTTTTATCATTTAGAAATGATAAATGGATATAATAATTTACTTCCTCTTCTACTTTATACATTATAGCATCTATTTCACATCCTCTAACCCCTACTTTTGACCATCTTAATTCATAGTCATGCACAAGATATTTTCTGGGCACAAAAAAAAAAAAAAAAAAAAAAGAGAGAGAGAGGAAAAGGGTGTGATGATAAGGAAGATGAACCAATTTGATTAAAATTGAAACAAAAAAAGGAATGGAGCAAACACAAATTGTTAATGAAGAAAGGGGAGGTAGAGATGACAAAGAAGCAAAAGGAAACAGCCTTGCCAAACATAACATCAGAGACAAGTGAAGATTTTCAGACTCATGGAGACATAGATGACCATAATGTTTATAACTAAAACTAAGACACCTACAATTGGCAAACCAATATTCAAGTTTATGTTTGCCAATAGAGTGCAAACAAGGATAATAGAAAGACTCTAAGTGATGCACTGTCGTATAAAATAATACAAAACTTCATGAGTAAGAAAAAGACAAAACAAAAGTAGACATCTTATCAATCCTATAAAATTTAATGAAAAGAAAACAACTGATACTTCAAAGGCATACTTGAGTGAGCAAGTAATGACAAAAGAATTTCAACCACATGCCTATATTTCAAGATTACTTATTCGTTGAGAGGTAGCAGAGCAGGAAATGCTCTACCAAATTTTGAAATCACCAAGGTTCTACCAAGAACATAATATACACCCTCCTATGAAATTGAAAAATTCTTAGTTTAGCATCAAAACAAATTTCAATTGGCAATTTAAGCAATAGGAAAGAATGTCGGATTTAGAATGATGGATTGGGCAGACTATTTACTCTGCTACATTTGCTGTCCGGAATCTCAAAACGAAAGTCTTTCCCGATTTGCTTCGGAATACTACTGTAAATGAAATTGCTATTGTTTCTGTTTGCTAACTTAATGGCTTCCTTATACCATTATCGATGATTTAGTATATAGAGAATATAATCATATTCTTAATATTCAAAGATATATATAATTTCGAAAATAGACAAGAGCTTTCAACCGTTATTTATGTTAATGACTCACAATCGGAGGTACACAACCCGGCTAAAACATTATAGTTTGCCACCACGTAAAAGGCAAACGCACCAACGTAAAAGGCAATGCAGGTCAGCAAACACAATCCAAACGCACCAATAAATTAATTCTAAACTTACTTTTGCAACCAACGTAGGTAGCGGCAAACCGCCGAGAGAAAGGAGGATCGACCGCGGTCTCACTCACGTCGACGCATGTTCGGCCGCCGCTGTCGCTACCACTATCGCTGTCGTACGTTTGCTCGACCGATGATCAGAGGCGGACTAGTAGTGCCGAATATGCGACACGCGCGATATTTGTGGACGGTGCGGTGGGCAAGAAAATTAGGGGTTTGGCTTGATAGAGAAGAGGGAAAGCAGAACTCAAGGCAAAAAAAAAGAAAGCTTGAACAAAGCAAATTAGGTTAAAGATATTAAATAAAATAAATATCCTTAAATATCATATTTTGGTTGATAGAGTCACACATTTCTTCATTTAGCGAGTAGTCAACTCAATATAATATATGTGGGCTATGTAGGGTTTTAGACTAAAATATTTGATTTAAAAAAAATAAATTAATTTTTGACGGATGTACTCCTATCAACCAAATCACATATAGGAGGGGGGTTGTACTCCTATCAACCATAAATTAATATATGTGATCAAGCCGTGAGATATTTAAGGATATTTTATTTTATTACAAAAATGCCATTCAATTTTAAAGTGCCTCAAAAGTCATGTGTTGAGGCATTTTAATTAGAATGTCTCAATAGATAGTGTCCTCTAAAGTCATTTTTCTTGTAGTGAATGTCTCATTAACAACATGGTTCTCTATCATACAAGCTTGATATTATAAATTTTTATACATAAATTCTCTAAAAAAATAAAAAAAAACTACTTTTCATAAAATAGCATATTGATGTTTACGCTCTTACATTACTAAGGGACTAGGAATGAGCTGGTTGAGGTGTGATAAACACTCGAAAAGTAAATTTTCTCACACTTATTTCTACACCTTTTCGAGTGTTTGAAGCACTAAACTCCCTAACTTAGTGATGTGTTAGCCTCTAACCTTGGAATTGATATTTTCTTGGAGTAAGTATGTTTTTTGCAAGGAAATTAGGTACATATCACTACTATTGGAAGATTTGGATACAAAACAAGAAGCACCCGAGGTGATAGCACGAGTACAACATGCCCAAGAACCAGTATTGATGAATATGAGAAGTTACACGCCAAAAGAGAGGAGAAAAAGCCCTTTTGGAGGATTTCACATCGTCTATAGAAGAGCTAAAGGCGAAATCTTATTGATTTTGCATTGACCAAATTGCTTACTCCGATTCAGACCGAGAATTGAGCACAGCGCGAAATTTCAGACCCGTCACTCAGAGCACTAAGAATCACCAAAACTTGCCTAGATATGAAAAACTTCAATTTATTTCTATTTTTACGACTTAGTCTCGTGATGTAGAGGGTAATTAGCCTCGTAATATGAAAATTATTCCCCAAGACGTAAAAAAATCCCTATAAATAAGCTCGTAGTCATCAAGGCGCAGAATTATTGTGTAATTTTGGTAGTTCGGTTTTAGTTGAACTCGTCCTTAGGTTGTGATTCAGAATTTTGTGTTATTTTTTCATTGAAGCTTTCAATAAAATTTAGTTTTTTTCTCTCATTCTTCTTCCCTCAGATTCTTCCTTCCCACGATGTGTATTGACAACATCACAATGTGCGGGTAGATCTTCTTCTTGGGGAAAGGCTGAGTACGGTTTCATCTCCAAAGGTAACACGGGTAACAATGGACTGATTTGCAATGGTACGTGCTCTAATTACTGATTTTATGTTAGGAATTGCATATTTAGGTTGTTTAGTGCTTGGAATTTGGTAATGCCAATAGGTACACCGGGTTGTTGTTGAAACATCCTTCTCCCGACATCAGTGAATAGTTATCTAATCTACAAGGAACCCTAAAAGACTTAAGTGAAAGCCTAATACAATCTCTATGTAATTAAATCGCCCTACCCTACACCTAGAACTCACTCATCTAAATCTAATAAGAGGACAACCTAGGCAGACTGGGGGGATCATTTATACGATTTTTCAAAAGTGCATGACTCGGTAAACAACACACCTTACCTAAGTTACATAAGGAATGAAATCATAACAAAGAAAAACCCCAAGACCTTTTTATTAATTAAATTATCTTTTTTAATATGAAAATTATGTTTTCATCCAAATCGCTATCTTAAACATCTAAAAATAAAATATTTTTATTAATCCCAAAGCTAGGCATAGATTAAATGAGTCATTAATGAAATAACCATCCCAATGGACGATCCTAGAACCAATTATGTACCTATAATAGCTAAGGGCAATGGTTAGGCTCTATGTATTATAAATTTTATTGCAGTTTCCTCCTTGTCTCCCAATCTAGCCAACTTAACATAAGACAAATTAGTAACGAAGAGTAGAAAAGGATTGCAAAAACTTAAAAAATTTTATTATTTAGTCAGGTTGGAAACCTCATTGATCCTTTCATATCCACATTGAAAGGATATTGTCAACTTTGTTTTTTTTGTTTTGGGCTTCTCCCACTCAAAAAGGCCTCATACCAATCGGATGTTGGTCATGCTTATATACTCATAAGTCTTCCCATTCCTAACCGGTGTGGAACATTGTGCCACTTTGGGCACGCACCCAACAATCCTCCCCTTGAACAAAGTTCCACCAAGCCTCCCCTCAAACCAAGATTTTCTTATCTTTTACCGTGTTCAACCACACGCCTTACATGAAGCACCACCTACTAGGGGCTCACCACTCACCACACCATTTTGTTTAGCATCCACCCACAAGGTTAAGGATCCTTTCCTATCCATATTGGTATGATGTCATTCCACCGGTAGACTCAAGCCCTCATGGTTTTGTTTTTTAGCTTCTCTTCCAAAAGGTTTCATACCAATTAGATGTCCATGCTTATATAATGATAAGCCACGACTCCTAACTAATATGGGACATTGTGGGACTTTAAGGCACACCTAACAAATCTTTGAAAACAATTTCTTAAGAGGATATATCAAGTAGAGAATGAATGTAGGTCTGGGCCATGTCGAGGTATGTCACTATGAGGAAGGTATATGACCAAATATGAACAGTGGACAAAAGCATGATGAGCATAGTAAAACCCAAATTTTTAACAATATAACAATGTCATCTTTCGACCAAGTCATTATGCTCAAGAGTGTAGGATGGTGTTTTAAGGTGCTGAATACCATGGGAAGAAAAACATGATTGAAGGATTGTGTACTCTCTACCACCATTCGAGTAAATGGTGACAATTAGAGGTCAAGAATTTTTCTATTAAACTTTTGATTTTTTGAAAACATATCAAGAGATTTGATTTTTTTTTTTTTATAGAGCAAGTAAATCCAAATGTATTTAGGAAGTGATCAAAAAATCAAATAAAGTCATCAACCCAGGTAATGAGAGCAAGACCCCAAATATCAAAATATATTAGACCAAGAGGTTTTGTACTACAAGAGATGCTAGACTAAAATGTCTATTATACAACTGAATAGTTGATAAATAAAAATGACTTGGAATATCACTAAATGAATAATGAATTCCAAATATGTTACATCATATCATATTTTTGTAAGGACTATATCCTAACACACTACTATAGTTTGACTTTTAGAAGACCAAGAGATGTCATTGGTGCAAAAAAAAAAAGGCCCTCTTTAATTATCCTTAAAACTAGCCTAATCCAAGTTTAAAAATGCACATATATGAGTTGATGGAGCTTTGAGAAAGACAAAAAGAATATTAAAGACCAAGCAAGCATTCCGTTTGTTAGTGATAAGATTGAACTTTTGTTAGTGCTTAGAAGTATTGATAAACATTATTCATATCATGGATGAGGCTCCAAAATGTGAGGTAATCGGAGGTCTTTTCTAGGCACTACATTTTCTTTATAATAATATGAGGTCATTATAATGAGATAAATCATTTTCTTTAGGAATCATTAGAGTTGATATTGTAACACAATCTATTACTACAACTTTGGTAATTAAGGAATCTCTTATGTGATTTCAAGAACTTGTTTTATGAGGTGGCATTAGGGGAGTGTTAGAATTTTCCCTCATAAGGATTAGATAAGAATCCCCTAAATCAACAACCACCTCACATAAGAAGTAAATTTTCTTAGTATCATAGTTGCATCTCCAACAATTAGGAACATAGAATAATTTCTCCCTATTTTATATTGTTGTAAAAATGTTTCCTTCCTCTTCTTGATAACCTCAGAAATACATATATGTTAATATCAATGAAATATATGAAGAACATTATTCCTTTGAAATCTTCTTTCTATATGGTATAAGAGCAGCAAGTCTCACAAGTAGGTTTTTTTTCCTATGGTCCTCCTATAGTTTTCTTCATGCTCTAAGAAGGCCCCTAGAATTATTGTCTGAGCATATTAATATCCATCAAGATCATCACTAAGCTACCATTGAAACTTACTCCAAACGATTCCCAATTCCAGTGTGCATTGTCTCATTTCTTATTATTAATTTATGATCTCAAGGGCTACATTACAATGACATCATCATGTCATCCAATTATCATCTCTAACAAAGATACCTTTATGCTAAATCTAACTTAATCTCTTTTGACATGGCAAGACAGTCTTCCAATACATGTAATTTTTGCATCACTTTCTAATGTCGTTATACCTCTTACATTTTCTCCTACAATGTCTCATTAGGCATGGACCAGGTTGGCAACCTTGTCTACCAATCGATTTAGAATGCGAATAATGAGTCTCTAGGACAAACTTACCTTTGCAACCAAAGATAATAACACCATCATTGGATACATTGGGATAATGTGCACAAATCCCCCTAAGTTTTGTGCGTTTGTCCCACTTTGCCCGTAAACTTTTTTCCGGTCCCAAAGATACCCTTGAGGTTTACTTCCATAGCTCAGTCATGCTCTTACTGTTAGAAAAGGTTAGAGTTTCTAGCCTGGTTGTGACTTTTTTTAACAAGATGACAAGTATGACCCTACAAACGTGAGGTGTATCTTGAGATCAAAAAAAGTTAATGGGTAAAGTGGGATATATGAACAAATCTCGGGGACATTTTTGCACCTTATCCCTTGGATACATGTACATGATCAATTGCATAGTCAATGAACTAACTCTTGTCTACATTCATATTCATGATAATAATCAAGTTCATGGTCCATATGACTTTTGAAGAGCTTCACAATTCATTTATTGAACATAAAAGCTTCATAAAGATGAAGAAACTTCCAGATACAACTCACCCACTGTCGATACTCTAAAACACTTTTAGGTCCTCCACTAAACTTCGATCTAAGGAGCTCATTGCATAGAAAAGGTGGTCATTCTAAGGGCACCACGAACCTAGCTTCTCACCATAGCCATCTCCATCCTACATTTAATAAAAATCACTTCAAGCCTTAATTTAAAGTGGTATCTCAATTTTGTGACAAACCTAGCCGTGACGCTCAACATTAATACTAAATTTGAGGGTACCTACCTAGAGCACTCGAAGCTAATTATCCTACTCTAATTGCTGCGATAAACCACAAATTCTCAACAACATCAATTATAAATTGAATTCGAGCCATTATGTAAGACCCGAAAATTTCCACTGAAAATGGCAAAATCGCATTTCAAACCAAATTTTTCTAAATTTCAATGACGAAACCCGACACCATTGAATCGCCTAGAGAAATCTGGAATAACACGCCGACTTCTCGCCGACTCCGAGACAATGTAATTTGTACGCTTTTTCGAGTCATCGAGTACTCAAAAGTCGTAAAACTTAAATACATGATGTGACAAAAGTCACATATAACATGTACCCATGTGACATAAGTTGCATGAGTAGAGAAATAATTGAACTGACCAATGAGATCGAGCCACGCGGCCAAAATCCAAGCAAAGGGAACATAGATGGCATTTTTGAAAGTTTAATGAGGAAGAAGACAAAGAGCCACAGTGTCTTCTCCAAAATTAAAAGAGACCAAAAACGTGAAGGGGCTGAGAATTGATGTAGTGAGGTTAGGTTTTTGAAATATAGAGAGAGAAAGTGTGCCTTCTCTCTAGATTTTCGGTCAATCGAACCGTCGGATTTCTTCGGAGCAAGAAGGAAAGTCAGTTTCTACGCGATAAAGTGGCAACGCGTGGTACTTCTGGATTTAAGGAGTTTCAAAACTCCGTGAGGTAGGGTTTTATCCTACTTGTTTTACACTTTATTTAAGTGTTTTGTAAATGCTCGAAAGTTGGTTCGAGGTCAGGAGGGACTGAAACACCTATCCCAAAACATGGGACCGAATTGTGGGAATTTTTTAATCTCGTTTTGGATAGTGTAGTCACTATTTGGACAACTAGAGGTGGGTTTTATGCAATAAATTGTGTTTTGTGTGTATGAGTCGAATGTATTATAGAAATTTTGCCCCACCAAGATAACCGATAGAGGAGGGTCGCCTGTACCCACTTCAAGTTGCTGGGGACTCGTGTGCCCCTGCTTGTGTGAAATGGACCAAAAACGTCCATGGGTTGGGTGCTTGAAATTGATGAAATGAATGGCTTGATTTGTGTGGAAATTGATAGGTTAATGCATAAACGTCTTGTATTAATATGATGTCACAATTATATGGAATATAATTGTGTGTATAGGCCATTGGAGATGAAATTAGATTCGCTTCAATTATATGGAATATAATTGTGTATATGGGCTATTTGGAGATGAGATTGTGTTGAGCTCAAGTGAGCTAATTAATATGGTTGATACTGTTGAATTACATGGTGTAATTGTAAATTATGTAAATATATGCATGGTGGTATATTTGCATGTGTCAGAGAGTATTGTGTGAAATGACATAATGCATCTCATATGCAATCGGGTAGCCTAGGAAATTAAGTAAGTGCATGACATGAAAATTGGAAAGAAAAATGAAAACGTTTTTGAAAGGAATTTACATGATGAATTTCCGAGAATGGGTCGGGAGGACGGTCCAACAGATCATTTCGACATGAGGACCATGACTGCTTTCTGGGCTGGGTTCTCCAACACATTCGCCTGAGGGTAGTCCCATATTTTTACCGATACTTCGGTAGTATAGTTTCAAAAACAATAAGAATTGTTTTGAAAAGATGTTTTCTCATACATGGCTTAGTAAGTGTGAGGGAGCCTGAGGACTGGATGTGGGTTGAGTCATTTAGACATTCAAGTAGATCACGAATTCCGCTTGAATGTGTGTTTACTTGAGCATTGCATATGCACTTAGGTGGGAGAGTAATCCACTTGTGATGATTCCACTAATGAGCATTAGCTCACCTGTCGAGGAATTATATTATTTTAGGCACAGTGGAGCACACGAGGAGACTCCGCTCATCATAGAGACCGCGAAGAAAGTCGAGATGTGGCTTTATTTTATGATGTAGCATATGTATTAGAATGTTTTAAACTTTTAATATATGTCAGATAAGGAGTAAAATTTAACTCTTGAAACTATGGAATATAGTTGGTATGTTGATGAGTATATTAGTAAGGGCCCAAGAGGCCAAGCCACTCATATAAATGTTATATTGGATTGTTCGGGGACAGGTTTGTATATGGGTAGAGCTCTCCATACAAAGGAGACTCGCCCGATTGTGAGAGAGGCCTGGTCACCGACATTCACGAGTGTTTCCGCGGGGTTGACGGTAGTATCAACCCAACACCCCGCTGGGGGGGCATCACACATTACACCAAATCACCTCCAACCTTAATAAACTAGGCACTTGTCCTAAATATAATGGAAAGATAATATAGATTATTATGCCCCAATGATTTTGGAGATGGAGCCTTTGCTTTGGTGTCTAATTCAAAGGAGACTTTTGGCAATGAATTCTTTTTGTCTTATTAATTCATTAATCAAACAAGGACATCACAGCCTTCAATATTTCCATATCCAAATGAAGGATTGTAGCTCTAGCCTCAAGTCAAGAGTAAGGGCAAGACCCCTTTCACAAACCTTCCTCGTACTAAGGACAAGGACAATTAGCTAATATTGTCTAGAAATTTACCCTAAAATGTAATGTTGCTATCCTTGAGTGTGAGTGTTAAGTTTCTTTAAGGATTTCCATGTGTTTTATTTTATTGATTCAAATATTGTTTTCTTTAGTCAAAAGACCCAGCAGAATGTGTTAGACATGTTTTAGATTGTGGCCCCTTTTGTGTGTCAGGTTGTGTCTAATTGAATTTTTTGATATTTTTTCTTTTCATATTAAGTGCACAACTCATTAACAAAAATATGAGGATTTTTATTTTTGTCGTTTAAATTATTTGGAATGAGATTTTATATAAACCCCCGTTTCATTTCTTGTCTGATCTGTGCGAATTTTCCTTGTTCTAAGCATTCTGCACCTCACTGGTATCATAGCCTCTTTCTTAAGGAACCCGTGAGAGTCTCTGATATTGAATTCAAGTGGGCGCCATGGAAATAGCTTCATCTTTTCATCAATTGCTCTTCTGTTTCACTCGAGAAAAATTATCGCTTTAGGTTATGAGAATGGAGTCTATCCGATGCATCGATCTTTGGGAAGAGGATTACAACCTACCTTCTCAAACAAACCTATAATGAACAAGAATGAGAATTAGAAGGAAAGAAAAATGAGAAAGTCAAAGGAAAAAAGGCCTGTTTGTTTGCTACCATTTCCTCAACTATCTTCAATCAAATCATTTCACTCAAATCAGCAACAACAATTTGGGATTATCTCAAAACAGAGTATGAAGGAAATGCGATGATCAAAGGGATGCAAGTGCTGAATTTAATCAGACTTTGAATTATAGATAATGAAGAATCAGAAACCATTAAAGAGTGTTCTAAAAAACTTCTAAGCATCGCCAATAAGGTAAGATTGCTTGGTTTTGATTTACCATACTAAAGGATTGTTGAAAAATCTTAGTAACGATACCTGAAAAGTTTAAGGCAACCATTACGACCTTGGAGAACACCAAGGATATGCCCAAGATTACCTTGGCAAAGCTCTAAAATTCTTTACAAGCACAAGAGCAAAGAAGGATCATGAGGCAATAAGAGTTGTTGAAGGAGCACTGCAAGTCAAGAATCAAGAATGAGGGAAAATGAGAAAGAAAAAGAAAAAGAAGATTTATAATACAAGTGAGATGCAATAGCAAACATCAATGCTATAGCAAACAACAATGCTATAACAAACAACAATGCTACATCAAACAGCAACAAGAACAACATTGGAGGTCTGAAGAGAAATTATCCTTTATGCCAACATTGAAGGCAAAAAGGGTCATCTTCCTTTCAAATGTTGGAAGAGGCCTAATTCAAAATACAGCAGGTGTAACCAACTTGGTCATGAAGTTGTGATTTGAAGAAGTAAAATTCAGCAGCAAGAAGCAGATGCTCAAGTTGTTGATAAAGAGGAGGATCAACTCTTTGTTGCTACTTGCTTCTCAAGCAACAATTCAAGCGAGAGCAGGTTAATTGATAGTGGCTGCACTAACCATATGACACATGACAAGGAGATGTTTAAGGAATTAAGAAGCATGGAGATTTCAAAAGTTAGAATATGCAATGGACAACATATAGAAATCAATGGAAAAGACACCATTGCACCGCAAGTTGTCTGTACAAAACTTATTTCTCTAATGTTCTCTATGTTCTGTAAATTGACCAAAAATTGTTTGAGTGTTAGTCACAAAGTACATTCTGAAGACAAATATTGTTTGATAAAGGATGCATCTAGTCAAGAGATGTTCAAGGTCAAGATTACAGGAAAGAGCTTCACGCTTAATCCTTTGGAGGAGGAGCAAGCTACCTTTCCTACCAAGGAAAGTTCCACAAAGATATGGCAAAAGAGGCTCAATCATTATCATCACCAAGGACTACTATTGCTCTAAAAAGAGCAATTAGTAAGGAATTTACCTATTTTAGAATACCATCTTCCTCATTGCCATGCGTGCCAATATGGAAAGAAACACAGACAACCATTTCCTAGAACAGCTTGGAGAGCAACACAAAAGCTTCAATTGATTCACACTTATCTAGTGGGGCCATAAAGAACACCTTCTCTCAAAGGTAGCCTTTACTATATTGTCTTCATTGATGATTTTACACAATTATACTATTTTTTTTTTTCTAAAAATCAAAAGTGGATGGAGTGTTCTAGAAGTTCAAGAAAATGGTGGAAAACCAAAGTGGCTACAACATTCTAGCCCTAAGGTCAGATAATGGAAAAGAATACACCTCTGAAAAAATCAATTTATTTTGTGAGTAAGCGGGCATAGAACACCATCTTATTGTTTCTACTAATTCCAATAACAAAAAATGGAGTTATGAGAGAGTTAAATACATGCATACTAGAAATGACAAGATGCATGCTACACGGGAAAAACTTCCCAAACCAATTCTGGGCTGAGACAAGAAATATGTCATTTTTTCTTTAGAACAAGCTTCATTTATCTTCCTCAAGTTAAGCATGATAAAGTAGACAAGAAGGCAATACAAGACATCTTTGTAGGCTACATCACAATATCTAAAGCTTACATAGTCTTTCAGCCACAAACAGGAAGGATTGTCATTAGCAAAGATGTGCACTTTTGTGGAAACAATAATGTGTGGAACTAGAGACAATAATGCCTCAAATCAATCCAAAGCTGAACTTCTATCTATGAATATATGCAGAAGAAAGATTGGCAAAATGAGTATGTAGATATTATCTCAACTTGAAAAATTTATTGCTTTCTAATGTTTTTCAGATGCAACATTGTAATTGGTGAGCTGGGGTTTTGAAGAAACTTGATCAAAAACCGGATGGTTAAAATGAATGAGGAGTTGTACAGATTGAGAAAAACAAAATGTAGCAGCTTGCTGACACACCTTAAGATAGAAAGATTAGGGTTAAATGGGTGTTCAAAACCAAGTTGTCTGTTTATAACGATTAATACATAATAAGCAAGAGCTGTGGTTAAAGGCTATGCTAGATTTTTGGAGTGGACGAGATGTATTAATATTTGAACCTTAGCAATGTGTTAGATTAATTATCAGTGCTGCTACTTCAACAGATCATAAAAGGGTTAGAAAGTATATTAGTTGGATGTTAAATTAGAATTTCAAAATGGTTTCTTGCATGAAGAAATCTATGTTGAACAACTCGAAGTTTTTTATGAGGAAATGAGAAGAACACAATTTATCTTCTCAAGAAGGCTCTCTATGGATTGAAGCAAGCTCCAAGAGACTGATACAATAGAATTGATGATCATTTTCTAAGTTTAGGATTTTTAAAGCCTATCCGAAATCCACTTCTACATCAAGCATTGTGTGGAGCTACTTTGTTATTTCTTTCTTTGGTGATCTTTGCGACTAGAAATAATGTAGCTTTGATTGATGAATTTAAGCCAGAAATAATGAAAGCATTTGAGATGACTAATCCTCGATTGATGAATTTATTTTCTCGGATCGAAATTAAGCACCAAGATGAAGCTTATTTGTCAAAAGAAGTATAAGGAAATTCCTGCCAGTTTCATGCGGGAAGACTTGCCACAATGAGCACTTCGTGAATCAAAAAGGAAAGCTGAGCAAGGAAGATGGAACTGAAAAGTAGTGAGGCACACTTCTTTAGAAGTTTAATCAAGGTTTAATTGATGTATCTTACAACAACAACATCCCAAACCTTGATTGTTGCAAGTATTTTATCTCGACACGTACTATGCAAGCCAATACACCTGAAGCGCCTAAGAGGATATTAGACACATCAAAAGGCTGAATCACTCTGGCACTGGACTCGAAAAACAAGGAGTTCAAGTTGTTTCGTTTCTCTGATAATGATTGGGCAAGATCTATTGATGACATGAAAAGTACCTCAAGGGATTGCTTTAGTTTTGGATCAAGAGTTTTTTCATTGAGCTCGAAGAAACAAGAAATGGTAGCTCAATCTATTGCTAAAGAAAAATTTATTTTTGCAACTTCTATCAGAATCAAACTCATATTTGGTGAAGATATTCGGGGCGGATCTTCATCTTGAGCTTAAAGAAGACACTCAGATTTTTGTTGATAAACAAGCTACAATAGCTATTTCTTACAATCCAGTTTTTCATGGAAAAACTAAGCATTTCAACATCAAGTTGTTTTTCTTGAGGGAAGTATAGAAAGATTGCAACGACCTGGCCCAACCATGTAGATATTGTCCGCTTTAGGCCTAAAGAGGGCCCTCATGGCTTTAAAATACATTTACTTGGTTGAGAGGAGCTCATACCCCTATAGTCGTAGTTCTACATCCGATGTGGGATGTGACAAAAACACTTCTACGCAAACACAACGTCCCGCTGTCCCATGGGATTTCAAAGCGGCCAAAATGCA
This sequence comes from Tetrastigma voinierianum, assembly GCA_016808115.1. Classification (NCBI taxonomy): domain Eukaryota; kingdom Viridiplantae; phylum Streptophyta; class Magnoliopsida; order Vitales; family Vitaceae; genus Tetrastigma; species Tetrastigma voinierianum. The sequence continues at coordinate 13,823 of JAEQBH010001155.1, read as the reverse complement.
TAAACACTCCTACAGGGCCAAGCCAAACAAAACAGACCCCCACAACGAGGTTAAGGATCGGCTCTAATACCATTTGTAACAACATGACCTAACCATGTAGATATTGTCCGCTTTGGGCCTAAAGAGGACCCTATGGCTTTAAAACGCGTCTACTTGGTTGAGAGGAGCCTATACTTATATAGTGTTAAGAATTTTCTCCCTTATCCGATGTGGGATGACAGATTATGTTGTAAATCTATTATTGCAAAACAAATGAGAAAATGGTTGATATCTTTACTAAACTCTACTCATTACTAAGTTCGAGTTCCCGAGAATGAATTATGTTCAATGAATTTCCTAAAGCAAGGAGGGATTGTTAAGTCGCTAAGGATCAAGTAAGTGTTTTTTTATTGATTCATATATGTTTTCTTTAGTCAAAATAAGACCTAGCCTTTAGGAATCGTTTGACATGCTTTAGATTGTGGCCCCTTTAGGAGTTATCAAAATATTTTTTTTAATTTTTATATTTGTTACTTTCTTGTTACTTATGCACAACTTGTCAATAAAAATAAAAAATAAAAAGAAGAATTTTTCTGTTTTTGAATTATCAGATTGAGATTTCAAACAAAACTCCCTTCATTCATTTCATTTTTCTATGTTTTGTTCTGGTTCTAAGCATTAGAAACCCTTAGTGAGCAAACAACCTCAATTCATCCCTATGCGTTTGGCAATGGCATTGGATTGACTTTCCATCACTCATAGAGTTTTTGTAAAACTCTTACATCCTCCATAACCAACTTTTTTCTTACATAATGCATTTTATATTCCCTCCGTAAAAAAAAACGGGCCTATTTAATTACAATTTTTTAAAACCGTTTTTTGTTCTCAAAAACAAGGAGAACTCGTTTGGTTCTTTTTCTTTTTTCTTTTTTCTTTTTTCTTTTTTTGTTCTGAAAAACACAGAGAACACAACAAACACTAAACTTAGAGAACAAGAATAGTTTTTAAAGAACACCAAAATGATATTCTCTGTGTTTCAAAACTCGTGATCGGCGAATCGCTTTAAAAACAAGAACCAACCAGGCCTTTTGTATTTGTTTCTCAATTTTTATATAACAAATAATGTCATTACTAAATTTTTCCCTCTTCATTTAATTTTGAAGACCCTAAATTATGGGCACAACTCACCAAAAGTTGGAGCAAAGACAACATCTATGAGTAACTTGAGTACTCCCTCCCCTACTCTTCTATGACACCCTAAATCCCAAGGTCCCGTTGACAACCCGTCAACCCGAAAAACTTGTGGATATTAGGTGCCCCGATATCACACTCACATGTCTCATATATCGAGACTCATTCCTGCATATTTAATTCACAATATACAAAAATATATGATAGACTATAATCACAATCTCTTTACAGTCCCTTTGATACCAAAAAGGTGTACATGTTTTGGTATGCTCGAATATAATACAAGACAAAAACAAAACAAAACAAAGTCGTGTCCGACTCTCATCCATATGCAGCAGTCCTAACACTACCTACACTGGACTGCATTCGAAGAAGGGTCCAGACGACCGAGCGAGCAAAGCCCAAGAGGAAAATCTCCTACAAGGGTTACTCCCCACCTAAGTGCACATGAAATGGTCGCACAACGAACACACATCCAAGTACAAACACACACATGTCTACCTGAATGTCTACATGCCATGAATGAGACTCGACTCACTATGCCCCATGTACCTAGCCCCCACCATCTCCATTACCCAATGCAAGTGCCAATGGGCAACCAATCTCGAGTCAACCCCGACTCCTATCACACAACCCGAAGTCTATGTGATAAATGCAAAATCTAGTAAAATTTCTTTGGGCAAAAACTTTTCAAATTACACTTGTGTCTTTACACCTTCGACATTCTTACGGGCTTTAACCAATGGATACTCTGTCTAACCAATGTTCCAGGCTTTTCAACTGAGCGGGTAACAATACCTTCTTACTTTGCCCAACACATATTATTTATATTTCTTTTTATGCTTTAAACCATGAGACATCCATTGGTCGTCATCCAAAGTACGAGCTCACTACCCATTCATCAACAATGATGATGAATGACCATACCTATGTACACACACCCAATATAATGCGATGTCCCTGTGCATATGTGATGTTAATGCCACTGCATGTTCTCATGTTACATGTATGATGCACACTACATGGAACATTCTACTGGATCTTACTTAATGCCAAGTACCATGTAAATATATACATTTCATATCCATTCATGTTAATACATTTAAATACACATATATTGACATATCATACACATATTTAGCATGTCATTAAATTTCCAGCAATAACATATAAAAACATTTTACATAAATTAGCCATTCTCGGCCAAAAGTCCGGCCATACTTGGCCTTGGAAAAATCTAGACTTAGTTTAGAAATTTCAAATTTTGTAAATATCACCTAGAATTCAGCACACAATTTCCTACTCAAGCCATACACGTACCGAGCACTTCAAATAATAACCCGATTCAAAAACGTGTTCCAAAATAGAACTAACCCTTTCAACTGGGTCCGTGACCTAACCCAACATCAGCCTACTGCTTGTTTAAGAACTTCATTTTTATTAAATTCTAGACTTCATGAACTTCTTCCGAAGAGTTCGGGCGAACATGCAAATCGTAGCTTGACGGGAAAGTTATGGTCGTCCGGGTTGGCACCGCAATTCCTGCGGTAGTGTAGAAATCTCAAACACGCCCCTGCTTCCATTCTACCCAGATGGCATTTCCGCTCCTGACATCGTGCTCGACCTCGGTAGTCTTGGGAACTCATATATTCAGTCCATGATTGTTCCACAATCACAAATAAACCACACAACATGGCAAATTCAAGCCAAACCGGATAAACCCCTAGGCCATTACTGCCCTTAGGTTTGAGAATAAAACCGAGGTAGAAGACATCTACCAGTAGCCCATTCCGAGCTCGCCCAGGTCCGACCACCACACAATGCTGGTCCGGTTCCCTTCCTCTTCTCTTCTTCTTCTTTTCCTTTTCTTTCTTTCTTTCCTTTCTTTTCTTTTCTTTCTTTCTTTCTTTCTTTCTTTCTTTTCTTCCTCTCCCACAACCGATCTACGCAGCCTTCCTTCCCTTTGATTTTCTTCCTCTCAGTTCTCTTTTCTCCATGCACAAATTCTCCTACTCTTTCTTTTCTTGGCTTTCTTTATTATCTCAATTGGTTTTATTTTATTTGGTTTTCTATTGCAAGCTTTGATCGGTGGGGGGTGAATAAAAACCACCCCCCCCCCCTTCCCACATGTCCTCCTTCCACAGCAACCTTTCATGCAGCTTATTAGTATGACACCTAGCATGCCAGGTGTCACCCTCCCTTGGTTCCATTTGGCACCTCTACTCATCCGTCTCCCAGTTTTTTTCGAAACGAAAATTCGACGCCGAATTACGAAATTCATCTGGCGCTAGATTCACAAGACGATTCCAACGATGTGATTTGTTTTTTCATCCGAGATCTACAAAAATCCCACTTTTTTTTTCCTGGACTATTCCAACAAATTACCGCTTTTGTTCTTTTTCAAAATTTGTACCAAATTTTCACTGGGTTTTACATTCTCTTCTTCTTAAAATAATTTCGTCTCCGAAATTCCTACATCGTGAATTATAAGCACATGCATATGCAACAATCATTTAATTACCAAATGGTTAAACAATGTACCTTCATCCTCAAATAAGCAAGGATAGGCGGAACACATCATGTCCTCGCATTCCCATGTTGGCTCCTCCACTCCTCGGTGTCACCACAACACCTTTACCAACTTCTTGCTCTTACGTCACAAAACCTGCTCTCAATTGTCCAAAATACACATTGGTCCCTCCTCGAAAGTCCCATCAGTATCTATTGTCAGCTCGCCCCAATCTACTACATGAGTCGGATCTGGAGTGTACTTCCGGAGCATGGAGACATGGAACACTTCATGGACAATTGGGGCGGTAAAGCTAATCGATATGCAACTGTGCCTACCCTCTCAAGTATCTCGAAGGGCCCAATAAATCTCAGCGATAGCTTACCCCACTTGCCAAATCTGACCACTCCCTTCTTAGGCATCACCTTCAGGAAGACATGGTCACCTACCTCAAACTCTAGAGGTCTACATCGCTTTGTCAAGATAATCCTTCTCGTTTTTACCAAGCCAGGAGGAAGATAAGTTCCCATCAAATCCACCTTCACCGAGGTGTCTCTAATCAAACCGACTCGTGGTAGAGCTCTCTCCTACCTCTCTCGTCCACGTACTAGATCATGACGTCTCATACAAAGGCCTCATAGGGCGCCATCTCAGATACTCACCGATTCGTGCGCAGGCCGAAATAATCAACAATATTTATATACCTGTTCCTCCTACCGGCCGTAGTCAAGCTACCGCAAGATAGTGGTCTAGGTCGAACACGGATGGGTTTTCTCATCCTAAGAATGATTTGCATAAGTGTAAAATGCAAGGCTTTCTATTTGGACTTTTGGATTTTTGTTTCAAAAACAAAGGTAATGAGTTTGAAAACTCGATTAACCTAAAAAACTGAAAAATGAAGTGTGAAAAGTTAACTTCAAGATTTAGTCACTAACTCGTAACTTGGGCAAACAAGTGTCCCTGCTTTATCCTCGCTATGACAAGCAACCTATAGTCCTGGGCCACACTCCGATCTATGTTTAACTAGCAAACCTCACCCTAAAATCAACTCCTATTTGAGTCAACACAGATAACATGCATCTACGGCTCCTTTACGCTTGAAACCCTAACATTAAACATCATTTCAATGGCTCAGAAGACCATCTAAAAACCACGTAGCACAAGTATACACCGTATCCTGCTATGGTAAGTATTGGCCAAATCACTAACATTCAATGCTATTCAACCATATTTTGGAGAAGATATGGCTCATAAACACGCACTGTAACTTTTAACACAAGAGACAACATGCATATGCCCCACCACCAAGCTAGCTTCCTCCTCTAGCAAAGAGGCTTAGCTGCATCCTTGAGTTGTCATCCTCAAGAGGTGTTTGGCGTACCAAGAAAATAAGAGAAAGAGGGAGAGAGAAGAGAGAAAAGCAAAACCCTAACTAAAGCTACGAAAGATATTTACAAAAATAAAATCTTGCCAAAAATTGCTTCCTCAATTTGTTGCTAAGGGTTACAAAATGGGAGGGGCTTATATAGGCCACCCAATGTATGAAAATACCTATAAGTTTCAATAATTTGGCTAAATTTAGGACAAGGAGTAATACATCAAAATTCGAAGTTTCCGCTTGCATTAATTACAAAAGTGTGACAAGGCGTTGAATCTCACATAGATACAAATTTCGGGCTAGGCAACAAAATTTCACTATTAGGCTTAAAATTCTCGCTAGGTAGCGAAATCACCAAGAGATAGCGAAAACAGGAAATTTCGCTAGGCCCTAGCAATTACTCTAGCTAGCGAAATTTTGCTAGCTTAGCGAAATTCTTGTGAGTAGCGAAAACGTGAAATTTCGCTAGGAATAGTGCTTAGCGAAAATTTTGGGTCTAGCGAAAATTCACAATTTCGCTAAGATTGCGAAATTTTCGCTAAGGCTGCGAAATTTTCGCAATCCCAGCGAAATTTTCGCAATCTTAGATAAATTCCTTGGAATTGCTGATCTTCACGCATGACCATCGCCCTCTTCTCGCATTGATTTCCATCACTACTTCATTCTTTTCTTTTTGATTTCGGGTCTATTTGATGGTCGACAATTGTGTTCAATCTTCATGATTCATCATATGTCTCATATTGAACTCCCAAATACGCAAAACCCGCAAAACAACCACAAATAACCTCAAACGACATAAGTGAAACTAAGAAGACTCGAACACTTCAATTGGCATAAATGACATGATTTTCAATACAAGAAAGCACTCAAACCTATCTAATATATAGTTCAAAATAGCACTTTTTGGGCACTAATCACACCCCCAACCAAAACGTTGCTAGTCCCTTAGCAATGCAAAACAAAAAGGAGATGCATGTAGTGATTTTCAAAGTTTATGATTCAAAAGTGGTTTATGTATATAAACATACTCTTTAAACTGAAAAATTGACACCAAGTTTGAACCGGTATGAAAGAACCAAAACCATACAAGAATAATTTCGTGTCAATATTGGTTCCATGATTCTCAACTTCACTTCACCTAAGTCTAATGGCTCTTTAAATAACCATATTAAGCCAATAAATTGCAAAATTTGTCCCCCCAACCTAGCACTGACATGGCCTTAAGTTGTTGAACAACCTAGATAGGGCTAGTTACACTCTTCTTTTCTTTATTCAACTACATTGTGGCAAGCTTAAAATTCGACTTCACACCGGTAGTGTAGCGAAATTCCTGGGTGACTCCCAGCGATTAAGGTTTAGGGCATCAAGCGAAAGGATCCGCGACCCTGAGCTCTACGGCTTCACCAGGACTGCGAATGACTTCGAAAATCAAGCACACCTGGAAATCGTTGGGCTCTACCTATCCACCCATGTAACGAACACTAAATCGATGACTCCCGGCCAATTAAGGCTTTAGGGCATCAGACTTCAAAACTTTCGCCATACTCTCCACGGGCCGTGCTGGGGTTTTCAAAGCGAGGCTTCACGACTTTATTTTCTTTTTCTCTTTTCTTTTTGCTTTTCTTTTCCTTTTGGAAGACTACATTGGTCTTGAAATGTGGGTAAAAAAACCTATCCTAAGTTGCCAACATACCTGGAGCGGCTATCTGCGAAAGGAGGCAAAACAAATTTGGCCAGCCTATTTGGCTTGATCTGGTGTGCGGTGTGTGAAAAGATTAGCTAAAGGGAGAAATGTTCAGACGAGCGTGCTGGGCGCAAGCGACGAAACTGGTTCAAGCATGGAATTTGTTCTAACATAAAGGAGTGACAACAATGATTCAATTTTTCCAACACAAAGACGGTCGATTGTCGGTGTTCAGTGAAAATAAAAAACATTTACATGGTGGAATTATGAAAACATGGTATACAAAAATACGTATATATATAAACGAATAGCTTTTGATATAGCCAAAATGGCTAATACATGAATACAAACTAAACTTATACAAAAGTATCCTTTGCCTCTTATGGCTATACATAAATCTAATCAAAATTAGTGAGTTGATAAATTGAAAATGTATACAAAAATCATAAAGAAACCTATACCTCTTCTTTGTGGTGGTGGTGAATGCAGTAGCTGCTTTGCGGCGAAACATCGAATAAAGAACAGTGATACGTGGTACTTGGAGCTCCTCTCTGCGATCGGGGTGAGGGAAGACCCGGGGATCGTGTAGATCTGCTGAAGCATAGAGTGACCTTTGGGCCGACCTCCCCGATCTGAGCTGCTGTGTGGTATGAGTGAGAAGATGAATCCACATCACACACCTGTAATCTCTAGAGTGAGCGAAGTGAACCACTCGGGTGAATGGTGTCTTGAGTAGGATAGACGGTGTATCTGGCACCCAGGCTAACGGATGTGTGTGGAGGAGGAGATGGAGGGTGACATGCTTGGTGGACTCCTGCCATCTCGGGCTCGGGGGACAGGCACATGTCGATCTCCCATGGAGATCCTCGGCCACCTGACCGTACCTCCTCTAGTCTACTTTGTGGGAGGTGGAAAGATCTGAGCATAGTCATCGAAAGCTCAGCTGTGAGGCAGGGCATCAGAGCGCTCTCATCTGATCCTCTGGCTCCTCTGGAATCCCATATCTTCGAGAACTGGCGAGTGGTCTCGGCCGATGGTGGAATGCTCTGCTCGTCTTAGGTCCTTGGGTGGTTATGCTCAGCAGAAATGTATCAAAGGAGGTCATCACTTGACTGGAGGTGGGCGATATCCCTCAGGGATAAAGATAAGGCACTCGAGATGGTACCTCACGCACGTATTTGTGCGAGGAACGGACTCGTCAGGAACTCAAAATGAGTCCCGGCGGCATACGGGGCGGGAGCTGCCTCTACTCAAATCACTGAACCAGCTGTATTGTCTCTGGCGATTACTCAGACCATCTGCGATGAGGTGGGTGGGCGATCTACATAACCTACGCATTGGCGTGACTATCTGCGGGCCCCAGTCTTGAAATATGACCGCTCCCATTTTCCGCGGCGATCATCAATAGAGGCGAAGCTCCGCCTTGAACCATCTGCTCCTCGAAGATGTCATAGAGTGATAGAGGCTGCGACCTGCTCGTGGGTAATATCTTTGCCTCGGAGTCATGAAGCGAGTAGTGAATAATCTAGAGTGACCTCGTAGAATCCACCAAACACAGGATGAGCCTCGTATTTGGGACATACATAGTACCACTCACGTGAGATACTTGATTGGGCCCGTACATTCCGAATGGGGTTCCAATGTTTCTTGACCTCGATCCACGGAGGCGAGTGACAATGAGGGATGATATCGCTCATTGGGAGTCTTTGTTGGTGATGGCACACGTAGAGAGGAAGATGACTTCGCTGGGCCCAGATGTGGAACTCTTGAAAGATCGGAGCCCTCCTAACTCTCCTCCCCGAGGTACGGGTGATGGGGCAGGGTCCCATCGGGTGTCTGACAACGGCCAGCCCTGGGGCATCTCGGAGTGCCTTGGGGGCCGGTGATGAAATGCTGGAGTTAGGCGGAGGCGGGACCTCTCTCGGGTGTGCGAATCTAACGCCTTGGCCGAAGGCGGGACCACCTCGATACGAACCATATTTGGGAAATCTGAATAATACTGCGGAAGAGGAAATTTAGACTCGCGAAAATGCAAGTAAGGCCGAATACGAGGCGAGGGCTCACTTTGGAGGTGGCCCGAGTCACTCATTTGAGGCGGACACTACTGGCTGAACCCGGAACACGAGGGTCTGAACTAGCGGTGGAACCTGATGAAGGCTCGGCGAGAAGATGAAAACCGAGTTTGGGGCAAAATGAATCGATCGTGCGGGAGCCGCGGCTTTGCGGTGGGAGTGACGGCGATAAGCGGCGGGACTCGAGCTACGGCGGGCGGCGGATGCCTTGGTGGCTCGATCGTGGTGTCTTGCTTGAAGATATAGAGAACAACGAGAGCGATGTGGCGGGAGCTTGATGCGAGCCCCGCTTCAGGTATGGCCTTGATGATGGCCCATAGTCCTGGTAACGTGAAGCGAATGCTTTGAACCGGTGGTGGATCGGGTGACTCGGGAGAAAAGCCGCCCGGGGAGAGAATGTGGTAAACCAAATAAACAACCCCCTTCCCTCTTATAGGCGGATGAGGAAGCCAGAAGAGTTTGTCCTCATTATTTATTTGGTTCGCGAATTTGGCTTAACTGCGTCGCCTTTTGCAATTGAAAAAAATTATAGCAAATATTAGTGCTTATGTGAAATAAAAATTATTATAATAAAATTTACTATGAAACCAAAATTAAAAATTTAATACAAAGTACTATAGTATATAAACAAAATTATTAAAAGGAAAAAGCGCTAATTTAGGAAATTTTAGAAAAATAGCGAAATTATCAAAATTAACTAAGTAAGACAAAAGCAAAATTGTTGAGCTGAATCCGGTTTTAGAAACAGGACCAGTTCAATTTAAAATTACTTCGAGGAGGGTGAGAATAATCCATCAACCCTATGATAGCAGGAGTGAAACTCCGTATTGGATGTCGGTGTTGAAGTGGTCTCAGCATTGGCTTTTGAATTGAGACGATTGGCTGCGAGTGGATGTTGATGGCAAGATAATATCTCTCTTCATCTCTCCTTGGCTGATTACTCCTTGCAATTCACGGACCTTTGTGCTTTGCATGGGACATTTGAAACAACTTCATCGGTTATTTGAGTTTTCATGTTCTAGCAACTTTGGCTTCATTGTTCAAATGAAAGATGTTTAACTCGAGTCATGTTACCAAGGTAAGTCGCATGACTCCATTAAAGCAATTTATTATTGCATTGGTGTGGCGAAATGGTCTTCCTAAGATGATTGGAACATGATTGGGTTCACTTACTTGATTGGCTCGATGTCAAGCACTACAAAATCTTTGGGTAGTAGAATTTGTCTATTTCCTGTAAGACATCTTCAACTATCCTTAGGGTTTTTCTTGTCATCGACCCGATGAAAGTGTGATGTTGGTCGGTTTAAGTTCACTAAGCTGGCGCTTGTACGAATCACGATAGGTTCGCCATAGCTCTAAATCGGCAATGATTTGTCACATGCACTTCCTGGCGTGGTAGGTGTGGGAGATCACGAGATCCTTGTATTTGACAAGGTATTTGCTGGATTATGACTGTTCGGTAAGAAATCTAACTTCTTCTCAATGCCTAATCCCTTCTTGATTGGCACAGATCTTTGAAAATTTTGCATATGCGAGGACTTGTTTGATTATGTCAAATATAGGTATGTTAACCTTCACTTGCCTTAAGACCTCTAAAATGCGCTTCTTGAGATGCCTTCTTCTTACCTCTAAGTGATTGTGGAAATGGAGGGCGAGGTATGCGGTATTTCGGTAGGAATATAACTTTAGGAGAATATGTCAGAGCGTTCTTTACTCCACTGCTTGGATTCTTGGCGGTTTTGCCATAGGGCGATCAACTCTTTCCACTTCTCGGGGGTGATTATAGCCTTCACCTCATCCATTCTGGGTGTTGGATGATCTACCTCATGAATTCCCTTTGGGTTTAGCCTTGTTTGGGGAACCTTCCTCCTTCTTGTACCTCCAGCAACTTGTTGATCTTGGTGATTGAATACTGTAGGTTGTCAATTTTTTTGTTTAGATTGCTCTCAAGCCCATCTATTCTCTTATTCAGTGTATTCTCAACAGTATCAATCCTTTGTGCCAGTTGCACATTGATTCCTTTGTTCCTCAACAGTTTGCCTACCACCACCAGGTCGATATGGCTTGTTCCTTTGGAGAGAGGATGGTGGTAGTTGTGGTTGAAATTGGGAACAGCGTAGTTTGGCACTACGGGGAATTACATAAACGGTTAGGGTGATTCCTCCAATTGGTGTAGGTATTACCATATGGAGCATTGGGTTGTGGTGGCTTGTATTGACTCGGTGTTGCACATTCGGCGTCAAATCCTTGACTGTAGGAACCGTAGGACAGCATTCTGGATGTACGGGTTGATAATTAGTGCAAATTGGTGTGTGCGGGATTTTCGGACAACGTGAGACCGAGCCTTTTTCCTTCAAACTCTCCACTTTCTAATGGGTTGAAATCCTAGCTTTCATTTCTATATCCTGCGCGGAGTGTATAAATCCCTCCCCAGGGGCTGAAGGTCTCATTGTTTTTCCATTTCCACTGAGGTTTTAATAAATCGACCCTTAGAAGTTTCAGCCACGTAATTTAAAATCCATGGCTTTGTCGGGATGCTGCGAGAAGATCTCCTCCACGCATGGTTTCCAAAAGGCGCCTCATGGCGAGGAGACATACCATATAGAAATGGTTTACCGGCATCCATGTATCAAACCCGTGATGTCTGGGCATGCAACGATGGATCTCCGTAATCTCTCGACAACGATAAAACCTCTCACCATCTTGAGCTGCAAAGGTATAAATTTGTCTCTTCAAATTATTAGTCTTATGAGCACTGAAGAACTTCTTCAGGAATTCTGCCTGCAACTCAGCCCAATTTCTAATGGTTCTTGGCCTCAATGAGTTGAGCCAAATCTTGGCCTTGTCGCTTTGCGGTCGTGAATGCTTTCGACTTAAGAAAATCCATGTCCATCATTCCTTCGCCCAAAGGTTGTGCAAACCTCCTTAAAATCCACAATATGAGTGTATGGTTGCCATTTTCCATACTATGATATGTGGGGAGTAGGGAGTGCAGGTAAGGCCCCTCCTTCAGCTACGTCTTCGGCGGGGTATGATGCGGGAGGGGCGGTAACTCTAGGAGGGTGGATGTGATCCCTCATGTGGTTATGGGCGGAGTTCGTTCATTGGGGTACACAGGCGGCTAGCGTTCTTCGGAGTAGTGGATCCATGGTATCGAGTGTGTACACTAACTCCTTTGTTTTGGTCGAGTTGTGTCTTTGGATTCTATGTAATCCTACATTATTATCTCCTATCCCATTTTGTTGCACCAACACAATTACAAAATTGTAGAGACAACAAGAGTACAAAACAAACTTGCTAAAAGGGTTATTGTTAGCTAAAATAAGCGATCATAAAAGAACAAAAGCAGTCACGATTCTTTGCAAAGTGATGGCGGGTTCACTGCAATGGATTTAAGGGAATTAAAGGTTACCTTCACTTGTGATGTTGATCACAAGTACACTTGACTCATCATTAGTAGTTTGGCACCATCCCGGCGGCGGCGCCATTTTGATTACCGTGCCACAATAGGAATTTGAAATTGAATCAACAATATTTATATACCTAAGTTCCTCCTCTTGCCGTGATAGTCGACTATTTGCTCGTGTAGTGGTCTAGGGTCGAACACGAGGATGGTTTCATCTAGAATGATTTTCATAAGTGTAAAAAGGTAAGGCTTTCTATTTGGACTTTTTCGATTTTTGTTTCAAAAATAGTGTAATGAGTTTGAAAACTGATTAACAGTAAAAAAAACTGAAAATGAAGTGTGAAAAGTTAACTTTGAAGATTTAGGTCACTAACTTGGTAACTTAGAGGCGAAGCAAAGTGTCCTCGGGTTTATCCTCGCGTTATGACAAGCAACCTAGTCAAGCCACAGCGAATCTATGTTTAACTGTAAACCTACCTAAAGTAACTCCTATTTGAGTCCAACACAGATAACATGCATCTATGGCCGCTACAGTTTGAAACCTAACATTAAACATCATTTCGGTGGCTCAAGTAAAGACCATGCAAAACCACAGTGCATCAGCAATAAGTATACACTTGTATCCTAAACATGGTAAGTATTGGCCAAATCACTAACATTCAATGCTATTCAACCATATTTTGAGAAGATAACTGGGTCATAAACCTGATACTGTAACTTTTAACACAAGAAGACTGACATGCATATGCCATGCAATTGCTTCCTTCCTCTTCAAGAAAGAAACGCTGGCTTTTATCTCTTGAGTTGTCATCCTCGAGAGGGTGTTTGGCAGCCAAAAATAAGAAAGGAAGAGAGAAAAGCAAAACCCTAACTAAAGCTACGAAAGATATTTACAAAAATAAAAACTTGCCAAAAATTGCTTCCTCAATTTGTTTCTTAGGGTTACAAAATGGGAGGGGGCTTATATAGGCCACCCAATGTATGAAAATACCATAAAGCCTAACAATTTGGCTAAATTTAGGGACAAGGGAGTAATACACCAAAATTGAAGTCGGTTTGCCTTAATTACAAAAAGTGTGTGAGGCGGTGAATTTATTTAAGGCATACAATTTAAGCTAGGCAGCGAAAATTTATTAACTAACGAAAATTTATTAAACAGTAGAACTATATGCGAAAGGGTATTTAAATGAATAAGACAAATCTGAGAGATATGAACGAGGGAAATTTCGCTAGGCCACACAGCAGTTTATTAGCTAGCGAATTTCGCTAATAGCGAAATTCTTGTGAGTAAGCATTGAAATTTCTCTAGGAATGGTCTTAGCAAAATTTTGAATCTAAAGCGAAGATTCACAGTTTTAAGCTAAGATTGCGAAATTTTCGCTATGGCTGTGAAATTTTCGCAATCCCAACGAGCCTATAATCTTGAAATTCCACGGAATTGATGATCTTATTTGCATTGACCACTTCTCTTCTGCATTGATTTCCATCCTTTGCCTTCATTCTTTCTTTGATTTTGGGTCTATTTGATGGTTGGCGATTGAGTTCGATCTTCATGATTCATCATATGTCTCGATATTGAACTCCCGAAATACGCGAAGCACAAG